>BSBK01004230.1:0-60000 GCA_027943335.1 Chamaecyparis obtusa | reverse complement strand
ATCCATCATCACTATGATTAGTGCGGTCAAGAGAAATGATTAAAAAATAGAAAACAAGATATTAACAGTGATTCCAATTAATAAAAGTGTGCAAGATATTAATAGTGTTTCCAATTACGAAAAGTGTGGATATAATACCTATGCAACCTATGCCATAAGAGTAACCATTTCCTTTGTACCTAGGAAGACATTTGCATACGTGTCATTTCTCAGAAGTGGAGTCAATGCATTCTGCATTGACAAAGAAAAAATTATTTGTAGTTAGTCAAGCTATGGAACAATTATGAAGGCCTATCTTGGCATAACTGATGCAGTGATGGTAAGTGATTTATGGATTTGTCATGATATATATTTGATCACATGATGATCAATTATTGGGTACATTAGACACCTATTCCTTGAAATCTACCTCAACCTTTGGAATACTATTATCAAAGTTATTTAACTCAAATGTGCATTAAGCTTACCGATCAATTCATCAATAGTAATATTGTAAAAAGTTCTCAACTGAGTTATAGCAGACACTCTAATAGGCAGTAAAGTTCTTAAAACTTTTCTTACCACTACATCTTCCTTAATAGTTCCACCAACACTTTTTATAGAAACAACAACTTCTTTTATTATTTGACCATATTGAGAAATGTTCTCTCCTTCTACCATCTTCATGTCATCATATAATTTCCTCTAAGACTATCTTCTTTATCTTTTTGTGCATGAATATCTCCACCATAGATTAGTCTCAACTTTTCCCAAACTTCATAGGAAATATCAAGTCCTTGGATATCAATATGTTCAATATCACATAGGGTACTTACAATGACTTATTGTGCTTGAGTATTCTCCTATTGTTCCCTTAGTTGATCTACATTGAGTGTCCCAATAGGATTGGTATACTTGTGTGTGACATGTGTACAATATTGTGATCACATACCTTTTAGATATAACTTCATTCTATCACTCCACACTAGGTAGTTGTCCTTGGTAAACTTGGGAGGTTGCTTGATCATCATTTGATCTTTTCCTCAAGATGTTAGGCTTACCACAAAGAAGACCAAAGCTCTGATACCAATTGTTAGTATAATTAGGTCCAAGATTACTAAGAGGGGGGTGAATCAGTAATATATCCAATCACATAGATCTAAACTTATCAATTCATTTCCCAACTCTCTTATCAACATGTATTCACCCTTTTAACTATAATATGAAACAAAATTCACATCAAAGATAATCATCCACACAAATAAACATATAACACCATTATTTTTATCATGAAAACCCAACCTTGAAAAAACCACAGTGGGGATGGCATCCACTAATGAAAATACACTCTTATAGAGCACGCCCAGTTAAGAGCTTAGCCCTATCAAAATCTTACAATAGGCTCAGTTAAGAGAAAGACCTTGTTAGAAGTCACCTAGTTAAGGGATTTATCTATAGCCCTATTACAAGTGTCCTAGTTAAAGGACTTTAAACACAAGCTAATGTGTCACCCTATTAAATGATTTACAAATCAGACCTATTAGGATCTACCTAGTTAAAGGATTTTTCTTGATGAAAATATTAGGGATCAACAAGTGAAAGTGATCTGAGAAAGTAGCACTCCTCCTTTACTATTATAGATCCAATTTAAACTCAATCTTTTCTTTTCATGTAGATAATCCAAAACCTACAATCCTACACCTGCAACTATGATCTTTCTCCTTTCTCACACACTTGAAAATAAAATAAAGTAGTACTTATACTTACAAAACATATTAGATCACAAACCCTAACACAAACACTTCAATCATCTTCCACCACCATAGGAAGTCTGTAAAATGGTTTTCCTTTCACAACAATACAAGTCAGCTATAGGAATCTGATCTCATGTCCAATTTGACCAATCAAATAAACTTTCATCACCTTTCCCTAGGAAAATGCATAGCTTTGAGAAATCCTTTTAATCTTGATCACTGTAACATGTTTACCTTTACAAGTTAAATGTGCCACATCACCATGACACCTAAAATATAAAACAATTCATTAGCCAACATTAGATCACTTGATCTAAAACCTTTATTGATCAAACGCATAGTTCACTATTCTTCATATTTTGAAGTCATATCAAATCTTCATAACTCCTTCCTCCAATCTCCAATAATGATGTGGTCATAGAATTAGGTAGATATACCTTTCTAGATCACATATGTATGACCATGCACACTAACTCCATTTTTTGTTCTTTGGAATGAGAAAATCATTCAACTCTGGTCCTCTACTGCTATGCCAACTTACCTATTCCTATTCATCTGATCATAACTCAACCTATAGTTAACCTTAACCTGTGCGATCATAGATATACCATCTCAAGACTATACTTTAGCACTATGGAATGTTCTTTTTTCCCCTCCCAAATTCTTCTCGTATGTGTGTCTCTTTTCTTTTTCAATCCTCTATATTTATTAATTTTTTATTCTTTTTGTTTGGATCTCTCTACCAAGAGTGCAGCATGCCCCCAATTTGTGCATGCGAAGTCTAATTTATTAATAGTTTTGTTTGCCTGCCTAATGTCTTTGTAAAAAATATTCCACTCACATTTGGCGTAGATGTAGGGAAAGAGTGGTGGTTTGTGTTTAAGAGAAATGGGTTGTGACATTTGGAATTGGCACATCAGTCACATAAAAACACTTTCTTTAGAAAATTATCTATTTAATATTATGTAATTCAAGATTGAAAAATATGTTAATTAAATATTAATTAAAAAAAGATAAGAACACACTGTTTATAATGTATATTTTTAAAATATATGAAAATAATGAATGATATGAGTATTCAGAGTTTTTTGTAGTTGTTATAGCTAACTTATTAATTTTTTTTTCTTTGTACATAATTGTCTTTGATAGAGTTTTATTCAACCAAATTTATGAGATGAACAGAAACATGAATGTTAACTAGTTTGTTCCCAGTAAATTCCATGTTTTTGCATTTATAAAACCAAACAAGTCAACTGCGCATGTTAGCAGTATTCATAACACCCTTCAAAACATTCACACACCTAGTAAAATGAAACAAGCACACCACAACCTACACTTGAAGGATAATATCCATTGAATTCCCACTTGAACAAAGTGTATCCATGCCTACTCATAGCAGATAGCCTAGAAGCTTGGAGGCACAGGTTCCCCCTTATAATGCACTCACTTCTTAGGCACACCAAGATTCAAATTCCAAGGGGCATCACTTCCCAAGGAACTACTATCTCTAATATGAGCCATAAAAGTGTGGGATGTCTTCACGAGCATGGGTGACCCCTTGTGTCAATGAATAAAATTTTTTGGCAACTAGAACATGATGTTTAGTATGGGTTATCTAGTTCAATGGGTGGTGTGATATACTCTTGTAGGAGGTCTTCCAGCCTTGTGAACCAGGGTTTTATGCACCACTAGGGTACTGGAGCAGAGCTATCACCCAACCACACCATTGATTGGAATTTTAGTCACAATCTCACATTTATATAACAGTTTGGATGGAGACCTATCTTTGGTCTATTACTATTTGAGGTCATTCCTTGGCAGGTTCAAAGTGAATGTCTTGGTCCAAGGCAAGCCTCTCCAAAAGAATTGCATGAATTTCTCTTACACCCAATATCCAAGAAGGCAAGGAGAGAGGTAACATTCATACAATTCTTTGGGATTACAAAATTGAGAAGACACACCAAACACTCAAAAGAAAAGATTCATTTTAAAGCACCAAACCAAGTGTTTGATAACTACTAAAACACACACATAGTTGTTTTGGAAGACACACAAGATCTTCATCATGCTTCCTGCATCAAATGTGTTATTGGTTTAGGATTGAATCTTCATCCCATGATTGCCACAAGCTAAAACAAATGATCACTAACAGAAAACCTACTACCCTAAATGAAAAATAGAGATTTGATAGCAAATAATGTAGATTTTCAAGTGCAAAGGATAAAACTTACCAACTGTGTAGTTCAATGAACCAATTGTGTAGTTTCCCTTACCAACTACACAGTTCTACCAACTGCACAACTATATGCCCCAACTATGTAGTTCTACAATCAGAAAAAGAAAGATGTAGTTTAGGACCTCCTGACTAAGTGTGAACTACAAATTAACCCTAAAAACATGTAAATGTATAGAATTTGAGCTTACGAATCCATCAATTTGCAGATTAGGAAAGTATTTGATCAATTTCAATCCCTAATTAGACTAATTTATAGATTTTGAAACCATTAGGGATGGGTGATTGACCAATTGAAAATGATTATTTGATTGGAACCTAACTAGATGTAGTTCATTTCATTAAGCCAATTGAAGTGTGAGGTTCATTTTAAGTGCTCCAAATCCAAATGTATGGTTCATTAAAACCTTTAAAAACAAGTTTTGATGCAATTAAAGTTTATTTTAAGCATTTAGGATCAATTGAAAACATCCAAAAATTAACAAATTATGCAAAAATCATAGAAAACCCAAACTGCCAATCTAAGACCCCAACTACGTAGTTCTCATGACCAACTATACAGTTCTAGATACTAAGTACATAGTTCTAGCTACCAACTACATAGTTCCTCTAACCAACTATACAGCTTCTCTAACCAACTATGTAGTTTGGCTTGTAAGCTCCTAAAAATCCTTTTGGGACCTGTAAATGCACAAAAATATCAAAAATTCATCAGATATTAGTGTTTCACATTAGGTTCACCAAATGTAGGATAGTAAAATGAGGAAAACATGTGCACAAGAGGAATCATCAAACTCTAAAGCATGCACAATCAACGTATCCAAAAACACACATAAAAGCTTGTTTTGGGGTTTGGGTGGATGAGGTTTTGCCTTGGTCAAGCCCTAGATTGAGGAATCAACCTTGAAATTGAAACATAAATATGTAAAGGAAACAAGACAAATGTAAGTATTCACCTTTCTTGTAGAAACCCTTGTGAATAAGGATTTTGTAATGCTTGTATGTTGTAGATGTGGAATTTTCAACGACGGATGTAGGAAATCTCCACAAATGTAATGGATCTACCAAAACTACATCATGGATCCATGGATTTAAATGTGCATCAATAAAGAAGATGATGAATGACTCAATGTTAATATCCTCCCTTGATGGCCAACAAAATGTTAGATATTGAAGAGAAAATGCTCACAAGGGATCACCGAATCTTGAATGCTTGAACTTGCTCGTGTGATTTCTATATCTCTAATGGATATTATGGATGTCAATGGATATTAAAATGAGGTTCCTAGGCTTCCTTTTATACAATTTTTTAGGTGGGAAAACAAAGCAAGCCAATAGGGTCACCCGATTTGGTAATTTAATTACCTAAGACAACAGTGGCCCTAGGATTTAAAATCCCCAGGGAATAGGTTGACTTGGTGGACCTACGCTAGAATAGTTTGACCAGGTTGACCTATTCTAGAAAAGGTCGACCAAGTTGACCTATTCCAAAATAGGTCGACCTAGTTGACCTATTCCAGAACAAGTCGACTTGGTCAACCTATTCCAGGGTTGGCCCACAGGGAGCCATCCCAGAGGTCTCAGAGACTACACAACTAAAAGTGGAAGATATGGGATAGAATAGGAGAAAAGAGGGATCGAGAATGAATCCATCCATGGTCCATAGAGTTGGTATAAAGGATAGGAGCTAAAAGGTCTAATAATGAGTGTGTCCTTTTTAAGAAGGTACTATTTGTATTTTTTTTTCAATGGTTATGAAACTATTTTTATCTGTCTTTATTTTTCCTTTATAAAGGCACATCCAAATCAATAATAAACATCAAAACATTTTATGCTCACATGGTTTACATCCATGAAATTTATTCCCTCTACCATCCAAATGTATTTGAATTGTTTCCATAATGGAGGAATTTTCACAATTACTCATAGTCTTTACAAACCCTTATTGAGCTATAGAAGCTTTTCCCTCTAATTATTTTAGCCTCAAGCACCTCAACTATTTTAACCTAGAGAAGACATTATGTCCCTATCCTGCCATAAATGCAAAGCTAAAATGAATTCTATGTTGAGAAAACCTAAGGATGTCCCACCTCCTCATTCAGGACCCAGACTCCTTTACTTACATTCCATTCCTTCTATTTATGCTTCAGGTCCACCTCCTATATCATACAAACATCTATCATCATCTATATCTCAACCTAGTAAGGTTCCTTTATTTCTTCCTCCTACAATGGAAGAGAAGGATCTCATGTTAATTAATACCAAAACTTCCTGAATTTCAAGTCAAAGTAAAAGAAATTGTAGTGCTCTAGACCAATGTCGAAGATGCTTCCCAAACCATTTTCTCACATGTGACACCAAAAGATGCTTTGATCCCATTTGTCCATTCTTTGACCAACTAAAGGGAGGGAAAATTTCTTAATAAAATAAATTTGTCTAAGAACGATAATTATTATTTTTGTATTAAGGATCCTATTGTGATTTGTCTTGATGATGATATGGATGATAATGTTGTTATTAACAATGTTTTTCTTATAATTTTGATCCAAATGATTGTAATGATATGTATAAGATTATTTAAATTAATCATGAGCTTCCTTCAAGATTTTCCAAAGTATTATTTAACCCTAACTACTAGTGACAAGAAAAGTGGCACATCACTAGGGCATGGTCCTTGTTTGGAACTCATAGTAGCTCTTTCTACCATGCTTTATGTTGTTCCTCTTTCATGTTGTCCACCTTTCCTAAGTGATGATAGCCAAGATTGGGAGGTAGATGATATGCTTGAGTACCTTGTCTTGAACAATGGACTCTTTTTTTGTATTTTCTTGTTTGTAATGTGTTTCCCTCATGTTGTGCAACTTAGCATTGTATTTGTGTCATAACTCTCTTTGGATGACCCTTCATGATCCACTGGTGCACTTGGTAATAAAGAGACCAAACTTTTCATAAATTTGTTCTATTTATATCTCAATTATTCTATATATTGTATATATGTCATGTGTTTTTGTTTGTTCATCTTATGTGCTCTTCTTTCATTTTTTTCATATTTCACCTACCTCTAGGGGATGAGATTAATTCAATGAAATTATTATTGATATACATGAGTTATCAAATAAACACACTAGCCCCATAGTTAGTGGATTCCTTATATGTTTTTCTTTTTCATTTGCTCTATTTTTTTCTTGCTTGGGGACAAATCTTAGTGGAAACACGCTTGTCTTATGGGTGCATGTACGTTACCTTAAAGTTATTGCTCCCAGTAACGTGTATGAAACCACTTTCATGTGGGGGACATACACTCCACTCTTTGTTACATATTATCAATACACCACAACTCAAATTTTGTAGTCAATTTTTAGGTTAGTTAGCAAACTATGCCTTTTGCTTAGTAATTTTCTCTTAGCGATTTTCTTAGATATAATAATTTCCTTGGTTATCCTTTGTACATATTTTTTTTTGTGTAGACTTTTAACTAATCAAATTTCATGAATAGAATTGAAGGATGAGTGGTAATTGGAAAATGTTATGTTTAATGTTATATAATTTTAAAATAAAAAATATGTTAATTAAATATTAATTTAAAAAATTAAGAAAATGAATAACAACTGGTCCCTTCTATAACATTTGCATGATTGATATCAGTGTTGATGCATGCATAGGTTGTGGACTAAAAAAGGGCCTCATCTAGTCCTTTTTATAACATTTGTGTGGCTGATATCACTGCTGATGCATACATAGGTTGTGGATTGAAAAAGGGCCTCATCTAGTCCCTTCTATAACATTTGTGTGGCTGATATCACCGTTGATGCATGCACAGGTTGTGGACTTAAAAAAGGGCCCCATATGTTCCCTTCTATAATATTTGTGTGGCTGATATCATTGTTGAATCATTCATGCACATATTGTGGACTAAAAAGGACTTCATCATATATTGAATTTGTGAAATTCAAATAGGAAAAAATGTTCAATTTATGACATTCGAATAGGGAAAAATATAAATCAAGAAGAAAAAATGTTACAAGGAAGATTGTACATTAATAAAGAAATGTCACATGTCATTATATAGGCTTATTAAAATATTTCATTAGAGACTTAAATGAAGAAGTGAATATATAACAATATTTTATAAGGTTGTTTCTTTCTGAAATAAAATAAAATATTAGTACCGATTTATATCATTTGACGTCTCTAATGGGACACGTACCAATTTCTAGTATCTTCAATCAATAGTAGAAAAAGTATTTATAAAGAATCTGTCAAGTCTACGATCATACCAATTCGTAGGGTTAAATATATTTCAAAAAATTAACCATATTCATGAATGGTAACTGGTCCCTTCCTAGTAAATTTCATGCTTTTCATTTCTAAACAAGTCAATCCGTGTGTATTCAGTTTTTCAAGGAAACTTTTTGACTGAACCCACTCTTATTTTGCCCTACTTATGTGCTTTAAGAATCGGCCATCAACCATTAATTTTGATGGTCTCAGAAAAACTAATGTCATTCTGTAAAAAGATCGAGTGGCAGATACTTGCCCTAATTCTTATTTGTTGCTATTTGGCTATCCCTGGTGTTGCACAATGCAATCCTGAATGGTGTGGATCAAAAAATGTCACTTTTCCATTTTGGATAAACAATTCAAGTTGTGGATTCCCTAGTTTCCAGGTAAAGTGCATGCAGAAGGACAATGGGAATTGGAATCTCTTTCTTGATGTTTTAGTAAATGGTACAATGACAGAGCTTGAGATCTTGGAGATGAGTTATGCCAACTCTCTCATCATAAATTCCACTGATCTGAAAGCCATATCCTATAACGGAACAGACAACGCATCTGTGGATTTCTTGCTACCTATAGATGGACCCTTGACCATTGACTCCTCCAATAAATTTGTAGTCATCGGTTGCAGTGCAAAGGGTTCTTTCAAACTTGAAGGTGGGGGAGGTAGATGTGATAAAATTCCAAAAAGATTTCTCCATTGTTGATTAGTTCTCTAATAAAATGATATGTAGTATCTATATGTTTTCTCCTCTTGTGAAAAACTAGATTCTTGGAAAATTTTATGGCTGAGTTGTTGTCACAATAGATCTTCATTGCATCTTCTTGTTCATGTTTCAACTCTTTCAACACTCTTCTCATCCATACAGCTTGACATGATGCCCCTGTTGCTGCTATGTACTCTGCTTTAGTAGATGAAAGTGTGACTATTGGTTGTTTCTTTGAAGCCCATGATACTACACCAATGCCAAAATGAAAAACATAACCAAATGTACTCCTTCTATCATCAACACTCCCAGCACAATCACTATCAGTATATCCTATGAGCTTGAAATCATTTGAAGTTGAATATTGAATGCCATAATTTCTTGTTCCACTCACATACCTTAAAATTCTTTTCCCTGCTTTCCAGTGTGATTCTTTTGGAGTCTCCATGAACCTTGAAATCAAACTTACACAAAACATTATGTCTGGCCTTGTGGCTATTAAATACATAAGGCTGCCAACAAGTCTTTTATACAAAGTTGGATTTACACTATATCCTTTGTCATCTTTACTCAATTTCAAACCTATGGCAATTGGTGTTGGTGCTGATTTGCAATTCATCATATTGAACCTTTTCAAGATATCACTTGCATACTTTTCTTGAGAAATGAATATTCCATTCTGATTTTGATTGACCTTAATGCCTAAGAAGTATTTCATGAGTCCCAAATCGGTCATTTCAAATTCTTTTTTCATAGCTTCTTTAAATAAGTCAATTGATAAGTCACCTGTGAATATCAAATCATCAACATATAAACATACAATTAGAATTTGACATTTTTCATCCATCTTTATGTACAATGTAGGCTCACTGCTATACCTATCAAAACCATTTTTTAAGAGATATGAAACAATTCTACTATACCAAGCTCTTGGGGCTTGCTTGAGACCATACAATGCCTTTTTCAGTTTGTAGACTTTGTCTTCTTGACCGAAAATCTCATATCCGGGTGGTTGTTCCACATATACTTCTTCCTCAAGATAACTATTCAAGAATGCTGATTTTACATCCATTTGATAAAAAGGCCATTTGTTTTGAGCTTCTATGGCAAGTGTCATTCTTATGGTGTCTAATCGGGCTATGGGAGCAAATGTCTCATTATAATCAATTCCATGTTGTTGTGAGTAACCTTTAGCAACTAGCCTTGCCTTATGTTTTTGCACATCACCATTTGCACTCAACTTAGTTTAATAAACCCACTTTACTCCTATTACATCTTTTCCTTTTGGAAGGCTCACTAACTCCCATGTTTGATTCTTTTCAATTGCATCAATTTCTTCATCCATTGCATATTCCCATTTTTCATCTTTAATTGCATCTTCAAAATGAATTGGGTCACCTACTTGTGAATATAAGGCATAGAGAGAAATTGAATCAACATTATTCTCACCTTCATTTTGCTCATAAATTTCTCTAATACTTCTGATTTTTTGTCTCCTCAAGCTTGCCAATGTAGGATTTGACATGTCACTTGATGTAGAACCGGTCGAATGTGGACTTGATGGTCTAGCACCTTGATGACCACTTGTAGATGGTGTTTTTTGTCCACTTGTGGGAGTGTTTGATTGTATACGTGAGGTTGACCTTACACTTGATGATGATGTCACTTGAGGACCACTTTGTTGAGCTTGAATGGGTGTGGGAGGAGTCATATTTGAAGGAGTATTTTCTGGTATTAGAACTTCATTTTCCTCTTGTGGTATGCTTGCTGTTATGTTGACTATTTTTTCTACACTTCCAACCCATGCTTCTTCTTCTATGAATTGCACATCTCGACTGATTATAACCTTCTTTATTATTGGATTATACAACTTGTAAGCCTTAGCTTCATCACTATATCCAACAAATATACATTTTTCTCCTTTGTTGTCTAATTTTTTTCTTAATTCATCCGGCACATGTGCATATGCCACACATCCAAAAAATCTCATATGAGAAACACTATGTTTTCTTCCACTCCATGCTTCTTTTGGAATCACATTCTTGACACTTTTTGTTGGACATCTATTTATTATATAAGTTGCACATGAAACAGCTTCAACCCAATATTCATTTGACAAATGCTTTGCTTTTAACATGCTTTTAGCCATTTCCATGATTGTTCTATTTTTTCTTTCAGCTACCCCATTTTTTTGAGGTGTGTATCTAGTTGTGAATTGCTTGTGAATTCCATGATCTTTGCAAAATCTTAGAAAATCATTTGAGATGTATTCACCATCTCTATTTGTTCTCAATGCTTTGATGTATTGACCACTTTGCTTTTCAACAAGAGCTTTGAATTGACAAAAATATTTATACACTTCACTTTTATGCTTTAGAAAATAAACCCATGTTTTTCTTGAGTAATCATCAATGAATGTCAAAAAATAAAATATTCCACCAATTGAAGGTGTTTGCATTGGCCCACACAAATCTAAATGAACAATTTCTAAATGTGTTTTTGCCCTCATTGACTTACCTGCTGGAAATGATTCTCTATGTTTCTTTCCCAAGATGCACCCTTCACATACTCTTTTTGATTTTTCTATTAAAGGCAATCCTTTCACCATGCTTTTTCTATGAAGCAAATTTAGGCCTCCAAAATTTAAATGCTCAAATCTTAGATGCCAAAGATAATTTTCATCTTTTATTTCTGCTTGAAACATTATTTGAGTGACAACAACAAGTTCTCTTTTAGCCTCTTGTGAGTTCATTTTAGGATATGCTTGAGCAAAATCTACATTTAAATCCGGCTTAATCTTTAAGGGAAACATTCTATTGTTTGTCATTTGAACCTTGGCAATGAGCTGATTACTTGGGAATTTATCTAAAATTGTGCACTCTCCATTTTTGAAAGATAATCTAAACCCCTTTTGAACAAGTTGACCAATACTCATCAGATTATGCTTTAAACCGGGAACAAAATAAACATTAGAAATATAATTTTTCTCCCCCTTCTTAGTTAAAATGTTGATATCCCCTTTTCCTTTGACTGCCACCTTATCGTCATTCCCTAAAGTGACATCAAATTTTATATTTTCATCCAAGCTTGAAAACATTTCTAAATTCTCTATCATGTGGTTGCTACAGCCTGAGTCTAAAAACCATACATATTTTTCATTTTCTTGTGCTACATTGTAAGCCAAAAATATTGTTTTTTGTTCTGATTTTTGGTTTTGATTTTCTTTTGTAAAATTTGCATTTTGTTTGTTAAAATCATATTGCTTCTTCCTACATTCATTTGAATAATGCCCATACTTTTTGCAATAGTGACATTGGACTTGAGATTTGTCATACCTTTGGCCTTGAGGCTGATTTTGAGTTTCATTGTGACTTGGGTATTGGCTACTACCTCTTCCACTTGAGCTTGATGGACTGCTTCTTCCACCTCTATATGAATTTCTTCCTCTACCTCTGAAATTTTTTCTTCCTCTACCTCTTCCATGGTTGATTGAAACTTGTGTTTTGAATGCATGCTCCAATGATGAACTTTTTGACCTACTAAGTCTATGCTCATGAGAAATAAGAGATGCATTAAGCTCATCAACTGAAAATTGTGAGAGATTCTTTGTCTCTTCTATGGCCACAACTATGGATTCAAACCTTGCAGGTAAACTCCTCAAAATATTTTCAACAATTCTTCTATCTTCTAGTGTCTCACCATGAGATCTGATTTGATTGACTATACCCATCACTTGTGTGAAGAAAGAGTCTATTGAATCTGATTCCTTCATGAAAATTGTTTCAAAATCCCTTCTTAGCATTTGTAGCTTTTCTATTTTCACCTTTTCCATTCCTTGGTATGCTTTTCAGAGGATATCCCATGCTTGCTTGGACTTAGTTGTTGCTGCAATCCTTGGAAAAATACTTTCATGCACTGCTTGAAAAATGTAGAATAGAGCTTTTGAATCCTTCTTCCTATTATCTCTCAATAAGTCCTTCTCTGCTTGAGTTAGAGCATTGTATGCTACTGCATCAACTAGTTCTGGATAACCATTTTCCACTAGATCCCAAATATCTTGAGAGCAAAAGAGGGCCTTCATTGTTATGGACCAATAATCATAATTTTTCCCATTGAACTGTGGGATATGAGGATTTGTTAAACTTGTGCTTTCCATTGTCACACTTGCTTGAATACTTTTGTTGGAACTCTTAGCTTCAACTAAATATTTCCTTCAACAGCTCTTTTTGAGAAACCTTAGGCTCTAATACCACTTATTGGCAGAGGCAAAGAAAATGAAAAAATAGAGCATTCCCAGATAAAACCAAAACAATAGCCTTCAAATATATTTTTTCATCTATAAAAACATACAAAAAAAATGTTTCATTATCAGAGAGTTCTCTATTCTTTGTTCTGCAGCTTCATACAAAAGATTACTAAAAATAAAAGAGCTATCCCAAATAAAATGAATATGCCTAGAAAAAGAGAGGACCAAAAACATTAATTACATATCTTTAATGCTGATTGCAAAACTAGCAATATAAGTCTAGGGGAGAGAGATTTGCATTTAAAACCAAAATAAAAAAGTAGCACACGCAATGTCCAAAGGAGATGGATAGGCTGGAGGAAGTGACTTGGCACGTGAGAGTGGGCTGGATGAAAATACAGAGGAAGTGGGTAGTTGGGATTAATTCCAACAAATTTTCATGTATAAACTAGTATAATCCAAGCTACTATAACACCCATGGGTGCTGTGAAGCTGGGATTCTAGGAAATGCCAAGTTGATTAATTTTATGGGTGGGGGAAATTGCAGGTTCTCCACAATTTTGGAACCAGGCACTTGGGATTTTCCCCAAGGTGAACTTGGTTTTTATGCGAGGGGTCATTATGGCATGCACCTTGGGTGGGGCATTGGCAATGGAAATTATTTGACTATCAAAGGAACAACCAATTACTCTTGCACTGATGCAGCCCAATGTTTTAATGCAATTGAGAGCGCCCATGTATGCCAATGCCAAACGGGGTATGAAGGGAGTGGGTACTCTAAAGGCACCGGTTGCACAGGTATCATCTCCATACTTTTCAAACTTACTTCTCTCTATCATATGGCCTTTTATGCTTCCTTCGGTCTTTGAATGTATAGTTACGCATTTTCTCAAGGAGTTCAATACTGTAGACAATAAAAGCATCAATCTTTCTCTTTTCCTTTCCTGAAAATGAAAATGAATTTGCAGATGTGGATGAATGCAGTGAAGCAAACTTGAATGATTACGTTGAAGCATCTCAGGGGGGTGTATGTCATAATTGGCTTGGTACTTACAATTGTTCATGTGGAAAGGATTACAAGGGAGATGGCTTCCAAAATGGGACAAGATGCCAGTCACTGATCTCAAATAACTCGATAAGATCTGCAGTTATATATAGGTAATTGTGCCAAATGTTTCTTATGTTTTTGGTCTTTTATTGTTTGAAAAAGAAATTATGTGGAACTTTTGTCCTTATTATGATAGTTATTACAATTCAATTATGTAGTTCTTGTGTTTCATTAGTAGTGGTTCATAAGAATCCATATCTTATTAGATTGAATTCTATATTTAAATGATGTTCACATAAGTAAAATATTAGGCCTTTTTGGTAGGTCACCCATCATACTATTATTTCAGCTCAAACTTGCTTAACTATAGAATTTCTTCCAAAATTAACCCCAACTAAAACATTCAGCAAGTTTTGCATCTTACAAACTATCCACATATGTTTAAATTAGAACTTATTTTTGAATTAAGCTATCATAAAGATAAAGATAATAGATCAAATGTAATTAGAAGTTGCTTTTATTTTGAAAATGTTGTAATTCAATTGACAATAAAAAAATTATAATTACAAAAAGAAAATATTAGTTTAATTGACTAAATTTGATTGATATGATGAATGATTTATTTCATTTTAATAGAAACCATTATCTTTACAAAATTTAATCTTGAATGATTTATAGAATTCATGAATTCTTTACTCGTATGAATATTAACAAAGTATATTGGACTCATAATATTATAATCCACCAGAATACATAATTATTAAAAATTCATTTTTTGTTGACTCTATAGGCTCTATTTCATCATTTGTTGGAGTTTCATTTGTAGCATGTGGATTATTTTGGTACTTGAGGAGGTGTCAGTTGAAATATGTTGGAGACAAGAATTTCATAGAGAATGGGGGTATTGAGATGCAGGACCGGATAGCTTCAATGGGAGGATGAAAAAGCCTCACAATGTTTTATGAAATAGAGTTAAAGACCGCCACCAGCAATTACTCCATTTAGATAGGGAAAGGTGGCTTTGCAATTGTGTATAAAGGAGTTCTTTCAGATGGAAAGCCAATGGCAATCAAAAAGCCCAAATCATTTTCCTCTGAGTTCATTAATGAAATTGTGATTTTATCTCACATAAATCATAGAAATGTAGTGAAATTGATTGGTTGTTGTCTCCGTACTCAACTTCCCTTACTTGTCTATGAATTTGTGCCGAATGGAACACTTTTTCAACATCTACAATCTCTAGAGAAACACTTGTCTTGGGAAAGAAGGTGACAAATTGCTATAGAGACCGTAGAAGGTATAGCATACGTGCACCGTTAAGCTTCTTAGCCCATTTTTCATTGGGACATAAAGTCATCAAACATTCTCCTAGATGACACATTTACTCCTAAAGTGGTAGACTTTGGCATTTCCTATTTGTGACTTTCTAATGATATGCATCTCAGCACCCTTTTTCCCTCGGATACTCCAGGATATGTGGACCCCGAGTTCATAAGAAGCAACCAGTTTATAGAGAAGAGTGATGTTTATAGTTTTGGTGTTGTTTCAGTGGAGCTTCTCACTGGTCTAAAACCCTTGTTATCTTGACAAGGTGAGATGTACACTTTATATGACCATTTCTTATCTGCAATTAATGGAGGATACTTAATCCAAATCTTAGATTCCAAAGTTAGTGAGTGATCTCCTGGCTTCTTACTAGAGGATTTCTACATTGCATGGGATTGAGCTGCATGATATGACTACTTTCATTGGAGGAGGATAGTGTCGTAGATCCTCCCTAGGCAGCAGTCGAGGACAGGGCTCAGATGCAAAGGTAGGTTCCTCTAGATAGAGTGTGGATGATCTTACACCACCTCCATAGCATACATAGGCTCCCACACAACATACATAGGCTATGACCTCATGAGTTCACAATAGATTCTTATATTTGCTTATGGACGAGGCCATTGATCCTGATGTAGTGTCCTTGCACTCTTCTGAGCTATCCGACCTTGGACGTGCATTGCATCAAGTACAAGAATCTAGATTTAATTTCAATTTATATAGATATACATGTGTACATATAGTTCTATATTTAAATTTAAATTTATTTAAACATGGTACAGGACATTGCGACACATGCTACATATGGAGATTTAGAGGAGCCCGTTGATTCGATTCATCATGATACAGAGGTACACAAAATAATTTAAAAATTAAATTTTATAATTTATTTACATTTCAAGCTCTTATATATATATATGTATGTATGTATATTTACATTTACAGACTCAAGTCCAGTAGGATGAGGATCCACACAGGCTCGAACATCTAGCACGTGATGGCGATCATCAACGTAGGTGACGTGTTCATAGATTTAGATCTATGGCATTGATTTTGATCTAGAGTACACATGTACTAGAGAGAATTAATGTTACGTTGATCTCTAGATATGTTTTACATTGACCTAGATATATGCTTTACATTGATATATGTAGACATTTGTACATTGATATATATAGGTCCATTTGTACGTTGATCTATTTACATCGATACATGTTTGGATTTTGTGATATCTAGACATTTACATTGATAGATACATGTTTTGATTTTGTGATATAGACATTTATATTGATGTACACATGTTTGATCTTTTTGCACGATATATCTCTATACATTTACATTGATATGTACGTACACATGTTTTGTACGTTGATCTATTTGTTCATTGATACATGTTTGGATTTTGTGATATATATATAAACATTTAAACATTGATGTACATGTTTGATTTTTGAGATATATACATGTACATTTACATTGATATGTAGGTGCATGTTTTGTATATTGAGCTATTTGTACATTGATACAAGTTTGGATTTTGTGATATATATAGACATTTAAACATTCATGTACATGTTTGATTTTTGAGATATATAGACATTTACATTGATATGTACATGCATGTTTTGTATGTTAATCTATTTGTACATTGATACATGTTTGGATTTTGTAATTGAAGCCAAAAATTAATTAATCTTTAATTTCAATGTTCAATCTTTAATCAATCTTAGAAATTCAATCTATAGGTAGAATCAATATAATTAATTTATTTAATATAGATCCTTAAGACCCCTTAAGACCTAAAAGGACCTACCTTAACCCCTTAAGCCCTAACATGACCCCTTAAGCCCTTAAGTACCTAACATGACCCCTTAAGACCTAAAAAGACCTAACATGACCTCTTAAGCCCTTAAGTACCTAGCATGACCCCTTAAGCCCTTAAGACCTAACAGGACCTAATAAGACCCCTTAAGCCCTTAAGTACCTAACATGACCCCTTAACACCTAAAAAGACCTAACATGACCCCTTAAGCCCTTAAGTACCTAACATGACCCCTTAAGCCCTAACATGACCCCTTAAACCCTTAAGCACCTAAAACGACCCCCTAAGACCTAATATGACTCCTTAAGCCCTAACATGACCCCTTAAACCCTTAAGTACCTAACATGAGCCCCTAAGACCTAAAAAGACCTAACATGACCCCTTAAGCCCTTAAGTACCTAACCTGACCCCTTAAGACCAAAAAAGACCTAACATGACCACTTAAGACCTAACATGACCCCTTAATCCCTTAAGTACCTAGCATGACCCCTTAAGCTTTTAAGTACCTAACATGACCCCTTAAGACCTAAAAAGACCTAACATGACCCCTTAAGCCATTAAGTACCTAACATGACCCCTTAAGCCTTTAAGTACCTAGCATGACCCCTTAAGCCCTAACATAACCCCTTAAGCCCTTAAGTACCTAACATGACCCCTTAATCCCTAACATGACCCCTTAAGCCCTTAAGTACCTAACATGACCCCTTAAGACCTAAAAAGACCTAACATGACCCCTTAATACCTAACATGACCCCTTAAGCCCTTAAGTACCTAGCATGACCCCTTAAGCCCTAACATGACCCCTTAAGCCCTTAAGCCCTTAAGTACCTAACATGACCCCTTAAGACCTAAAAAGACCTAACATGACCCCTTAAGCCCTAACATGACCCCTTAAGTTCTTAAGTACCTAACATGACCCCTTAAGACCAAAAAACCCTAACATGACCCCTTAAGCCCTTAAGTACCTAACATGACCCCTTAAGACCTAAAAAGACCTAACATGACCCCTTAAGCCCTAACATGACCCCTTAAGACCTGAAAATACCTAACATGACCCCTTAAGCCCTTAAGTACCTAACATTACCCCTTAAGACCTAAAAAGACCTAACATGACCCCTTAAGCCCTTAAGTACCTAACATGACCCCTTAAGACCTAAAAAGACCTAACATTACCCCTTAAGCCCTAACATGACCCCTTAAGCCTTTAAGTACCTAACATGACCCCTTAAGACCTAACATGACCCCTTAAGCCCTAACATGACCTAATATGACCTAACAAGAGCTAATATGACCTAACAAGACCTAATATGACCTCACATGATCTAATATGACCTAATATGACCCCTTAAGACCTAACATGACCCCTTAAGTCCTAATAAGACCTAAAAGGACCTAACATGACCCCTTAAGCCCTAACATGACCTAATATGACCTAATATGATCTAATAAGACCTAACATGACCCCTTAAGCCCTAACATGACCTAACAAGACCTAATATGACCTCACATGACCTAATAGGACCCCTTAAGACCTAATAAGACCTAACATGACCCCTTAAGCCCTAACATGACCTAACATGACCTAATATGACCTAACAAGACCTAATATGACCTAATATGACCTAAAAGACCTAATAAGACCTAAAAAGACCTAATATGATCTAATAAGACCTAACATGACCCCTTAAGACCTTATAAGACCTAAAAGACCTAATATGACCTAATATGACCTCACATGACCTAATAAGACCCCTTAGGACCTAACATGACCCCTTAAGCCCTTAAGACCTAATATGACCTAATATGACCTAATACATGTATTAAAAGACCCCTTAAGACCTAATATGACCTCACATGACCTAATAAGACCCCTTAAGACCTAACATAGCCCTTTAAGCCCTAACACATGACCCCTTAAGCCCTTAAGACCTAATATGACCTAATGCATGTCCTAAAAGACCCCTTAAGACCTAATATGACCTTACATGACCTAATAAGACCCCTAAGACCTAACATGACCCCTTAAGCCCTAACACATGACCCCTTAAGCCCTTAAGACCTAATATGACCTAATACATGTCCTAAAATACCCCTTAAGACCTAATATGACCTCACATGACCTAATAAGACCCCTTAAAACCTAACATGACCCCTTAAGCCCTAACACATGACCCCTTAAGCCCTTAAGACCTAATATTACCTAATATGACCTAATATGACCTAATACATGTCCTAAAAGACCCCTTAAGACCTAATATGACCTCACATGACCTAATAAGACCCCTTAAGACCTAAAAATACCTAGCATGACCCCTTAAGCCCTAAAAAGACCTAACATGACCCCTTAAGACCTAAAAAGACCTAACATGACCTCTTAAGACCTAAAAAGACCTAACATGACCCCTTAAGACCTAACATTCAACTAATAAGACCTAATATGACCCCTTTAGACCTAACATGACCTAATAGGATCCCTTAAGCCCTAACACATGACCTAATAGGACCCCTTAAGACCTAACATTCAACTAATAAGACCTAATACATGATATAGATTAAGACCTGAAATTCAAGTAGAAAGTAAATTGAAAGTTCTATCTAATCAATTAAAATTCAATTTACCTATCTAATAAATCTAATCAATAAATAGAAATTTATAGACTAGAAAGGTATTCAATTCAGGAAATCAATCTATTCTAATTAATTGAAAAAATAATCAATCTAATTTCAATTTAAATTCAATTTAAATATGACCTAATATGACCTAATTTGACCTAATATGACCTAATATGACCTAACATGACCTAATATGACCTAATATGACCTAATATGACCCCTTAAGACCTTATAAGACCTAAAGACCTAAAGACCTAATATGACCTAATAAGACCTAACATGACCCCTTAAGACCTAAAATGATCCCTTAAGACATAATTTGACCTCACATGAGCCCTTAAGGACTGAACATGACCTAATATGACCTAATATGACCTAGCATGACCTAACATGACCTAACATGACCCCTTAAGCCCTTAAGGACCGAACATGACCCCTTAAGCCATGACCCCTTAAGCCATGACCCCTTAAGCCATGACCCCTTAAGCCATGACTCCTTAAGCCCTTAAGCCATGACCCCTTAAGACCTAATATGACCCCTTAAGCCCTAAAAGACCTAACATGACATAACATGACCCCTTAAGACCTAATATGACCTCACATGACCTAATATGACCCCTTAAGACCTAATAGGACCCTTGAAGACCTAACGTGACCTAATAAGACCTAACATGACCTAATATGACCTAATATGACCCCTTAAGACCTTATAAGACCTAAAAGACCTAATATGACCCCTTAAAACCTAACATTCAACTATTAAAAATACTCGATACATGATATAGATTAAGACCTAAAATTCAAGTAGAAAGTAAATTGAAAGTTCTATCTAATCAATTAAAATTAAATTTACCTATCTAATCAATCTAATCAATAAATAGAAATTTATAGAGTAGCAAGGTATTGAATTCAGGAAATCAATCTATTCTAATCAATTGAAAAAAGAATTAATCTAATTTCAATTTAAATTCAATTTAAATATAGACCTATCTAATCAATATAATCAATCTAATAAATAAATTGAAATTAAAATTCAAGTAGAAAGTAAATTGAAAGTTCTAGAATCATTTTTAAATTTAGTTTAAACCTATAGATAATCAATCTAATCAAGTAGAAAGTAAATTGAAAGTTCTAGAAGAGAGAGAGAGAGAGAGAGAGAGAGAGAGAGAGAGAGAGAGAGAGAGAGAGAGAGAGAGAGAGAGAGAGAGAGAGAGAGAGAGAGAAATATAGTCCATCAATTAAAATTCAATTCAGGGTTAATCTTGATCCATAAATTCAATCTAATCATAAATTTCAAATCAAATTTAAAGTCTACATATAAGTTTCAAATAGGATTTAAATTAAGTATGCACAAATTAAAATATGTCAACCTAAAGCTCCTAATACATGTAGTCTAGATCCTCTCTATCCTTTATTATCTCCAAAAGTTTTTCATGCTCTTCAATAGGCAACTTCGACTTTTGGTTTTTAGACCCTTTTTTTGACACAATTTCAAACTGCAATTTTGTCACTATAACCAAGTGACTATAGTGTAGAATTCTCTCTCCACACATGTATTCAACAAATTTAATTCCATTTTTGTCAATCTTAGCTTGTTGATAATAGGTTCCTTCAATAACAACTGAACCGGTCGGATATTTTTGTCCATCACCATCGACAAATTCTTCAAGCAACTTGTTTTTTTCCTTGGTGCATCTTAGTAGATAATAATCTACACCTATATTCTCAGGATCCACAACCATGACAAAAATATCACCTACACAATTTATATTTATGTGTACAAGTAAATGTTAAATTTAAACCTCAAGAATATAATATATATATCACAAATATACCTAGAAATCAAAAATACGCACTTGTAACAACTAAATCATAAACACGTTCATAGTCAGCTGAATATATAGGATCATGGATGTCTATGACATTGTCATCATCTTCATAAGGAGGCATTCTAATTAACACTTTATGATCCCATTTTGAAACATATCCATTTGCAATATTAACACATTGACTCATTGTGTTGTTATTAAGACAATCTTCACAAAAGCATGATTTATCTCCTAGTTGAATCAGTGGAGGCTTGTGTTGTCCCATAGTCATCACTTGATGAAAAATTCTAATTTTAACAATTGATTGACAATTGTAGGGATTCGATCGATCGATATCTAGATTGGATGGATTGATATATAAATCTCAGTTTGAAATCATGAAAAATGTGAAATGCAATACACACACACACACACACACACACACACATATATATATATATATATATATACAACAAGTTAAAACACACATGTGATAGACCTATATATAGTTTTTTGAATTTGATATTGAAAAATAAAAGTAAATTAAATAAATACCTATCACTTCTCAAAAGTAACGTTTGTTGTATTTTGTGTCTCGAGCAGCGGAATGATTTTGACACCATTCAACAATTTTCTTTGAATTCTCTATCATATTACCTAGAGAGATATATTTTTAACAATTTAGTATATATATATATATATATATATATATATATATATATATATATATATATATATATATATATATATACACATGTGTACATGTAATGTAAAGTTTTAAATAGTCTAGTCAAGTAAACAAGTTGAATATCAAATGTATGTACACATACCTTGAAGTTCATGTTGTCAGAGTGCACATTTCACACATGCTCTTGCTCCATCATGCTCTCCTTTTCCATGTCCACTTTCAAAGAAGTTCCAAAAAAACTTAATGTTGTGTCTAGCATGTTGCATGGCTAACAAATTAAAGGCTTTTGCAGACTTAAATTGACCTACAATTCAAATAAATACAAAAATGTATTTTTGTGACACATAAATATATCTAGAATTGAGAAAATTTAAAAGAAAATTTATAATGCACATGTACGTACTTACCTACATACCCATCAAACCAGATCCAATGTTGTGAAGCATTTATCCCATGACTCACAAGATTTTTGAAAAACATGTTGAAAAAATGAGCCACATAGCTCCTATCATGAACCCTGTCATCACTAATATAGAAATGAACCTCTTGGATGATAATGCATTCATTTTGATCTATACCAGTGATGAAGGGTGCTCCCCTTAATACCACAAACACATAACAGAAATAGAGAAACAACAACAACAACATGCAAGAATAGAAAATTGGCTTCTTATTATCTCCACAAATGTGGAATTACAAACTTTAAGAGTTACAATATGCAAAGCCACATAGGCATTCCCTTACAATATTATGTAGGACAAAGCCTCGAATCAATACCTAGATCTACTACCCCGAACTACCCTAGACAACACTACAGGCCTTCTTTATATAGGCATTTTTCCACCGCCCGAGAAGGTTCTAGAAATTTAGCCCTAAGGGCCGACCAAACTTAGAATTATTTTATTTTTCAATTTATTACACACTCAAGAACTCCTTCTCTGATACCACTTGATGAAGGGTGCTCCCCTTAATATGACAAATACATAACAGAAATAGAGAAACAAAAACAACATGCAAGAATAGAAAATTAGCTTCTTATTATCTCCACAAATGTGGAATTACAAACTTTTAGAGTTACAATATGTAAAGCCACATGGGCATTCCCTTACAATATTATGTAGGACAAAGCCTCGAATCAATACCTAGATCTACTACCCCAAATTGCCCTAGACAAGACTACGGGCCTTCTTTATATAGGCATTTTTCCACCACCCAAGAAGGTTCTAGAAATTTAGCCCTAAGGGCCGACCAAACTTAGAATTATTTTACTTTTCAATTTATTACATCAAAGTCGGCTCAAAATAACTTTTGAAACCCGAACAGAAATTTTGAAGGAAAATTATTTTCTGCCATTTCAGGTGGCCTGACTTTCGGAGACCATAAGTCATCACCAGTTGACCCAATTGACTATTATAACCCCATTTTAGAAACACCACGAAGTTCTCTACAGGCTTGACCAATGCAAGTGCCCGTCACCCAAATTTTCAACCTCACGGGGCCTCTAAAGTCTTCAAAATTGAATTCAAAATTTCTGTACCCTACTGCCAATATCGAAAATCTTCAATATCTTCGAAACTAGACCTGATATAGCCATGAAACTTTGTTGGCAGGCTGATATGACTGAGATGATCCTCCACATGTAAAATTAGAACATTCTGAGATTTATGACCAACTTACTAAAAATAGCAAGTTCCCATAAATAGAATCTCTGCAACAAGAGAGCCCTTATTGAATATAAAAATAGAAATATTTTTGGGTGATGCAAGATTTCTCTTACACCCAGGATGCTCCTACATCAACCAGATTATATCTCATCCAAATCGTATTATGCATGTCTATAGGTCACATGCACAAATATAGCAACTTGATTGAAGAATGATAATATTGACTCTGGAGCTCCTTTTGAGGGGAAAATGTATAGTTCTCCGTAAAATCTACAACTGAAAGAATACAACCAAGTGGGAAATAATTTTTGGAATCACGAAACTGTTTAGCTTGTCATTGTGCACCATGACAATGTTGGATATGTGGATAAATCATAGATCAAAATCTATCCATGAACTGAAGGTACGGTAATTCACTCTCCTTTAATGTAATTTTTTTTTATTCACCTCTTGTCTTCATTTGGTATATCTCATATTCAAATCTCTTCCACTAGACTGGTGTTGTAACATCAATATTATCAAATTGTAAAGGAAATTGTTGCAAATTTCCACAATTATTGCATTCATTTTTTATACACTGGACATTGAATTCATCTAAATCTTCTTATTTATCATATAAAATGGACTTTACAAATTTTGTTGTACTTCTAGTAACCATATCTAGATTAAGTATTGTCATAACCCTTTTATATGATTGCAAGTATAAGTGAAACTCAACATGATTGCGACAACAACATTTTTCACGAACCTTATTTATGTGTATGAAGCAAGGGCACAACATCTCAAACATTCTCTGACCTATTTTCAAATTTGAAAATTCATGCTTGAATGCTTCAAACAATTCACTTTGTGTAGTATCGACAAAATTTTTTGGATGTGAAATCTTCATACCGATCTCTTCATCATTCATTTGTATAGTGTCCCTTCTATTGGAAGAAACACGAGAGTGGTTGGTCCAAAAATCAATGACCCATCTTCTTAATCTTCAAAAATTCTATCTTTACAGGGAAGTCTACAAATCTGTACCCAATTATTTTCAATATCCATATCCAACATATTTCTCTTCTTAATATATCTCTGTACTGTTCTTCGAGATACCTTGAGTACATTAGAAATTGCTCGAACTTGATTTCTATGTGTCAATTTCTTACTAGTTATCATAGTCATCAAGGCTCTTCTAGCTGCATTTGAATCTGGTCCTTTATGATCTATCATGTTAACAACGTTCAGTGCATCTTGTAAATTTTGAATTATTGTCTCTTTTACTTTTCTTCCTCCAATTTTCCTATTATCAATACCCAACAACTCCAAGTATTATCAATACCCAACAACTCCAAAACCAGAGTCATTTCTTTTTTCTTGAATAAATTTGCAAATAATTGTGCTTTTCCCACCAAAGATTTACTCTCAAAATATTTCATCCACATGTTTTTGAGATGTAATTTAATAGTTCTTTTAGGTACCAGGTGTTCCAGTTCAATTTGACTAATAAGTGATTCCTCATTCATGTCCATCAAATTTTGCATTGTAGGAAAAAAAATGTATACTTCGACTACTACCAATATCCTCCCCTAGTTGAGTTGCACCTTCTATAGCAATAGGTTCTTCTTCAAGATTGACGGGTTGCTCTTGGACATGTTTCGTATGACCTTTCATTTGGTCATCCCTTTTACGATCATACTTCCTTGTTCTAGTCCTTTAATTTCCCATTGCTCAAATATCTAAGCAATAATTTTTTATTGTTTTACTATTTCGTCACTGAAAAACTTGTCTTCAAACTCTTTCGAAACCAAAATTTCTTTGTGACTTCCACAAAAAAATGACTCCTTACTTCAAAATATCCTTATATCCTAAAATAAGAAGGTAAATTCACAATTGAATATTATATTTTTCTAAAAACATCACACATATATAGCCTTCCAATTGAAAGCGTAGGTCACCCACACGACCAGTCACAAGGGGCTGACCTCTTAGTGGACTCAGTCGAGTGCCACTCGGCCAAGTCATCCTAAGTGGCATGCCAACTTGGCAGCCAAAACTTCAAAAACACCCAAAATGCAGAATTTGCACTTGTGGTGTTTTTTTCTCGTCTACAAATTAAAAATTTAAAAAAACTAAAACTACCCTTTTGTAGATCTCGAAACTACAATTCTGGATATATATATTTTATATAATTTCAATTAGAAAATGTTAAACAAATTTGTTAAAAACTACATGTAGGTATATAAAGCTTTGAGAAGTCACCAATTTGATAAATTAAAAAAAATAGTAAATGGATTAAAAAAAAATTTAAAATGATATGCAGCACTAGAGAAGAGAATCTTCTTCAAGAATATATAATTTATTTGGATTCTAGAATAATTTTGATGGGTGAAAAGTGGCAGGAGACAAAAACTATTGATTTCGTGTAAATTGTACTTTGAATACTTATAACAGGCAAATTATAGATTGAAAACACTTCTTTCCTTTTTCCTGCACTAGGTATACATGCCATCTAAAACATATTTTGAAATTGGAGGAAAAAACAATGTTTTACTTATAATTATTTGCGGGAGGTAAACCCCTTGATTTGCTGTATTTTCAAGACATGAAAAATAGACCTTAGAAATTAAAAAAATATATTAATTTATGTCCAATCTTTTTAAAAATAATTATAGATATAAAATTCATCCTATTTCACACATTTCATCAATTTACATCATCTTCAAATTCTAAATAGAAATGTGACTTTTATGCCCTTGAAGTTTTTTAGTTTTGGTGTTGTTAGTCTCTTCCTTTGTAAAAGGGTGACAACTTATTGTGCTTTTACCCTACACATATGTATGTATATATACACATGTATGTGTGTATATATACACACATGTGTGTCTATAAACACACGTGTGTATATGTGTGTATGTGTGTGTATACACACACATGTACACACACATGTGTGTGTATATATACACATGTGTGCATATGTGTATACATGTGTGTATATACACATACATGTATACACATATGCACACATGTGTGTATGTGTGTGTATATGTATATATATACACACATGTATGTATGTATATATACTAATATATACACACATGTATGTGTGTATATATACTAATATATACACATATGTATGTGTGTATATATACAGACATATACACACCATATTTAAAGAAATTAAAATTCCTTATGCATCTTCTTAGTCATCTTCCAGGTGAACCAAACAGGTCAGCCCATAATGCGGAAATCATTTTCAGGATTTGTATCTTCCAGAATTGTAGCATCTTCCAGAATTGACTGGAATTGGCATTTGGTATTCAGCACCCAAACGAGCCCTTAGGGTGGACATCAATGCATTAATGGAACGAACAAAACTAGGATATTATGCGCTGACATCCGAAAATAGCATCATGAAAAAAGAGGTTCCCTAACTACCAACATCATGAAGAGATGGTGATTGTCTATGGGCCCCCTCCTAAAATAATAAATAATGAATTAATTAGGGAAACAATCTATTACTTAAATGCATTATAATGGTTGTGATAGCAGTTGTTGATTTAGTATCTATACTTTGAGATTTAATACCCACACTTATTGATTTAAAGTTGTTATTATTGATGATGACTATCCATAATTGTTCAAAGAAATGTATCCATTTTTCTAAAACACACCCAATCATATGATTCCATATCAGTTGTAGTTGTATGAGTCTCTCTTTTGCATGGCCATTGGTCTCAACTTTTTTGGAGTTGTTTTGGACACCTTGGCAAAAAGAATGTTGTTGTGGCATCCTATTTGATGATGGGGACCTAAAACCTTATTTATAAGCAAGGGACTTGCGAAGTAAGTTGTAAAAAATTGGGAGTGATTTGAAATTTCCACATAGAATTTTGAGAAGTGTAAAGTTAGGGTGGTCAACTTTTGGGCCCTTTTCCCAAATTTAAAATTTCATTTTAAGTTCTCTGAGTGAAGAGGGAAAGGGTGGTCAATAAGGGTATGGTGCCTAGTACAATGTTACAACATTGTTACATAAACCGTAGTACCAAGACTCATTTTGAAATTAAAAAACATTAACTTAATCTTGACATGAAACCCAACATGACCATTTATAATAGTGTTAGACCTCATACTAGCATGGATGTTAATATTAACATTAGCATGAACAATTATATTAAAAATTATAATATGACTATTAACGTTAAGACCAATGAGACTTATACTAGTAAGGGTGTCAATAGAAACATTATTATACTAGTAGTTGCATGTTATGTGATGCATGCAACGATTTGTCAATAGGAGGTATTTAGTGGGGGAGGAAGTTGAAGGTGTAGATGTATCTAGGGGAAGGTGTTATATTGGAATGTAGTTGACTTTGTGATGCTTTGAATTGTTTTGTAGCTATTTTTTGTGGAAAATAAATTTGCATTTATTTGAAAGGGAAAAAGCTTTACACTATGATTTATGAGAAGATTATTACTTTTTGTTAGGATGTTTGTTTTAATTGTTTTGGTTAGTATTATTTTTTGTTTACATTTAATGTTTGTTTGTGAGTTTTTAAATTTCTTGTAGTTATTTTTTGTGCAAAATATTGTTTTTTTCTATAGTTATTTTTTGTGCAAAATAATTGCGAATATGTATTTTTTGAAATAAATATGCTAGTTTTGTTGAAGCATTTTTTATTTGATGTGGTGATAAAATATATAAATTTGATATTTATTTATTTTTGTTAATTTTTTAACCAAAAATGGTTTAATCTTTGTGATTTTACCAAAACTTCTTGAATATTATAAAATTAATAGATTTTTTTATAATTAGAATTGTACAATGAATTGGCATGAGACTATGTTTTGTGGCAGTAATCATATGAAATCATTAGGTAGTGATATGTATTTTGTGGTCTGTAATATTATGTCTTACAAAATTGAAATGAATGTTAAAAATATCAACATGTTCTTGCCTCCATTCCTCGCACAACCAATTTTGTCATTATATAGGAGTTTTGGTTTGAATGGAATATTATCTATTTTTTGAAAGTGTAATTTAAATACACACACATATAGATATGTGCATGCACATGTATGTATATATGTGTATATATGTATACATACATTTACACACACACACACACACACACACACACACACACATATATATATATATTAATTAATTTTTTATTTTTTATTTTTTTGATTGGTAAAAGGCCTAAGCCAAGATTATTTTATTAATAATTTGCATTATTATACAAGAGTCTCCATTCAGTGTGGGCACTGGTAGGAAAGAATGGAGAAGAAAACCTCCAGTGTTTCCTAGGACAAAAGTCTAGTATATAAAGATAGGGCATTACCCTATTTACAAAGAAAATTAGATAGGGGCATTCCCTTATTTACATGACCAGAAAGATAGGGACATTCCCTTCTTCTTATGAAATTAAGATAGAAAGAAAGGGTCGTCACCCTATTTAAAATTCTTGAATAAAGATTATATCAGAGTGTCATTGCCTCTTACATAAGTCACTTTAATAATCATAATTTGAATCATGATGTGTTAGCAGAGTCCTTTTTCCTAGAGATAAGCTAAAGTAAAATAGTCTCCAAAATTGTTTCTTCTAAATGTTATCATGCACACAACATCTGTCCTGTCCTCATAAAATTGTTGGTATTATCTTGTATCATCTTAAAATGGAAGCACTTCCATGTTAAGAGCATTTAGCCCTCTGAGTGAGTGTTTTGGGGTCATGTCAAGTGCCTCAAATTGGTCTTGGCTTGTATCTAGTTGTTTCCCCCTATTCTACTTCTCTCCTTCTCATTTCCAACCTCTTTCTGATAGTTTTCTCTAAGAATCTGGAGTTTCTGACTGTCTAGGTCAAAGATGACTTGGTAGGGTCAAGGATGACCTAGACCCCAACCTAGGTCAGGGATGACCTCGACCCTGACCTAGGGTAGCATCTACATCATCCTTGACCCTAGGTCCAATTTTTAGATTCTAGGAATTACGGGATGTCGAGTTTTGGAAAGATTTCTTTTCTCACTTCCAGGTCAGCCATTTCGGGTTTCAGAATGGTAAATCTTTAAATTTCATTTAATCTAGGTATATTTCTAGGGGTTAAGGTTAATTGGGATTTAATTCTCCAATTTCGGCCTTCTCTAGAGGTTTGTGCCCTAAATCACTATAAAAGGAAGCCTTCCTCTCTCTTTTTCTCAATCAATTATTCATGAGCATCCACAATCTCTCAAGCAAGATTAAGAAAGCATTCTATCAATAATTTTCAAGGAAGCATTCAAGCTCTCTTCTCCATTCAAGTTCTCCTTTGAAGATCAAGGATTCAAGCATTCAATCCTTTGAAGGGATTTGGTTCAAGCATTCAAGATTCATCATTCAAACCCTAGATCTATCCATCATGATGGTGTGATCTTCCTTCAAGATCCTTTGTTCATCTTCAAGACTCATTCATTCTTCTATCAAGGTAGATTCCAAGCATACAATCATGGAGGTTTTGGATTTACATTTATAGTTTTGATTTAAATTTTTCATTGTTGTGTTCAAGCTTTCATATCAATATACTTGTTTACATTTCAAATATAATTGCATATCTATTGAATATCATAGCTTCATTGTCAGATCTACTTCTACTACTTGCTAGCATTCTCTATTTAAATTTCATTATTAAGCTTAATTCTAAACTAGGGTTTGACCAAGGCAAACCCCTCATCTAAACAACAAAACCATTTTTCTTGTAGGTACAGGTATAGGACAATGAATTGAAGTTCAGATTTGGATACCCTTTTCGGTGAACTTTCGAGAGCCATGAACAAAGTCAAGGATGACCTTCAAAATTCTAAGGTAGTCCTTGACCTTTTATCTTGGTCAAAGGCTACCTACTTCCCGAAAGACAAAAGTTTTCTAGGTTTTCTCTGTCTCAGCATTTCTAGTCATGACTAGGTTGCAGAATTGCCCAAAACTACACACAGACATAAAAAATCAGCATTTTCTAGATCTGCCCTATTTTGAGGTTAGTATTTGCCTTTCATTCATTTCAGATTTCAGGCATATACTTTTCATAGCAGAATATAAGGTTTTCTCCTTCCTTCATATTCCCCATAGATTGATTCAATTGTGCATTAACCTTTTGGTTACTCAATTTGGATCTCTCCCTTGGGAATTTGGATTTAGTAGTAGATCTTATATTCCCCTTGTTATATCACTCTATTCATTCTACACACCAATACAATATTTTATTCTATTCATTTTGGAGAACTCGACAAACTTACTCTCATTTTTAGTGTTACATTTTGTTGGATCTTACATGTTTACAAAATTAGATTTGTTTTATGCTCTTGCATTTATATTTCAAAAATGCCAAAAAATTGCAAAATTCCTTTAAAAATACAAAAATATTTATATTTTTCAGGCTTTTAGTGTTACTTTGTGCTCAACATGTATGATTCTTGTTTTGAATACTTTGATGAGGCTTTTATTGTACAAGAGGATAGATCCCTTAATGAGGTACATGGCAGTGAGGATGAAAATTGTTTGAATGAGATTTCCATTGATCTTATTCCTATTTCATCTTCCTCTACAACCTCTTCAATTGACCTTTACAAAGATAAGTTGGGGATTGATGTTCATTCTTATTCTATGAGCCTATTTTACAATACAATTTACCTTCTTTCCCCTTTAGGGATCAAGCTTTAATGACTTATGGCACTCCTACAATGCGCTTTATGGATAGGGATGATAATCCTCCTATTTGGGATGAGCCTTTGGATTTGGATGTTGATTACTCTCTTCCTCGTGAAACCATTATGGATAATCCTCCTATTTGGGATGAACCTTTGGATTTGGATGTTGATTACTCTCTTCCTCATGAAACCATTGTGCACAATTCTACTTTTTGGGATGAACCCTTGGATAAATACATTGATTTATCCCCTCCTTGTGAAGAAATTTTGATACAAAAGGATGACATATTCTCTAAAACACACTTCCCTTATGCGAAAGAAGATGACATTATAGATCCTTCATCTCAATTTAGGATTGCTTCTAGTGATGAGGCATTAGCGGAGAAAGATATGAATTTCCTTAACGCTCTTCCTCTTAGTGGTGATATTATGGGAAATCAAGATCCTACCTCACAACATTCTTACCATAATATTACTTATATCTATTCAAACCCTTTTCCAACTGTGGTTCCAAGTGTTCCTCTAGTTGTGTCTTCCATTCATGTCACTTCCTACACTTTTACTAGTGTTCCTAATCTTAATCCTGTCTTTCCTAATCCAATTCCTAATTCTCCATCTGATATTCCTAGTTCTTTCCACACTTATGTTGAGGTTCAAACTATGGTTCATGATGTAGATGTGCTGAGGTTTCTTCATAATTTTACCCCTCACTATGATATAACATAGATCTTTTCTCCTCTAGACTGGGGGGCAAGAGGTATATTTCCTCCTATCTTCTAGAATCCATTATGTTCTTGCTTTGAGCTTAATTGGTTATTCTTTCATTTATATCGATGGTTTGTATTACGATAGATTTTCATCCATTTTATTTAAGATATCTCTTCTAAGACTTTTTTCTTGCAAAGGTATCCCTTCCTTGGGGGGCAAGGTTCTCCCTTCTTTCTCTTTATCTAGGGAACCACTTTCCTTAGCTTAGTGGTATGTGTTTATATTGCAATATTACTTCATCATATTGATGAATATTTTGACTATGGTTAATATTTTTATGAGAGGTTGTTGTCCTAGGTCATCACCTCTTCTCTATGTTGCAAATTATGTTCTTTATAAACTCTTACCCTGGCTTGGTGTTGGAGTTGTTTCCCTCATTTCAAAGATTCATCTTCCTCTTCTTTGCAGGGGGCTTGATGATTGAATCTTTGTTCACGCCTTTTGAAAGATGATATTTTATCTAAAGCACTCCTCTTTGGTGGGAGTCTTGTTGATAAGATCTCTTTCTTTGAGGATCCTTTTTTGCATAAGTGACATTCTTTTCATGATTATCTATGCTCTTGGATTTAGGGGTCAATATCCCTCGCTAAGAATATGGTATACATTGTTGTTAAATAGGATATCTCCTTACATTGTGAAGTAGGTATCCTCTTCCACTTCCTTCTCTTGTCTAGTAGACTACCACGATAAGGAGGGGGGCATATATAGGGTCTCCCTTGTACTATAGTTTTTTATTTTTATATGCTAAATCTTTTGAAGGTAACACACATAAGTTGCTAAATCCTGAGGAGACGCAATTTTCAAATTTTCAATATGCTAAATCTTGAAAAGACATGCATTTATATGCTAAATCTTCTAAAGGTAATGCACATAAGTTGCTAAATTCTGAGGAGACATGCATTTCATATTCATAATGATACAAGAAGGTGGATCTATGGATATTCCAGAAGCCGTCAGAAGATGCATTACAATTGAAAGCATATTTTATGGGTGAACTATCAGGTTTGGCCACCTATTTGGCTCTCCCTCCCTTGGTGATTCATGGTAAGGTGGGCATCTTACTAGGCAAGGTAATCATTTTTCTCCTCTCTCTCTTTTCGCTTTCATGCTAGTAGGATTGGATCATGAAGCTATGTTATTTATAGTGTTGCTCTTGTCTTTCTTATGTAATCATTTATGCTTTTATGATAGCTTTCCCAATATGATATTAGTATGAGAAATGATTTTTAGCTGAGGTTTCTTGTGCTGGGTATGTGCAGGATCATGAGGGGCCAAACTATGCCCTTAAGTGGCAATGAAAAATCAGACAATCTAGATTAGTCAACTTGGCATGAAAAAATGAACTATTTATCAACCTAATATCAAAAAGTTGTAAGAATATAATTTGTAGGAAATTAAATGTAGTTTCTAAACTACTATGCGTTTTCTGAAAAAAAATTAATATGATTGGTAAAAAGTATAGATTGCAATGCAGCACTACAAACATTTCAGCAAAAAAATAAGAAGTACTTGTATGTTTGACCACCCTAATCAAAAGCAAATGATAATATTTTTTTATAATATTCTATATATAAGTAGCTAACTCATGCCTGGATGTGACGCATATTTTTTGGTATTTTTATTCCAAACAGATAATTAATTATGATTTTTTTGCTACAGCACTTTCAGAATTTAAAAAATCTCGTGTCTGACCACCTTAACTCATTGAAAACTTATCATAATTCAATTTTTTTAATTTTTTCTTATACAAGATGAAGCATAGAATGTGATGCATCTTTCGGATTTCAAAAATGTTATACCGTTTGAAAGATATAGTCATTTTTCAATCAGTATCTAAATCAGCACTTTAGAGGTAGCTCGATTAGAAAATAACTAATAATTACTTAACGAATTCAAAATTTGATAGCAATTATATCAATAGAAAGTTGATAATATCCTTAAGATACCATTTTCGTTTTATCAAATTCAGGTGAAAAAAAACTCGTCAGCTACATGGTCGAAGTCTGGAACTGAGAGAAACAGAAGAAAAACACATTTTTGTGACACTTGAAGAGTTGACCAGGTAGGTTTGGTGCACAGACCAATACCAAGCCTAATCGGGTACCCGATATTATCGGGTACCCGAATCTGGCAGCATAATTTCAAATTTTTTCTTTGCCTCCACTTTCTCTAATTTCTAATTTCAAAATTTGGTTCCACTTTATCAATTATAGTTATATATTTGATATATATTTGATAGTTATTAGTTATATATTAAATATTATATAATATCAATTATTTATTAATTGTTATATATTAGTTATATATTAAATATTATATAATATGAATTATATATTAAATGTTATATTTAATATTATTTAATATATATTAATATTAAAAACTATATATTATATTATATATTATATATAATATACATTTTACATTTTAAATATTATTTAATATGATTCAGAGCATGAGCATGAGTCCCTACAGTGGCATAGTAGTGTCTTTTACAGGTGCCAAAAACCCTAGCTACGCAGAAATGGAGGCTTTGAAGAATAGTTCACTGGAGGCGGATTATAGAAGCAAAGGGAAAGAGAATCACTCTGTTTCCACCACTTGTGGCTATGAAATGGTATCTTTCCCTTCTTTTTCAACCGAAATGCTAAATTGTAAAGGTTCTCAAAATAGATTCTCGTTGTGCCAGATAATTGTACCATGCCTATTGATAATCCGGTAGCTGAACAGAGTCATTGGGAGGTTAAACAAGAACAACCGGATGGATCTTTGAACCAGTCTAAGATAATGGAGAGCAGGGAAGGGTTTGGTAAAATGAGCAGTTGTACTAGAAATGATGCATGTGCCGTAGAACTGATTGCATTAATAAATTTAAAGAAGAGATCAGTGGTGAGACGACATTATGAGGAAAGCCTTGCCGTTTCGATGGTGCCCCCCCACCCCCACACCCCCCCCTCCCCCCCCGCGATATTATGAAGAATGTCTTACCGCTTCATTGCCGACACCACCTCTATCTCAGACTTTCACCATTGCTTCTCATCAGTAATTTGAAATATGGCAGGGATTGCGGGCACATTATTACCCCTAGGGATTGGGATTGAGATATCACACGTTACGACCCCTAGGGAGTCCCCATGACCCCTTATGACACATTGGAATGCTCAAATGTGTCTTAAGAGGTCTTAGGACCCCTTCAAACACTCTTGAACATTCCAATGTGTCAAAAGGGGTCATTGGGACTCCCTAGGGGTTCTATTATGTCTTATCACATGTTAGGACCCCTAGGGAGTCCCCATGACCGCTTTTGACACATTGGAATGCTCAAGTGTGTCTTAAGGGGTCCTACGACCCCTTAAGACACACTTGAGCATTCCAATGTGTCAAAAGGGGTTATGGGGACTCTCTAGGGGTCCTAGTATGCCTTATCACACGTTAAGATCCATAGGGAGTCCCCATGACCCGTTATGACACATTGGAACACTCAAGTGTGTCTTAAAAGGTCCTACGACCCCTTAAGACACACTTGAGTGTTCCAATGTGTCAAAAGGGGTCATTGGGATTCCCTAAGGGTCCTAGTATGCCTTATCACATGTTAGGACCCCTAGAGAGTCCTCATGACCCCTTTTGACACATTGGAATGCTCAAGTGTGTCTTAAAGGGTCCGACGACCCCTTAAGACACACTTGAGCATTCCAATGTGTCAAAAGGGGTCATTGGGACTCCCTGGGAGTCCTAGTATGCCTTATCACATGTTAGGACCCCTAGAGAGTCCTCACGACCCCTTTTGACACATTGGAATGCTCAAGTGTGTCTTAAAGGGTCCTACAACCCCTTAAGACACACTTGAGCATTCTAATGTGTCAAAAGAGGTCATTGGGACTCCCTAGGGGTCCCAATATGCCTTATCACACGTTAGAATCCATAGAGAGTCCCCATGAACCCTTTTGACACATTGCAATGCTATAGTGTGTTTTAAGGGGTCTTAGGACCCCTTAAGACACAATTGAGCATTCCAATGTGTCAAAAAGGATCATGGGAGCACCCTAGGTGTTCTAATGCATGATAAGACGTACTAGGACCCCTAGGTAGTCCCCATGACCCCTTTTGACATATTAGAATGTTCAAGTGTGTCTTAAGGGGTATTAGGACCCCTTAAGACATACTTGAGCATTCTAATGCATCAAAAGGGGTCATGGAGACTCCCTAGGTGTCCTAATGCACCTTATCACACATTAGGACATCCAAGGAGTCCCCATGACCCCTTTTGACGCATTAGAATGCTCAAGTGTGTCTTAAGGGGTCCTAAAACCCCTTAAGACACACTTGAACATACCAATGTGTCAAAAGGGGTCATGGAAAGTCTCTAGGGGTCTTAACGTGTGATAAGGTGTACTAGGACCCCTAGGGAGTCCCAATGACTCCTTTTGACACATTAGAATGCTCAAGTGTGTCTTAAGGGATCCTAATACCACTTAAGACACACTTGAGCATTCTAATGTGTCAAAAGGGGTTCTGGGGACTCCCTAGGGGTACTAGTACACCTTATCATGCATTAGGGCACCTAGAGAGTCCCTGGGTATGTGCAAGATCATGAGGGGCCAAACTATGCCCTTAAGTGGCAATGAAAAATCAGACAATCAGGATTGGTCAATTTGGCGTGAAAAAATGAACTAGTTATCAACCTAATATCAAAAAGTTGTAAGAATATAATTTGTAGGAAATTGAATTTAATTTCTAAACTACTAAGCCTTTCCTGAAAAAAAATTAATATGATTGGTAAAAAGTATAGATTGCAATGCAACACTACAAACATTTCAGCAAAAAAATAAGAAGTACGTGTATGTCTGACCACCCTAATCAAAAGCAAATGATAATATTTTTTTATAATATTCTATATATAAGTAGTTGACTCATGCCCAGATGTGACACATATTTTTTCATATTTTTATTCCAAACAGATAATTAATTATGAATTTTTTACTACAGCGCTTTCATAATTTAAAAACTCTCGTGTCTGACCACCTTAACTCATTGAAAACTTATCATAATTCAATTTTTTTTATTTTTTTCTTATACTAGATGAAGCATAGAATGTGACGCATCTTTCGGATTTCAAAAATGTTATACGGTTTGAAAGTTATAGCTATTTTACCATCAATATGTCAATCAGGACTTTAGACGTAAGTGAACTAGAAAATAACTAATAAATACTTAATGAATTCAAAATCTAACAGCACTTATATCGATAGAAAGTTGACAATCATCTGAAGAAACCCTTTTCATTTTATCAAAATCGGGTGGAAAAAAAGTCATTAACCTAATGGTCGAAGTGTTGACATAAGAAAAACAGAGAAAAAATATGTTTTTTGCACACCTTCAGCGTTGACCATGGAGCTTTGGTTTCCAAAGCTATTACCCGATTTTGCTTTAATTTCAAATTTGAAAATTTTCCCCCTCCCACTCTTTTTTTATTTCCCTTTAATTTTGATGTTTTTTTCTTTCACCATGACAATGAATAATTTATATATTTTATATTTACGTTTTATATTTTATATTATATAGTATATAGTATATATATTATTTATTTATATTATATATTTAATAATATCAATTTAAACGGCCTAAGTATATAGTCTGTTCAGATTTATATTAAATGCAATATTTTTATAATATAATATAAATGTTACATAATATATATATATATATATGTATATATTATAAATTATATATTAAATATTGTTGTGTATATAATATAATAAAATATACTATAATGTCTAATATATATAATATATAAAATGAATAGGACATTAATATATTATATATTTAATAATATATATTAAATGTAATATCTAATATATCTTATAATATATATATTATATATTTAGTCTATTAAATATTGTATTTTGTCAAATATTTTATATATTATTTTAATATTTAATTTAAGTTATAACAGATCCTCTCATGAGACAACAGGTCGAATCGGGGTCGCTAGACGTCTTAAGGGGTAATTAGGGTTTGTGAGGCAACTTCGGATGTACAGTGACCATTTGGAAGACAATAGGGCATGTCCGAGTACCAATGTACCAAATTTTAATGACTTTTTCCTAGTCCAACTCGAAAAGGCTCCATGGGGTGCTCTCAGGAGACCACATGTCCAATCAGTGTCGCTAGGCGTCTTAAGGGGTCATTAGGGCTTGTGAGACAACCTTTGATGCATGGTGACCATTTGGAACGCATTAAGACATGTCAGAGGACCTAACTCCACAATTTAGATGAATTTTGATTAGTCAAACTCAAAAAGGGTCCACGGGGTGCTCTTGGGAGACCATTGTGCGATTCGGGGTCGATAGGTGACTTAAGGGGTCATTGGGGTTCCAAATGAAACTTTCGATAAATAGTGATCCTTTGGAATGGATTAGGACATATTAGATGACCTACATACCAAATTTGGATAACTTTTGCCTAGTAGAACTCGAAAGGGGTCCATGGGGTGCTCTCGGGAGACCATATGTCGAATCGAGGTCGGTACCTGCCTATTAAGAGGTCATTAGGGTTCCAAATGAAACTTCGATAGAATGGTCACCCTTTGAAACACATTAGGATATGTCATAGGACCTATGTACCAAAGTTGGATGACTTTTGCCTAGTAAAACTCAACAGGGGTCCATGGTGTGCTCTTGGGAGACCACATGTCGAAATGGGATCGGTAGGCCTATTAAGGGGTCATTAGGGTTCGAAATGAAACTTTTATGGAATAGTGACCTTTTGGAATGTATTAGGACATGTTATAGGACCTACATACCAAATTTGGATGAATTTTTCTTAGTAGAACTTGAAAGGGGTCCACGGGGTGCTCTCGAGAGACCTCATGTCGAATCAGGGTCGGTAGGCCTGTTATGGGGTCATTAGGGTTCCAAATGAAACTTTGATGGAATGGTGAGGCTTTCGAACATATTAGGACAAATAATACTACCTATGTAAAAAATTTAGATGAATTTTCCCTAGTAGAACTTGAAAGGGGTCCATGGGGTGCTCTCGGAAGACCTCATGTCGAATTGGGGTCGGTAGGCCTATTAAGGGGTCATTAGGGTTAAGGGGTCATTAGGGTTTGAAATGAAACTTCAATGGAATGGTGACCCTTTGTAATGCATTAGGACATGTTAGAGGACCTATGTACCAAATTTGGATGGCTTTTTTCAAGTATAACTTGAAAGTGGTCTATGGGGTGCTCTCGGGAGACCACATGTCGAAACGGGGTCGGTAGGCCTATTAAAGGGTCATTAGGGTTCCAAATGCAACTTTGATAGAATGGTGACCATTTGGAATGCATTACAACATGTCATAGGACCTATGTACCAAATTTGGACTGATTTTTCCTAGTATAACTCAAAAGGGGTCGATGGGGTGCTCTCGGGAGACCTCATGTCGAATCGAGGTTGGTAGGCCTATTAAGGGGTCATTAGGGTTCCAAATACAACTTTGATGGAAAAATGACCCTTTGGAATGCATTAGGACATGTCAAAGGACCTACTTACCAAATTTGGATGACGTTTCTCTAGTAGAACTCAAAAGGGGTCCATGGGGTGCTCTCGGGAGACCACATGTCGAATCGGGGTCGATAGGCCTGTTAAGGTGTCATCCAAATGAAACTTTGATGGAATAGTGACCCTTTGGAACACATTAGGATATGTCATAGGACCTATGTACCAAATTTGGATGAATTTTTCCCACTAGATCTCGTAAGGGGTCCATGGGGTGCTCTCGGGAGACCACATGTTGAAACAGGGTCGTTAGACCTATTAAGGGGTCAATAGGTTTTGAAATGCAACTTTGATGGAACAATGACCCATTGTAACACATTAGAACATGTCATAGGATCTATTTATCAAATTTGGATGACTTTTTCCTAGTAGAACTCAAAAGGGGTTAATGGGGTGCTCTCAAGAGACTACATGTCGAAACGGGGCCGGTAGGCCTGTTAAGGGGTCAATAGCATTCAAAATGAAACTTTGATGGAATTGTGACCATTTGGAACACATTAGGAAATGTCAAAGGACCTAATTCCATGATTCAGATGACTTTTTCCTAGTAGAACTTGAAAGGGGTCCATGGGGTGCTCTCAGGAGACCACATGTCAAATCGAGGTCGGTAGGCTTGTTAAGGGGTTATTAAGGTTCCAAATACAACTTCAATAGAATGAGGACCCTTTGTGATGCATTAGGACATGTCAGAGGACCTACATACCAAATTTGGATAATTTTTTCCTAGTAGAACTCAAAAGGGGTCCATGGGGTGCTCTTGGGACACCACATGTCGAATCGGGGTCGGTAGGCTTGTTAAGGAGTCATTAAGGTTCCAAATGCAACTTACATGGAATGGTGACCCTTTGGAACCCATTAAGACATGTCAAAGGACCTACGTACCAAATTTTCAATACTTTTTCCTAGTAGAACTCAAAAGGGGTCCATGGGGTGCTCTCGGGACACCACATGTCGAATCAAGATCGGTAGGCTTGTTAAGGGGTCATTAGGGTTCCAAATGTAACTTTGATGGAATGGGGACCCTTTTCAATGCATTAGGACATGTCAGAGGACCTACATACCAAATTTGGATGACTTTTACCTAGTAGAACTTGAAAGGGGTCCATGGGGTGGTCTCGGGAAACCACATGTCGAATCGAGGTCGGCAGGCTTGTTAAGGGGTCATTAGGGTGTCAAATGCAACTTTGATGGAATGATGACCCTTTAGAATGCATTAGGACATGTCAGAGGACCCCTTAAAACACACTTGAGCATGATAAGGCGTACTAGGACCCCTAAGGAGTCCCCATGACACCTAGGAGTCCTAAGGCATGATAAGGTGTACTAGGACCCTTGGGGAGTCCCCATGACCCTTTTTGACGCATTAGAATGCTCAAGTCTATCTTAAGGGGTCCTACGACCCCTTAAGATAGACTTGAGCATTCCAATGCATCAAAACTGGACATGGAGACTCTCTAGGGGTCTTAACATGTGATAAGGTGTACTAGGACCCCTAGAGAGTCCCCATGACCCCTTTTGACACATTGGAACCCTCAAGTGTGTCATAAGGGGTCCTATGACCCCTTAGGACACACTTGAGGGTTTCAATGTGTCAAAAGGGGTCATGGGGACTCTCTAGGGGTCCTAACATATGATAAGGCTTACTAAGACCCGTAGGGAGTCCCCATGACCCCTTTCGATACATTGTAATGTTCAAGTGTGTCTTAAGGGGTCTTAGGACCTCTTAAGACACACTTGAGTATTACAATTAGTCAAAAGGGGTCATGGGGACTCCCTAGGGGTCTTAAGGTATGATAAGGCATACTAGGACCCTTAAGGAGTCCCAATGACCCCTTTTGACCCCTAGGACCCCTTAAGACACACTTGAGGGTTCCAATGTGTCAAAAGGAGTCATGGGGACTCTCTAGGGGTCCTAACACATGATAAGGCTTACTAAGACCTGTAGGGAGTCCCCATGACCCCTTTCGATACATTGTAATGTTCAAGTGTGTCTTAAGGGGTCTTAGGACCTCTTAAGACACACTTGAGTGTTCCAATTTGTCAAAAGGGGTCATGGGGACTCCCTAGGGGTCTTAAGGCATGATAAGGCACACTAGGACCCTTAAGGAGTCCCAATGACCCCTTTTGACCTCTAGGACCCCTTAAGACACACTTGAGCATTCCAATGTGTCAAAAGGGGTCATTGGGACTCCCTAGGGGTCTTAACACATGATAAGGCATACTAGGACCCCTAGGGAGTCCTCATGACCCTTTTTGACACATTAGAATAGTCAAGTGTGTCTTAAGGGGTCCTAATACCCCTTAAGACACACTTGAGCATTCCACTATGTCAAATGGGGTCATGGGGACTCTCTAGGGGTCCTAACGTGTGATAAGGTGTACTAGGACCCCTAGGGAGTCCCCATGACCTCTTTTGACACATTGGAATGCTCAAGTGTGTCTTAAGGGGTTGTAGGACCTCTTAAGACACACGTGGGCATTCAAATGTGTCAAAAAGGGTCATGGGGACTCCCTAGAGGTCCTAGTATGCATTATAACACCTTAGGACACCTACAGAGTCCCCACGACCTCTTAAGACACATTAGAATACTCAAGTGTGTCTTAAGGGGTATTAGGACCCCTTAAGACACACTTGAGCATTCCAATCTGTTAAAAGGGGTTATGGGGACTCCCTAGGGGTCTTAATATGCCTTATCTTGCCTTAGGACCCCTAAAGAGTCTGCAGGACCCCTTTTGACACATTAGAATGCTCAAGTATGTCTTAATGGGTCCTAATACACCTTATCACACGTTAGAACCCCGAGAGAGTCTCCATGAACCTGTAAGACACAATGGAATTCTCAAGTGTGTCTTAAGGGGTCGTACGACCCCTTAAGACACACTTGAGCATTCCAATGTGTCTTAAGGGGTCATGGGGACTCTCTAGGGGTCCTGCTAGGACCTCTAGAGAGTCCCCATGACCACTTAAGACACATTGGAATGCTCAAGTGTGTCTTAAGGGGTCATAGGACCCCTTAAGACACACTTGAGCATTCCAATGTGTCAAAAAGGGTCATGGGGACTCCCTAGAGGTCCTAGTAAGCCTTATCATGCATTAGGACCTCTATAGAGTCCCCATGAACCCTTATGACACATTGGAATTTTCAAGTGTGTCTTAAGAGGTTAGAGGACCCCTTAAGACACACTTGAGCATTCCAATGTGTTTTACGGGGTCATGGGACTCTCTAGGGGTCCTAGTATGTCTTAGGACCCCTAGGGAGTCCCCATGACCCCTTTTGACACATTGGAATGCTCAAGTGTGTCTTAAGGGGTATTAGGACCCCTTAAGACACACTTAAGTGTTCCAATGTGTCAAAAAAGGTCATGGGGGCTCCCTAGGGGTCCTAGTATGCCTTATCACACGTTAGGACCCGTAGGGAGTCTCCATGACCCCTTAAGACACATTGGAATACTAAAGTGTTCCAATGTCTCTTAAGGGGTCATGGGGACTCCTTAGGGGTCCTAGTATGCCTTATCATGCCTTAGGACCCCTAGGGAGTCCCCATGACCCCTTTTGACACATTGGAATGCTCAAGTGTGTCTTAAGTGGTCCTACGACCCCTTAAGACACACTTGAGCATTCCAATGTGTCAAAATGGGTCATGGAGACTCCCTATGGGTCCTAGTATGCTTTATCACAACTTAGGACCCCTAGAGATTCTCGATGACTTCTTAAGACAAATTTGAGCATTCTAATGTGTCAAAAAGGTTCATGAGAACTCTCTACGTGTCCTAATACATGATAAGGCATACTAGGACCCCTAGGGAGTCCTCATGACCCCTTTTGACACATTGGTATTCTCAAGTGTGTCTTAAGGGGTATTAGGACCCCTTAAGACACACTTGAGCATTCCAATGCGTCAAAAGGGGTCATGGGGACTCCCTAGGTGTCCTACTGTGCATTAGGACACTTAGGGAGTCCCCATGACCCCTTTTGATGCATTGGAATGCTCAAGTGTGTCTTAAGGGGTCCTACGACCCCTTAAGACACACTTGAGCATTCCAATGTGTCAAAAGGGGTCATGGGGACTCCCTAGAGGTCCTAGTAAGCCTTATCATGCGTTAGGACCTCTATAGAGTCCCCATGACCCCTTAAGACACATTGGAATTCTCAAGTGTGTCTTAAGAGGTCAGAGGACCCCTTAAGACACACTTGAGCATTCCAATGTGTCTTAAGGGGTCATGGGGACTCCCTAGGGGTCCTAGTATGTCTTAGGACCCCTAGGGAGTCCCCATGACCCCTTTTGACATATTGGAATGCTCAAGTGTGTCTTAAGGGGTATTAGGACCCCTTAAGACACACTTAAGTGTGCCAATGTGTCAAAAAAGGTCATGGGGACTCCCTAGGGGTCCTAGTATGACTTATCACACGTTAGGACCCCTAGGGAGTTCCCATGACCCCTTAAGACACATTGGAATACTAAAGTGTTCCAATGTCTCTTAAGGGGTCATGGGGACTCCCTAGGGGTCCTAGTATGCCTTATCATGCCTTAGGACACCTAGGGAGTCCCCATGATCCTTTTTGACACATTGGAATGCTCAAGTGTGTCTTAAAGTGTCCTATGACCCCTTACGACACACTTGAGCATTTCAATGTGTCAAAAGGGGTCATGGGGACTCCCTAGGGGTCCTAGTACGCCTTATCACACCTTATGACCCCTAGAGATTCTCCATGACCCCTTAAGACACATTTGAGCATTCTAATCTATCAAAAGGGGTCATGGGAACTCCCTACATGTCCTAATACATGATAAGGCATACTAGGACCCCTAAGGAGTCCCCATGACCCATTTTGACAGATTAAAATTCTCAAGTGTGTCTTAAGAGGTTTTAGAACCCCTTAAGACACACGTGAGCATTCTAATGTGTCAAAAAAGGTTATGGGGACTCCCGAGGTGTCCTAATGTGCATTCAGACACCTAGGGAGTCCCCATGACCCCTTTTGACACATCAAAATGCTCAAGTGTGTCTTAAGGGGTCCTACGACCCCTTTAGACACACTTGAGCATTCCAATGTGTCAAAAGGTGTCATGGGAACTCCCTAGAGGTCCTAGTAAGCCTTATCATGCGTTAGGACCTCTATAGAGTCCCCATGACCCCTTAAGACACATTGAAATTCTCAAGTGTGTCTTAAGAGGTCAGAGGACCCCTTAAGACACACTTGAGCATTCCAATGTGTCTTAAGGGGTCATGGGGGACTCTCTAGAGGTCCTAGTATGTCTTAGGACCCCTAGGGAGTCCCCATGACCCCTTTTGACACATTGGAATGCTCAATTGTGTCTTAAGGGGTATTAGGACCCCTTAAGACATACTTAAGTGTTACAATGTGTCAAAAAAGGTCATGGGGACTCCCTAGGGGTCCTAGTATGCCTTATCACACGTTAGGACCCCTAGGGAGTCCCCATGACCCCTTAAGATACATTGGAATACTAAAGTGTTCCAATGTCTCTTAAGGGATCATGGGGACTTCCTAGGGGTCCTAGTATGCCTTATCATGTCTTAGGACCCCTAGGGAGTCCCCATGACCCCTTTTCACACATTGGAATGCTCAAGTGTGTTTTAAGGGGTCGTAGGACCCCTTAAGACACACTTGAGCATTCCAATGTGTCAAAAAGGGTCATGGGGCCTCCCTAGGGTCCTAGTACACCTTATCATGTATTAGGACACGTAGGGAGTTCCCATGACCCCTTTTGACACATTAGAATGCTCAAGTGTGCCTTAAGGGGTCATAGGACCCCTTAAGACATACTTGAGCATTCCAATGTGTGAAAAGGGGTCACGGGGAATCCTTAGGGGTCCTAGTACACTTTATCATGCGTTAGGACACCTAGAGAGTCCCCGTGACCCCTTTTGACACATTGGAATGCTCAAGTGTGCCTTAAGGGGTCCTACGATCCCTTAAGGAACACTTGAGCATTTCAATGTGTCAAAAGGGGTCATGGGGACTCCCTAGGTGTCCTAACGCATGATAAACCATATTAGGACCCCTAAGGAGTCCTCGTGACCCCTTTTGACACAATGCAATGCTCAAGTGTGTCTTAAGGGGTACTAGGACCCCTTAAGGCACACTTGAGCATTCCAATGTGTGAAAAGGGGTCATAGGGCCTCCCTAGGGGTCCTAGTATGCTTTATCACGCGTTAGGACCCTTAGGGAGTCCCCGTGACCCCTTTTGACACATTGGAATGCTCAAGTGTTTCTTAAGGGGTCATAGGACCCCTTAAGACACACTTGAACGTTCCAATATGTGAAAAGGGGTCACGGGGACTCGAGGTCAATAGGCCTGTTAAGGGGTCAATAGGGTTCAAAATGCAACTTTGATGGAATGGTGACCCTTTGGAATGCATTAGATCATGTTAGAGGACCTACATACCCAATTTGGATGACTTTTGCCTAGTAGAACTTGAAAGGGGTCCATGGGCTGCTCTCGGGAGACCACATGTAGAAATGGGGTCTGTAGGCTTATTGAGGGGTCATTAGGGTTTTAAATGCAACTTCAATGGAACGGTGACCCTTTTTAACACATTAGAACATATCAGAGCACCTACATACCAAATTTGGATGACTTTTTCCTAGTAGAATGCAAAAGTGGTCCATGGGGTGCTCTCGGGATACCTCATGTCGTATTGGGGTTGGTAGGCCTGTCAAAGGGCCATTAGGGTTAGAAATGAAACTTTGATGGAATGATGACCCTATGTACCAAATATGGATGTCTTTTGCCAAGTAGAACTTAAAAGGGGTGCATGGGGTGGTCTCGAGAGACCACATGTCAAATCGAAGTCGGTAGGCCTGTTAAGGGGTCATTAGGGTTACAAATGCAACTTGGATGGAATGGTGACCCTTTGGAACACATTAGGACATGTTAGAGGCAGTATGTACCAAATTTGTATGACTTTTTCCTAGTAGAACTCAAAAAGAGTCCATGGGGTTCTTTGAGGAGACCATATGTCGAATCAGGGTTGGTAGGCCTGTTAAGGGGTCATTAGGATTCCAAATGTGACTTTGATGGCATGGTGACCCTTTGGAATGCATTAAGACATGTCAGAGGACCTACGTACCAAATTTGGATGAATTTTTTCTAGTAGAACTCAAAAGGGGTCCATGAGGTGGTCTCGGGAGACCACATGTCGAATCATGGTGTCTAGGCCTGTTAAGGGGTCATTAGGGTTCTAAATGCAACTTCTATGGAATGGTGACCCTTTCAAATTCATTAAGACATGTTAGAAGATCTATGTACCAAATTTGGATGACTTTTTTTTCTAGTAGAATGCAAAAGGGGTCCATGGGGAGCTCTCGGGAGACCACATGTCGAAATGGGGTCAGTAGGCATGTTAAGGGGTCATTAGGGTTCAAAATGCAACTTCTATGGAACTGTGACCCTTTGGAATGCATTAGGACTCCCTAGGGGTCAAAAGGGGTCAGGGGGACTCCCTTGGTGTCCTAACACGTACTAGGACCCCTAGGGGGTCCCCCTGACCCCTTTTGACACATTGAAATGCTCAAGTGTGTCTTAAGGGGTTCTTTTGACTCCCTAGGGTTCCTAACACATGATAAGGCATACTAGAACCCCTAGGGAGTCATCGTGACCCCTTTTGACACATTGGAATGCTCAAGTGTGTCTTAAGGGGTCCTACGACCCCTTATGACACACTAGAGCATTCCAATGTGTCAAAAGAGGTCACGATGATTCCCTAGGGGTCCTAGTACACTTTATCATGCGTTAGGACACCTAGGGAGTTCCCGTGACCCCTTTTGACACATTGGAATGCTCTAGTATGTCTTAAGGGGTCTTAGGACTCCTTATGACACACTAGAGCATTCCAATGTGTCAAAAGGGGTCACGATGATTCCCTAGGGGTCCTAGGATAGCTAGGGAGTCCCCGTGACCCCTTTTGACATATTGAAATACTCAAGTGTGCCTTAAGGGGTTGTATGACCTCTTAAGACACACTTGAGCATTCCAATGTGTGAAAAGGGGTCATGGGGACTCCTTAGGGGTCCTAGTACACTTTATCATGTGTTAGGACACCTAGGGAGTCCCTGTGACCCCTTTTGACACATTGGAATGCTCAAGTGTGCCTTAAGGGGTCCTAACATGTGATAAAGCATACTAGGACCCTTAGGGAATCATCGTGACCTCTTTTGACACATTGGAATGCTCTAGTGTGTCATAATGGGTCATAGGACCTTTTAAGACACACTTGAGCATTTCAATGTGTCAAAAGGGGTCACAGGGACTCCCTAGAGGTCCTAACGTGTGATAAGGCATACTAGGACCCCTAGGGAGTCATCGTAACCCCTTTTGACACATTAGAACACTCAAGTGCATCTTAAGGGGTCATGATAACTCCCTAGGGGTCCTAGTACACTTTATCACGCGTTAGGAACCCTAGGGAGTCAAAAGGACCCCTTATGACACACTTGAGTGTTCCAATGTGTCAAAAGGGTTCACGGGGACTCCCTAGGTGTCCTAATGCATGATAAAGCATACTAGGACCCCTAGGGAATCATCGTGACCCCTTTTGACACATCGTGACCCCTAGGGAGTCCCCATGACCCCTTATCACATGTTAGGACCCCTAGGGAGTCTCTTTGCCTCTAGTGAACTATTCTTCAAAGCGTCCATTTTTGCATAGCTAGGGTTTACAATGCCTATAAAAGGCACATTTAATACAAAGATTTAGCCGACCACATTAGTACATATATAATATACATTATATATATCATATTCCTCTTTTTTATATATATTATATACATAAATATATGTAAAAGTTCAATTGTTTTCATTTGCTCTCGCCATTTTTTCATCAGTCGGGGAATATCGGGTACCCGATATTTTCGGGTACCCAATTTTTTCCTGGCAATATTTGATGAAAATATTCCCTATCCCCACAAAGTAGACAATCATGGGAATTTATACTTTTTTCATGCGTTGCAAAAAAGAAAACATGATTTGGGGCCCATTGTTTGATTTTTGTCAACTTGTGGTTTCACCATGGGAAGCACCAGTCATCGAAAGGCTAAACGTAAAAGGAAGCTGAAAGATGACAAAATTTAGGCATATAGGGAAAAAGATAAGGAAAATCACCGAAGAAGGAGAGAAGGTATGTTAACCATTAATCAAGGTGGCCCTGTAAATGTAGTTGTAAGTGAAGAGGATGTTCAACTTGAAAATGCACAGATGGAGATTGAAAATGTAGACTTTGGGAACGAAAATGTTGCACAAGAATGACATGAATGTTATACATCTCCAAATTATATGCGAAATGAAGTCCCTTGTAATAAAGATAATCAATCTTCAAATTCGGGGCTTTCAAAAACACCTAAATGGTTAATTGAAATTGAGGAGAACATTATGAATAATTGGGAAGGAAAGAGGTCACATAGAACTGTTAGGTTGTGGGCTTCAAGACTTTATGATCAATTTTTTCAAAACAAGACATTGGTTGAGAAATGTCAAATTTTTGTGCAGTTGTTAAAGATGCAAAAGATGAGACCTGTGCTTGTGAAATTGAAGATTCGTGTGAACAAAAAAATGGAGAGAAATGTCATTGTTGTGAAAAATCTTTTCAATGCTCTCAATAACATTGGGAAGACTAGCAGAGAAAAAGACAAGAGAGTTGCTTGGAGGGTTATTACAACCTCCTTAGTAAGTCATCAGTTGAGAAAGGCTCGTTTGATGAGACAAACTTGTGTTGACTTCAATATAGACCATAAAACTTTGGGTAGAGCACTTACAAGAAGAGAAAGAATTGATGATCCGCTTCAAATTGATACATGGGCTTATGGTGGGAGACTTCCACATTTCGATAAGAAGCTAACAGACGTTGTCAAGGATGAAATTCAATAATTTTGGGATGCTAACTCAAGAGTGTCACCAAATGTGAAGGATGTCTTGAAGTTGAGAGTTGGCAATCGAGACCGCACTCCACATCCTAAACATTATGTGGAGGTAAGTCAAACAATGTTGTATAAAAAATTTTGTGAGACACATCAAACATTGAAAATATCACAAAGGTCTTTTGAATCCGGGAAGCCATTTTATTGTGTACCCCTTAAGATTCGAAATACATGTTGTTGCAAATATCATGTTGAGTTTTCAATGCATCATGAATTATTACGGTCCATTCATTCTAAATTGCATACTAATGAAATGCTAGAGGATTGTGGTGCAAGTGGTCTTCCCAAATCATCAAGAGACTTGCTAGATCAATTTTTATGTCATAGAGATGATGGTTGTTTATTTTATAAAAAAATTTGCTTAAATGCCAAGTTCTCAGAATGTGGTGGCTTGTCCAAGTTTAGAACATGTTTTCATGAGGGTTTGGAACACAATTTTGGAAAGACACTCATCCAAAAAAAGGTATATGAAACAGTGAAATATACATTGAAGAGTGGAGGTGAAGGCTCTAGATGTGAGTTAGTTGCAAAAGAATACAATGTTGCTGATTTTATCTCAAATTTCAAGAAAAATCTTTTTTACAAGTATGCAAGGCATAGTCATAGGTCTCAATGGTTGGATCAACAATTCAGGACATGTAAGGACACTTTCCCCATTAGAACTATTATATCTATTGTAGACTTTGTGGAGAACTATACATTGCAGCCCCAAAATGAGACTCAAGCTCAATATTACAATTTGATTCAGGTTGCTATTTTGTACACATCACATATAGACATTCCCCTGATAGCACAAAAGATGAGCAAAAGATAATCAGAGAGTACCATTTTTATATGAGCGACGACAGGTCTCACTCTCATGAGTTTGTTCAACATTATTTCTAGAACTATTTTGACTTCTTGCAGGAAAATGGTATTGCTATGGATATGCATCTCATTTGGTCGGATAATTGCACTGGTCAATTTAAGAATGCCAAAATGTTTTATTGGTTGTTTAGAATGCATGTGGAGAGAGGTGTACCTCATATTTGGAGTTTTTTTGAGTCAAGGCATGGGAAAGGGGAGCATGAGGGAGCAAGTGTGTGTGTCAAGAGAGCTCTAGTTAAGGAGCAATTGAGGATTTCAGGTGTTGTACTTCTTGATGCTCATTCTATTGTTGATTGGTGTACTTTAGCATTGTCACAAGGGGGACTCTTGATTCTACAATGAGTAGATTCTTTTGGTTGGTTGAGGATGAAACTATAGGAGATAGATTGGATTGTCAAACAGTGAAAGACTCTTCAAAAATGCATTCATTCCAAAGCTCCAATAGTAGTACATGGACCATTTGGACACAAGAGTTGGCTTGTTTTTGCCCCATGTGTTTTTAGTATGATTGGGATCATTGCGAGTCAAGTGAGTGGGTGGATACATGGGTTCCACAGTATCTGACTCCTTTATCTTTGACACTCTCTATAAGAAATGATGACATGGACACTTCAGTTGACTATGACCATCTTTCAGATCTTTTGAAGCTAGGAGATGTTTTTGCATTGGTTGCACTGCAGGGGAATGATGAGAGGTCAGATTATTGGTTAGCACATTGTGTACAAGGTAAACAAAAGCTTTTACAACCGATGACAGATGGTGATGGGTTCACATATCCTACTGGTTCAATTGTTGTTACGGGAACATGGCTGCAAACATACATGATTAGAAAGAATGGAGTTCCCACATTTGAAGACTATGAGAAGCACAAAACTATTCTTATGTATTCACACCTTGTTATAGCAACAAATTTCAAGTTGTCAAAGCATCAAGGAAGACCAAAGACAAAAGAAATTTGGACTATTACTACTGCTGATCATGAAGCACTATTGGAGACCCTGAAGAAAAGAGATGACCCTTCAGGAACACTTGACTAGGTAATAAGTTAACTTAGTGCATTATTTTCTAAGTTTGTTAAGCTTAATTTCAATACATTAATTTGACCTTTCTTAGATTGTATTTTTAGTCAATAAACTTGGTTTTGTATGTGGAATGTAACTTGTGCAAGAGCACCTATGAAGATGCCTATGGTCACCATGGATCCAATTAGAGATAGAAGGACAAAAGGATCCTTAATGGTTAATTGAGATCTTTTGAAGCCTATAATGGCAATTTGTAACAATCAATTTGATTTAAAAGTTAAATGTCCTAAAACTCTTCATAAGGACTTATGACCAAAATCATGTATGGGTGGCCAATAGTGCCAAGAAGAGATCTTACATGTCATATACTTATGTCATTTGCATGGTTTGAATTCTTACATGTTTGATTGTTGTTTGTAATGCTTTAAGGATATTATTTTCTATCAAATTTAACAAGCTTAATCATGATTAATTTCACAGTTCAAATTTCAAACATACCACTAACAGTCAGTTGAAAGCAGCTCGTATCTTAGACCTCGTGAGAGGTATTGAAAAACTATTAGGTGCTACAGGATCATGTTTTTGAGATCTACAATAACCTCTCTCGATTTTGGGCAATTCGACTTCGTTTGTATTTGGCAAGGTGATCTCAGTCGATGCCAAAACTTGCAGTGAGGGTCAGTTGAAAGTGGCTCAACAGCGTATCTTTCAAACCGTCCAACCTGGCATCAAACCATCTACTCCATCGGCTCCGGTTGGCTGGGTAAACACTAGTGACAACCCCATTCTACCCACATAGTCACGAAAATGCTCGTGACCATGCTCGACCCAAGTGACCCCAAGGTGCACTAAGCATGATTGGGCAGTGATCTTCTGGGGCTCGTATCTCAAACCTCATGAGAGCTATTGACAAACTATCAAGTACTATGAGATCATGTTTTCTTGGTCTATAATAACCTCTCTTAGTTTTGGGTGATTCGACTTCGTTTGCATTTGGCAAGGCAATCTCAGTCGATGCCAAAACTTGTAGTGAGGGTCAGTTGAAAGTGGCTCAGCAGCGTATCTTTCAAACCGTCTGACCTGGTATCGAACCATCTACTCCATTGGCTTTGGTTGGTTGGGTAAATGCTAGTGACAACCCCATTCTACCCACAGAGTCACGAAAACACTTGCGACCATGCTCGACCCAAGTGACCCCAAGGTGCACTAAGCATGATTGGGCAGCGATCTTTTGGGGCTCATATCTCAGACCTCGTGAGAGCTATCAACAAACTGATAGGTACTACAAGATCATGTTTTCAAGGTCTACAATAACCTCTCTCAGTTTTGGGTGATTCGACTTCATTTGCATTTGGAAAGGCGATCTCAGTCAATGCCAAAACTTGCAGTGAGGGTCAGTTGAAAGTGGCTCAGCAGTGTATCTTTCAAACCATTCGACCTGGCATCGAACTGTCTGCTCCATCAGCTCCGGTTGGCCAGGTAAACACCAGTGACAACCCCATTCTACCCATAGAGTCATGAAAACACTCGCGACCACGCTCAACCCAAGTGACCCCAAGGTGCACTAAGCACGATTGGGCAGCGATCTTTTCGGTTGTTGGATTCATAGAGGACTGGGACTATATCAGTGGGAAACTCAAGAGTGATTTTCAATACCAAGCTGATGATGCCTTCTAATGCATGATAATGTAGTTCTTTGTGTTGACATCAGTCATGATTCAGAGATGTTGGCTTCAGGTTCACAGGGTGGGAAAATTGAGGAGGATGTGCTCGCAATTGAATCCCAAAATACATATGTATGATGGCTTCAACAAAATATTTATTGGTGTCACTTGCATGAAGTGGTATGTTTATGGAGAGCCAGAAATGACATGCTCTAGTTATAGCACCAAGCGTCCAATCAAAACACAGACGCATTAACACTTGTGTTGCAATAAGATCCAAATGGCACTATTTAGTAAATTAGTCCCTTCGCGTCTATCTCATCTTTATGAATAGATGTTTGTAAGCCTTTATTGCTTTCAGGTTAAAAGCATTATCATTTATAGTTTAGTTGATTCATTGTAAATCATGCACGGGGAGTTGTACTCGGATAATTCAAAGGGCACTTAAGCTTCTCAATAGCGAAGTGACCCAACTGTTGGTGTTGGTTGAGTCTTTTTGTTTGGGCTTTAAAGGTCATTTTCTAAGCATTTCTTTCGAAGAAAAATCTATTCACCAACAAGAAGTTAAACCTCAAACATAATAAGCTCCATGAAAAGGGTATTCCAGAGTTAAAAAAAACAAATGTAACTTCAACAAGATATAATTTAAATCATAATGATAATCATAGTCAAGATATAACTTCACCATTCAATTCCACAAACAAGAATAATAAATATGTATATACAAAAGATGACGCAAATATAACATATAAATGAATATGTTCTATATATGTATCAAATGTATCAAAAGTATGTCCATATACAAATATGGCACATGCCATTTCAAAATGTCTACAAAATCAATGTTTTAAGGTGTACAATGTGGCATATATGCCATCTCAAAATGTGCCAAGTGTCATCTCTAAATGACCACAAAACTAAAACTGCATCCTATGCTATAGGGGGATCATCAAAATGTATCCTCTTTGAAGAAGTGTTGGGCTCTGATTGATCCTGCATAAAAAATGAGTTCAAACCAAAGTTAGATTACTTACTTTATATGATTTGTACACACACACACACACACACACACAGAGATATATATATATATATATATATATATATATATATATATATATATATATATATATATATAAAATTCATAATTTTCAAACACTAATTTAATTAAAATTATAACTAAATACAAATAAATTTATACCCGGTCTCTCGATCGCCTACCATGATCAGGTGTCCTAACATAAGTCCTGGGTAGCGAAGGGACCATGCCAACAATACCAACTCTGACCTATAAATATATATTTGCAATAATGAGATTAGTAGATTGGTGCAACATAGAGTAATAAATCTACAAAATAGGATGATAGCATAATAAAATTACAAATTGATTGAACTAAAATTAAAACTTACATCTGGTGATCCCTCCTCTAGAATAGTGGGCTGGGTCAACAAAGAAATGAAAGATTCTCGTGGGACCTCCCTCACAGTCGCAGTAACCTATGAGAGTAAAAAGATTGTCAATTATATATCAATGTACTTCATCATAGCAACCCTAGTTACAAAATACAAATAACAATATGTAAAAGTCTACGTACAATCGGGCTATCACTCTAAATCGAGACGCCTGTAACCTTACACCGCCGAACCGGTGTCAGGACATCATTAATAGCCACACCCTATACAATAAAGTGCAAGTAAAATATTTATTACTACACACAAGTGGCATACATATGCATGCATAATTAATCTTAAACAATTAACTACCTTTCCTTTGTCAACACCTGATGAAGGAACCCCCTCACGCCCCCAACTGACATTGGCTGTAGCCTACAAGAACATAATAAGATGACAATATATATTAGTAAATGTATGAATTTTATTGCTCTAATTGATAGAGATTTAAGCATGTACACCAAATGATATAAAAAAAAACTAATGGGTTCATAATTTATAATATACCGTATAGTCATCAAGGCCAAATGAAATGGCCGAAAGTGTGGACTCATCCACCTGTGTCATCGACTGAACATAAATGGAAAAAATATATATACATAAGTGCATGCAATCATTAAAACTAATCTAAATAAATAAATTATTTTTAAATTAAATAAGTCATGTGATAAATTTATTTATAATGTTTACTCTTACCATATCAACAGGAGTCAATGGCTCTACATGCACCTCCTGAGCACTCTCATGAGATGTAGATGCTCCATGAGGTGTTGCAGCCTTTGCAGTAGCCTCTCCTGTATCTCCCTCATCAATATCATGAAACTGATATATATCAGAATCAGTAAGTGGTCTGAGGCACATATGCCTGCACATAATGCACATATGGGGCTCGCATACATGTGAACTCCGATGAGATGTTGATGCGCCAGCAAAATCCACAGGAGGCAACATTCACCTAGTCTGTGTGATCAACTGATCACTCAGTAAATGAATTTCCCTAATAGTCTATTCAACAGCCTCTCTAATGATATCAGGATGTTGCATTGAAGGAGGGGGTGCAACATCAGTGGGGGGGACAAAGGTAGTGGCCTTTCGGTGCTGGGAAGATGGCCTCGTTTGAGGAGCTCCTCTGCCTACGCCCATGTTGGGCCTCATACTCCAATAATCAACATGTTGACCAAGCAAAAACTCAACATACAATTTTTTAAGGAAATAAAATGGGACCTCCAAATTTCTATGTGGTGGTTTATCAAAAACCATCCACCAGTGATCCCAAAATTTTGTGCGCATTGCTTCATTTGTGCACCATTTTATTGATAATTTGGGCTTTTTGGGGTCAACTGGTATTCTGGTTTTAGGATCAACAAAAAGGGTAGCTATATCTTCCTTAGTTATATTAAGGGCTGCAATCCCATCATGGTCAAGCCCGTCATCAAATTGGTCGTGCATATCATCACGCCAATGAAGAGCAACATTATGTTGCTGCGTGAGTGTGTCAATATTTCCAACAATTATATTTAGTTTGGTAAGCATGGGAGCTAATGTAGGTATATTTTGATACGTGTTTTGGAAACCTCATATTGTGTTCAAATTTTCTTCTATCAAATCTTGTAAAGATTTAGGGTTTAGATATGGGGGATTGTTTTCGGGATTGTTATTTGGAGGGTTATTTTCTTCATTGTTGTCAGCCATGCCTAATTAAATAAAAAACAAATCTAAGTTTCAAATATTATTACAAATATAAATGCAAAACCCTATTTAAAAAAAAAACACTACATTTACAATGAAAATGAAATAAATTAATAAAAATATACAATTAACTACTTACCAAATATGCTTGAAGTCAAATTTGATGTTTCGAATATCAGGTATCCAAAAATATATTGGGTATCAGAAAACCACAGCTAGAAAATGATAAAATCACGCTAGGAAATGAAGAATAGGGCTCGCGGGTGCGGGATATATGCCATAGTTATCGGGTACCCAAAAATATCAGGTACCTGATATTATCGGGTACCTGATATTTTTGGGTACCCAATTAGGAATGTGCTTTGGTGGTAGGCTTGCCTAGGTGTACTGACACCCAGGCCTACTAAAAAGTCAACAAGCACTTTCATGTGCTTTTGGACGAGTGAAAAGTGAATATTTTTCACATCGCCACTTTTTGGCCCCTCATCTTCTTGCACATACCCTGCTAGTTGATTTGGGTTTGTTTTAGTACTAACCCCTCTTTGTTTTTTTTTTCCTTTTTATTTTTGCACCCTTGTGCATGTATGTTGAGTTAAAATCCTTAGCCTAGGGGCCTGTGCCCTTAGCTAAGTGTCATTTTATCTCATTGTGAATCTACTCAGATCTTTTTTTTCTTCTCCTTTACCAAGAGTTTGCATCGAGTCCATACTCTTGCTAAAGTGGGGGCTTAATGTATCATCTTAAAATGGAAGCACTTCCATGTTAAGAGTGTTTAGCCCTCCGAGTGAGTGGTCTAGGGTCATGTGAAGCACCTCAAATTGGTCTTATCTTGTATTTGGCTATTTCCCCCCTATTCCACTTCTCTCCTCATTTCCAACCTCTTTTTGGTAGTTTTCTTTGAGAATCTAGAGTTTCTGACTATCTGGGTCAAAGATGACCTGGTAGGGTCAAGGAAAACCTAGACCCCAACCTAGGTTAGGGATGACCTTGACCCTGACCTAGGGTGGCATCTACCTCATCCCTGACCCCAGGTCCAATTTTCAAATACCAAGAGTTACGGGACATCAGGTTTCATAAAGATTTCTTTTCCCGCTTCCGGGTTAGCCATTTCGGGTTTCAAAATGGTAAATCCTTAAATTTAATTTAATCTAGGTATATTTATAGGGGTTAAGATTAATTGAGATTTAATTCTCCAATGTTAGCCTTCTCTAGAGGTTTGTTCCCTAGATCACTATAAAAGGAAGCCTTCCTCTCTCATTTTCTCAATCAATTATTCATAAGCATCCATAATCTCTCAAGCAAGATCAAACAAGCATTCTATCAAAAAATTTCAAGGAAGCATTCAAACCCTCTTCTCCATTCAAGTTCTCCTTTGAAGATCAAGGATTCAAGCATTCAAGCGTTTGAAGGGATTTGGTTCAAGAATTTAAGATTCATCATTCAAACCCTAGATTTATCTATCATGATGGTGTGATCTTCCTTCAAGATCCTTTGTTCATCTTCAAGACTCATTCATTCTTCTATCAAGGTGGATTCCAAGCATACAATTATGGAGGTTTTGGATTTACATTTATGGTTTTGATTTACATTTTCCATTGTTGTGTTCAAGCTTTCATATCAATATACTTGTTTACATTTCAAATATAATTGCATATCTACTAAATATCATAGCTTCATTGTTAGATCTACTTCTACTTGCTAGCATTCTCTATTTCAATTTCATTATTAAGGTTAATTCCAAATCAGGGTTTGACCAAGGAAAACCCCTCATCCAAACAACAAAATTATTTTTCTTACAGGTACAGGTACAGGACAACGAACTGAAGTTCAGATCTGGATACCCTTTTCGGCAAACTTTCGAGAGCCACGAACAAATTCAAGGACAACCTTCAAAATTCTAAGGTAGTCCTTGACCTTTTATCTAGGTCAAAGACTACCTACTTCCCGAAAGACAAGTTTTCTGGGTTTTCTCTATCTCGGCATTTCCAGTTCGGAACAAGTTGCAGAATTGCCTAAAACTGCACACAAACATCAAAAATCAACATTTTCCAAATCTGCCCTATTTTGAGGTTAGTATTTGCCTTTTATTCATTTAAAATTTCAAGCATATACTTTTCATAGAAGAATATAAGGTTTTCTCCTTCGTTCATATTCTCCATAGATTGATTCAATTGTGCATTAACCTTTTGGTTGATCAATTTGGATCTCTCCCTTGGGAATTTAGATTTAGTAGTAGATCTTATATTCCCCTTGTTATATCACTCTATTCATTCTACACACCATTACAATATTTTATTCTATACACATCTAAATATTATTTATATAATCCTTTCTTACCTTGGGGCACCTCGAGGTGTCTTTAAAATATGTTACCATAAAAGGCCTTAAAATACTTACTCCCTTCCCTACATACATCCATCAATTTATGAGATATAAAAGAGAAATATTAAAAGCCTAATCTAACTAAGACTAATCATTACTCTATGTTTTTAGAACTGCATTTATTATAATTAGGAAATAAATTGATAATTATTCATCCATACCATCCTTTGATATATAATCAAATCATATTATAGCCATATTGATACCATTATTGCCTTATTGTAGAAGGTTCCTACTGCTAATGCTTACATTAATACAAGTACAAATCAAGGGAGGAACAACTCGTATTAAGAATAAGAGAAAACCATAAAGGAAGTTGCTATGTGAATTATTAGTATATATCTATTTGTAAAAGTACCTGTATGTGAATATATGAATATTTCTTTATGAGTGCTAATAAATATCTTAATGATAATCTGTGTATAAAGATATGCAAGTACAAATAAGCATCCTAGATAATATAGCATTCTAAAATCTAGATACATTATTTATTATGATAGTGCTTAATTAGGGCCTATTTAACCAGAGTAATACTTAAATCCTAGTATTATTGCAAAGTAGTACCACCCTACCATCTTACATAGAAAAACCTACCTTCATTTTCAAGGATCAGTAGTTTTTATAAGGTTAAACACTGGGAGGAGTCATTTGTTTGACATTCCTTAAGATGTCCATCTGTCATATTTATATTATATGAGTATGTGGGAGAGAAACTATTATATAAAGTAATTGTATATATGAGTGATATTAGTGAATATGTATATATGTAAAAATATGCATATCTATGTCTAAAAGTGTGTGTATACACACACACACACACACATACATGTGTGTGTGTGTGTGTATATGTATATGTA
>BSBK01004229.1:0-308449 GCA_027943335.1 Chamaecyparis obtusa | reverse complement strand
TATGTATATATACATGTATATATATATATATCTATATGTGTCTATATCTATATGTGTGTGTGTATATATATATATATATATATATATATATTTCCCTATAAAATTTACTAGTGAGGAAACTAAATAACTAACTACTACCAGGAAGCAAAATTACTTGCATGATTTGATTTGATACAAACCCTAAGGTTTTCTACCAAAAAAATTATCACACCCTAACTGATTAAAAATGAGATTTAATTATGGTATTTCCTAGCATACCAAGCATTAGTAACACAAGATCTCAAAAAGCTTAATAACAATAAATCCAAGCACGATAAGAAAATCAACAAAATATATCACCCAAATCTAACAGGTGCGAAGAAAACAATCTTTCTGAAATAAAAGAAACTAATCTATGAGGGTTTTCAAACCCTACATCAAACCACCAATTGAAAGAAACCATGAAGAAAATTAAAAAAAACCCTGAATAATTCTCAAGCTTTCACAAAAATCCTTCAATTTAGTCCTTCCATCCAAAATCTGCGAATTTGTGTCCCAAATAATGGCCAAATCCTCCTCATAAAGAAAAAAGGAGTATGGAATTCGAACTCAACCATACAAACCCAGAACTCAACTCAATTCCACAAACTTTGTTCATATCAATCTCTCTTTTACATAATTTAATCAATTTTCTAATTAATAACTCAAAGTACTTTTGTATTTCTTGTTTATATCAATTCACTTAACTAATAAAAATTACTTTATTCTTTTAATTTATTCAAATTAAATGTGCAACTAATTGCATATCAATTTTAACTAAAAGAATATTATTTTAATCATTTTATTATTGTTTTATCCAATTTACCTTAAATTTGAATTTAATAATTATTTAAATATTTAAATTCAACCATTAGACTTTTAGTTAAGTCTTTTAATTAATAAATATTAATTAAATACCCTCACATTTAATTTCCTATTTTTTAATAAGATTTAATTATTTAAACCACATAATTAATCTTAGTAAATTATTTAATCATTTCACAACAATCATACCAACCAACCAAAGATTAAAAAACCAACTAAACCTAATAAAACAATAATCATGCTCAAGGGAAAGGCTTATGAATTCACATCACCTGGACGAATTCAAAAAGATAAAATATCAGAAACTTGTCTACTATTTCAAAATAATAAAATGGCTTAGGTTGGGATTCAGACTTGAATGTTATCTCCCCTCTCTTACCATTGAAACATTGCGATAGGGCACGTTCATCCTAACAATTCAGGGAAGTTGATGCCTAGTACCTGCAAACCTACATAAAAGATAAGCATGTGTGTGTGTGTGTATCAAGAAATATCAGGGATTGAGAGATCGTGTGGATCCCACAAGTAGGTAACTACTGTAATACCTCAAAAATGGGCTATAGGTTCATTAACCTCCTACATCTGCAAATTGAACAAAATCGACATCAAAGTCCTAACCTAAGGCACATCTGCACATTATCGAATCTTAATTGATTATCCTAAATTCTGTATCGGGGAATATTCCTAGTAATATTCCTATTTATCCTAATTATCTTTAATTTAATGATTATTTGGCGATAAATCTTATTTATCCTAAAGTTTGATTAATTGAATATTTTAAATATTTAATTAATTAGATTGATACTGCCACTTAATTATTTAATTAAATTTAATTAAATTATTCCTAAATTATATAATTTAATTTTGACAATAAATCTAAAATCTCATGACTAATTGATTGAATTCTTATTTAATTAATTAATGTCAATTGTCAAATTTAATGATATAGTTTTTGAATAAAAGTTTGATTTAATAATTGATTAACCCATAAATCAATTGTTTTATTTTTAAAATCAGTTAAGTGAAGAATAAATCACTTTATTTATTAAATTAATTCATATTAAATCATGCATAATTAGAAAAGCAGGCAACTAGAAATTAACAATCAATTTTAAAATTGAAACTCAACATTTGATGATGAGTTGAAAAAAAAACAAAAAACAAAACTAAAGCTCTATTTTGAGATAAAAATTGCTTTTGCATGATTTTATGAATTTTTTATTCTTAATTTCTTGTTAACTCAAAAATAAACCTGAGTTTATCAAGAGTGATTTATGGCTTTTTTTTTAATGCATCCTCAAAGCCCTGGATTTCTATAAAATTAAGGCTCATCTCTTCACAAATCATCCACAGAATCCATAGAATTTGCATACTTACTTTGGCGGATTGACATCAGAAGAATCATCAAGCTTCTTGCAAATCAGCATTTTGTGAGATCAATCTTATTTTCAATTCATTCTAGTTTCATATTTCATATCATTGTTAGCTTAATTTGCCTATCATAGATCAATTTCATCTAGCTTAGAACTCATATCAGATTTATCATCATAATTGCATAGAAAATACAAAAATATAGATTAATTTGCATTCATTTCATATCTAGATTTTGCATTCAGATCCTTCATTTAGGTGTCATTAATGTCACTAGTCTCAGTCTAATCTGAGAAGATCATACTCGCACCTACTAGAAGGCAGTAAATCGCCTGGTTAGTTTAAGCTTTCAATTCATTGCATGATTTTGATTTTTGTTAACCTCTAATGTTTTACTAAAGTGTTGTGTCCATAGCTAGGTACAAAATTCACATGCACATTTCTGGTGCCCACCGTGGGGCAACCCATCTTTACATGTTGGTTTTGATTTTTGGGGGGGAGCTAAAACCCTAAAGTTTCAAAGATTTAATTTTATCTCCCAAATAGCTTGGATTTTTGGTCTGAATTTTTTTTTTTCAGATTGGAAACATATCAAAGAAGCTTCAATAAAAAATTTAGAATTTTCTGAGATGTTTTGAATTTTTAATAATTTTTTCTTGATTTTCCAAAAAAAATTAATATCTAACGCAAATTAGCATATTTTTAAGAAATTTTTACATTTTTGGAAATCTCTTTAAATTCTACAGGGGGTCCTTTCTTTATGTTTTAAATTTGGATGCAATATAATAGCTCAAGTAGTCAATTTGCAAAAACTGGTCTGTTTTGGTAAAATTGGTCTCTAGGGCACAAATGAAGAGATTTTTCTAAAAATTTTACATTTTTGTAAAGCTCTCTATTTTTTAGTAGGGGTCTCTATTTTGCATTTCTATTTTTGTGGCCGAAATCATATAAAAAAAATTAGATCTTGTTGAGTAGGTCAAATGCAACAAAAATAAATTTTTGTGATGGGTATGCACTTATTTTTCACATGGTTCAATGAATGATATGAGTTGTCATTTGGATTAGTTGCTAGTTATTATTGCTCCTAATAATTGATTTTCAGATCTAACCCTAGGGTTTTCATAAGTTGAATATACATTGCATATCTTGTTTGCTTATTTTCTTGTCGGAGAGCTTGTGGCTTGCTTGCGCGGGATTGCTTAACAAAGTTAAAAATTAGGTAAAATCTACTAAGCGTGTTGTGAGTAAATTTAGGTAATCTAATACATCTAAAAACATTTCAATTTGGACATAAAATGAACATCTCACGTGTCTAGCTTGAGTGCCTTTCCTGCTTTCATAAATCATACTTCAATTTTTTTGGGCTATAAAAATGAACATAGATTTGTTTTTTTCATATTTGTTACACCTAGTAAATAGGCCCTATGAACACTATTTTTGGTTCTTGAGAGAGTGGGTTTCCAGTGAAACTCTTCTCAACAAGGGAACCCTTGTAGGTAGGGAGGATGCTGAGAGCGTCTCACATTCTACTAGATTTGTGTGTCTTCGACTATTGGTTGATACATTCTCTCTCCGGAGAGGTTCATAGATCACAAGTTGTTGAAATAATGAATCTTTGTGAGATAATCTTAGTCTTAGCATGTCGGATTAATCTGTCTACTTTGTTTTGGTGAAGTGAAGAGGCTAGAGGATAATGTTGTACTTCCTTTTTGGATAGTACTAGAAACCCAAATCCTTGGATCTGATCTAGTCCCCATGTGGTATCTTTTGTGAGTCACCTTTAGAGAGGGTTAACCATAGTGGACATTCCCTTAATTGGGTCAACCACATGGATGGAACCTCAAGCGGTAATAGCTATTTTCACCGTGGTAGCAACAACCGCTATATAAATGTCCTTGTGGAGGAAATCTTCACATGTGTGATCTCTTGTTGGGCTATCAAATCTCCCTAGCAGCTCCTGATGTATTAAATTCTTAGACTGTGTCAAAACCCTAGTGCACCTAGATTGGAGTTCACCCTCTTGAGATCACAAAAGTTGCAGAGTCAAACCATTACTACAAACCCAAGTGAGGCCAATTTTTCATTTTCTAGGAATATGTGTGTTATTGAAAAACTTTCTCGAACATACACTATTAGCACTCCTAGGGATTAGCACATTCAGTCACTTGGTTGCTCATGCATAGGGTTGCTTTGTCCCCTGTTCATTATTTATCTATCTAGTTACTAAGAACAAATCAATCCAATACAATCATCAAATCTGGACAGACATTTTTGCGAATCATTTGAAATTGAAAACTCCAAAATTGCAAAATCTGAGATCAAATACCTTTTTTGGAGTCAAAAGTCATCTTGTAAAGTTAGAAAGTCGTACAAGTTTTGAAAGTGTCATTTCATAGCCTACATATTGTCATATAGTGTTCAGTACTCTGTCGTACGAGTTTTGTTTCCAGCCAAAATCCTGCTATCAATTGTCGTACAAGTATTGCAATTGTCATTTCATACCCTACCCAGTGTCGTACGAACCTGTCAAAAGTCATTTGATAAATTTTGAAAAATTTTCAGAAAGTTGTTAGAATTGCCAGATACCCATCTTTTTTAGCCTATTACCATAATCTGTCAAAAAAATCACTGTGTCAGGAACAGAGCAAAAACTATTGAGAATCTAATCATTTTCCTAAAGTGACCTTTTGAATCTGATTCAGCCTTCTGTTTAATCGATTTGAGTCTTTTCATCTTGTGTCAAAACCTTGTCATAACTATCAAATCTTCAATCAATCTTCAAAATGACTAAGTGTTGTGAGCTCGTGTCTGCTATCTTTTGGGCATCTACCCATATATCCAGGGCACAGTATCCTTCACCTACGTCCAATCTAAGCTTCAATCAATCAAACCTTGATAAGGTTGCGTCATCTGATATTCTTGAATCAATTCATTCTTCAGTTGTCTCCATCTTATTCTTTTGCTTCACCTAAGGTTAATGGTGGAAACCAAAGCTTCCTCGCACAAGAAATCAGGAGAAACATCTCATACCTTACCTTTGACTCATATCCAGGGTCCAACTCTTGAGCAACTCTACAATTCTGGTCTTTACGAAGATGACGGTCTTGGGAACTTTTGATTAAAAACTGGTTACATACCTCCACCATCAACTCATGGAGGTAATCCTCGATCTATCCCAGGGAGTCCTAAAACTCCTACCATGTCTCAAGTACGGACAAACCATGGTTCTCAAAGAAATCAATCTCAACATGGTGCAGACCAAGAACCCACACCTGAAGAAATTGCTCGATATCAAAATGATGATGAATTCAAGAAAATGATGAGGCATTTCTTGAAGGAAGATAAAGAAGCATACTTTCTAGAGCTAGCTCATCAAGGAGCTAAACTTCCTCCTAACTTTAATGTCAAAAATATCATTACACATGAGGAAGAAACTCCTCTTATGGCTATGGTGAAACAAATGCATGCCATGCAAGTCAAACTTAACAAAATGGAAAAAGAAAAGGAACCTAAGGAGTTCTCTATGGAGGCCCTATGTCCTTTTCCATTTGATAAAGATTGGTATATGCCACCATTCTCTAAGAGGGTGGAAATGTCGAAATATGATAAGTACGATGGAAACTCTAACCCTCAAGATCATGTTAGAGAATTCTGTACTCAATCTATGGAATTCATGCACGAACTGACCTATCTGATGTGTCTCTTTCCTCGATCTTTGGGAGGAGCAGCCATTCATTGGTTTTCTAGGATGCCTCCTACCATCAAAACCTTTGAGGAGTTGATCAAATTGTTCTATTAGCAATACTCCTACAACATCCAGCATTTGGTCACCATGATTGACATTTGTAATCTCAAACAATGTCCAGGAGAATCATTCCTGACATTTCTCAAAAGATGGAGAAAGAAGTTTTCTCTATATGCCAGGCCTATTCCAGAAACTGAAAAGCTAGAAATCTTCATCAACAACCTTGTTCTAGAAATCAACTACCCTTTACAAATGCAAAATCATACATCTTTTTCCAGGATGGTAGACAATGTAATCAAAATCGAAAAAGTACTTGTAAAAAAAGGATACATCACACTTCAAAAGGACAAGTATGAATCTGGATCCAGTTCTAAAGATAAGAACAAAAATTGGAACAAGAATAAGGGCATCATCATAGATGGAATTGTTGATAATCTCCATGCCCCATCTAAGGCACCTGCTTTCAATCTAACTATTGGTACCCAAGCCATCAAAGCTTCAACACAAAAGGTGCCCGAATCATCTCAAAAGAAGCTAGAATACAAATCTTGGTCTGCTGATAATAAATGGAAGTTCACTCCTCTTGGAGAATCCTTGGAATTAGCTATGAGAACTCTGTTAGCTAATAACATCATCTCTTTTCTAGAGATATGACAATCTGATCCTGACCCTAAGCCAAAATGGTGGAGAGAGAATGAATTCTGTGATTTCCATCGGAGTAAAGGTCATAAAACTAATAATTGCTTGTGCTTGAAGCATACCATTCAAGACAAGATTGATAATGGAGAAATCACGATTGATAATCCTAAGAGCAATACTAATCATATGACATTTATAGAACCATTTCCAAAACATGGTCAAGAAGTTTCATCTTCTCAACCTAATATGGGAGCAAAGGTCAATTATGCTTACCCTAGAAATAATGTTGTTATCAATATGGTTGAACCCTGTCTCTCTGAGCATTGTAATGTCATCACCATTGTGTGAAGAGATAGGGATCATTCTTTAGCTAATGCCATTACTTGATCACAGGATCAGGCACATCTGAAAGGACAAATCCCAGATTCATCAAATGTCCCTAAGATGCCCTTTAATCTTTCTTCCGCTTCCAAACAAAAGGCTGCTTCTAAATCTTCCAATCCTGAAGATACAAGGCCAACATTTTATAGAATTTTTCAACAACTCCAACACACTAATGCAAAAATCTCTATGTTTGAGTTGCTTCGAATATCTCCAGCTCATAGAGCTATTCTAGACAAAGCTTTGCTCGGATCCAATGTTCCTGACGACCTTGATTTAGACAGGTTCCAGACTATGGTTGGACATCTTACATCACCACAATATATCTCCTTTTCAAAAGAGGATGACAACTCCTTGAGTCACCCACATAATCAGCCCTTGCATATAGAAGTCTTGATCCAGAACTGTAGAGTCAAACGTGTGTTGATAGATGGGAGCGCTGGCCTAAACATTTGTTCTTACAGCTTGATCACACAATTGGGATTTTCAGAATTGGCTATTGATCCTCGAAAAAAGATTACTATAAAAGCCTATGATGAACAAGAAAGATCTTCTAAAGACACCATTGTCTTACCTATCAGAGCGGGTCATGTCATCACAGATACCATATGTCAAGTTCTTGATCTACCTTTGGCTTACAACATTCTCCTCAGGAGACCATGGATACATGAAATGAAAGCTATTCCTTCTACATTCCACCAATGTTTGAAATTTCCTTATGATGGAGTAGAGGTCACTATTCCAGCTGACATATCCACCACTTGTAATACATTGAAGGAAAGTGCGGATAAACTTGTGCCTAATAACAAAGAATCTTCCAGTAAGTCAACAAAAGAAGCATCCACATCAAAAATAGAAGACATTGCAAAAGAGGTCAATATCAAAGAAAATAGCATGGGAGAATATACTATAGAGCTAGTCTTATCTTTGACATCTCTCCCTATCTTGCCTAAGTCTTATGGATAGTCTCTAAAATAGTCCAAACTAGAACCTAAGGAACCTCTTGAGGCATATAAAAGAAATTTTGTGGCAGAACAAATCTCCAAGCAAGAATTTGAAGAAGATGAAGCTGTGCTTGCATGGCTATACAAGGATGAACCTGAATCTCAAGTTGTTCAAACTAGTGACTCTACAGTCTCCAAAATCCCTTCTAAATCATATGGCCCAGGGGGCAAATTGATAGCTAAAATGGGATATCCAAGTAAAGGACCTCTAGGAGTCAGAGGAAAAGGTCTTATGACACCTATTTCACATAATGGTAGGGAAAACAAAGATACTGTTGGCTTAGGCTTTAAAAAGAAACCCTTCCACCTCAAAGGTAATTGTTCTCATGTCATAGAGTAGATCACACCAGGAGAACCCCTCCTTAAGAAGGAAGAAATTGAGCCATCAGATAGTGATTTAGATAGCTCAGAGCTTATTCCTTATGAACAATTCCCCAAAGAAATCAAAGACCTCCTTGATGCTGAAGATGATCCCATAAAAAGAATCAATGTAGTAGAAACACAAGAACCTACTATAAAGCAAGAGATAGTTGCAACATAAGAACCAGCTGATCTTGAAGACAATCGAATAGATAAGGGGGAAGGTGGTAGTCATTCTGAGACAGATTCACATGAGTACAAATTGCATGGAAATATTTAGATATGCTAGGGTTGGATCCCAATCTTATCATGCACCATTTATCTATTGCTCCAAACGTCAAACCAGTTAAGCAAAAATTGAGAAAGATGTATCCTCATGTTGCACTCTTGGTAAAAGATGAATTAGAGAAGCTCTTGAAAGTTGGATTCATTCGAGTTATTGATTATGCAGAATGGATCTCTAATATTGTATCTATTTCAAAACCAAATAAATCAATACGAGTGTGCACAGATTTTAGAGATGTGAATAAAGCATGCCCTAAGGATGATTTTCCACTTCCTAACATTGACATGATAGTGGACATGACTGCGGGTTTTGAGATGTATTCTTTAATGGATGGTTTCTTTGGATATAATCAAATAAAAATTGCTCCAAAAGATCAAGAGAAAATTACTTTTACATGTGCATGGGGCACCTTCTGTTGGAATGTTATGCCATTTGGGCTTAAGAATGCTGGTGCTACATATCATAGAGCCATGACATCTATTTTTCATGACATGATGCATAGGATTATGGAAGATTATATGATGATAATTTAGCAAAATCTATGATTAGAACAGAACATTTGAGTGACTTGGGCAAGATACTGGATAGAATGGAAAAATTTAGTCTTAGACTAAATCCTAAGAAATGTTCTTTTGACATCACTTCTGGAAAACTCTTAGGATACATAGTTTCGAAGAAGGGCATTGAAGTTGATCCATCTAAAGTAAAGGCTATAATGGAAATGTAACCCCCGAAGAACATCAGTCAAATGAGGACATTGCAAGGAAGAGTTCAATCTATCAGACGCTTCATATCTCAGTTGGTAGACATATCACAACCTTTTACAAAAACATTACATAAAGGTGTAACCTTTGCATGGAATGAAGAATGTGAAAAGAAATTTGATCATATCAAGAAGTATCTATCAAATCCACCTATCTTTATGCCTCCCATTCAAGGAAAGCCATTGATCTTATATGTCTCTACAACAGATACATCATTGGGGGCATTACTAGCACAACATGGTGACAACAAAAAGGAAAGAGCTATATACTATATCAGTAGGACATTGGTGGCATATGAAAATAATTATTCTATGATTGAGAAAGCTTGTCTAGCTGTGATCTTTGCATCATAGAAATTGAGACATTACATGTTGGCACATACCACACATTTGATAGCTAAGATTGATCCATTGAAGTACCTACTAAGCAAAGCTACCCTTACGGGTAGATTAGGTAAATGGGTCATGCTCTTAAGTGAATTTGACATTGAATATGTTGAAAGGAAAGCTATTAAAGGACAAGTTATTGCTGATCAATTAGTAGATGCACCTTTTTTTGATGACACACCTATGCAAATGGAATTTCTAGATTCCTCTATCATGAATCTTTCTTCTAGAAAATGGCAGTTATTCTTTGATGGCTCCTATACACAAAATGGATCTGGAGCAGGCATATTTTTCATAACTCCTCAAGGATACTCAATCCCAAAAGTATTTAGAATCAAGTTTCCTTGCACAAACAATATTACTGAATATGAAGCTCTTCTTAATGGCATGAAGATAGCAATTGAATGGAGAGTGATAGAACTACACATTCATGGAGACTCCCAACTTGTTATCCATCCAGTCAATAATGTGTACCAAATGAAAGATGAAAAGCTCATTCCATACAAAAGAATGGTAGATGATCTAAAGAAATACTTCATTTCTATCACATTTGAGCAAATTCCTAGAATAGAGAATAAGGCTGCCGATGCAATGGAAATGCTATCTACTTTATTACAACAACCCAAACATGAGCTATGTTACGAGTTCCTGGTGGAAGCCCTATCTTATCCTACATATGATTCCCTTGAAACCCGCATGATCTACACTATTGTTGGTCATGATTCATCCAGATACAAATTTTTTTTTTCCTATCTCCAAGACCAAATCATTCCTGATACCTTTAACCACCCTTGAGAAGAGATACCTAATCTATAATGCATCCTGATATGTCATCATTGGTCATGATATGCAGAAATGAGGTCTAGATGGTACGCTACTTAGATGTTTAGAATGAGAAGAGTCTCAACGTGCATTAGAAGATGTCCATGATAGTATTTATGGGTCACACTTGAATGGTTTAACACTAGCTCAAAAACTTATTAAGGCTAGGTGCTATTGGCCTGAGATGGAAAAAGAGGCAATCAAGTTTGCTAAGAACTGTCAAAAGTGCCAAGTGCATGGCAACTTAATCCATGCTCCAGGGAGAGATCTAATTCCCTTTACTACACAATGGCCTTTTCATCAATGGGTGTTTGATCTTATCAGAGCCATACATCCTCATTATTCTAATGGACATACCCATATCATTACAGCTACAGATTATTTTACAAAATGGGTAGAAGTAGTCTCTTTGACACAAGCAACTGGTAAACAAATATCTATGTTCATCTTGAACTATATCATATGCAAATATGGGATTCCTCATTCTATAGTTATAGATAATGGTGGAAAATTCAAGAATAAAGACTTAGATGATTTATGTGCCAAATTCAAGATTACACAACATTGGTCATCTATCTACTATCCTCAAGGGAATGGACAAGTAGAGGCTTCCAACAAGAATCTATTGAAAATCTTGCATCGTACAGTTAATAAAATGGGAAGAGATTGGCATCTCATGATCAATCCAACTCTCTGGGCCTATAGAACAAGTATCAGAATGCCTACTGGGGCTACACCTTTCACTTTAGTTTATGGGTCAGAAGTGGTACTACCTATTGAGGTTGAAATCCCATCACTAAGAATCAGAATGTATGGTCTAGTAACTGATGATGACTACAGAGTGTCTAGGTTGCAAGAACTTGAACTACTAGATGAGCACAGATAAGTAGTGCATGATCATCTCAGAGTATATCAGAAAAGAATGTCTAGAGGCTACAACAAGAAATTCAGACACAAAGAATTTCAGGTTGACGATCTAGTCTTGAGAGAAAATCCTAAAAATCAATCACATCGAGAACGCAAGGGAAAGTTTGAACCCAACTCTTTGGGTCCCTTTGTAATCACTACTACTTTTGGCTCTGGTGCCTATCAACTCTCAACGACTAAAGGAGAATAGCTTCGAGAACTAATCAAGATTCTACATCTAAAGAAATTCTATGCCTAAGGCATTCAGTGTATGGTAAAATGTCCTGAAAAAATCTTAAAAATTTAAAAAAAGTCCTAAAAAAAATGAACATCTTGGTGAAAACCTAGCAATCGACACCTTGATGATTAAAAAAAAAAAGTAAAAAATATCAAAAGTACAAAAAAATTGGAAAAATGAAAAAATACAAAAAAAAAAGAGAAAAAGAAAAAGTGCCTTGGTGAAAACCTGGAAACAGGCACCTTGGTAGCAAAAATAGAATCTCTGCCAAGATGGTGAAAACTCAGCAAATGGATGCCACTTGTTCAAAACACTCCATCTATCAGCACCATCTTGGTCTTTCCTAGCTTTTAGTATTGCTTTAGTTTGTACATATCTCTCAGTTTGTTTATGCATTCCTGTTTTCAATAAGTCGGTTGGTACACCAATCAGCTCAAGTGTCTGTACCCTATCAAATGCTTAACACTTGGGGGAAATCAATGTCGTATCCTATGGTCTCTAGTATATCTTAGATGAGTTATATCTAGCCAGAGTCCTTTGAAGCTTCATCTGAGTTAGTCTGTCTATCTCCTCTCTAGAAAGGATTTTGCATCTACAAACAATGCAATCAAACATCAACACAAATTGAAAATAATCTATGCTTTTTACATGCTTTTATCTCCTTGTATGTTTACTGATTCACATTGATATTTTTGCATATTTTATTCCCATGAGCTCTCCGATGATGTCCTTTAATGGATTTAGAGAAGTGATGACTGGGGGCAAAATATTTTCTTTGTTTTCTGCTTGTATGTGAAAATCTAACAACTTTGGAAATTCTAGATTGAAATGGTGTCCAACTGTAAGAGCCTCTATCTCAAATTGGATGGCCATGCATACCTCGACCATTGATACCTGGGAAATTCAAGGAAGTTTGATCTAACTATTGTCTTTTTGAGTGAGTTCTTTCTCCTACTATGAAACGCGATCTTTCCTAAGGAGGTGAACGATAAAGGGTCACTACGGGTAATTCGCACTGGACTTAGAATGATCTCTTGGCTATTTGTTGTGTTTGAACTGCAAGGCATATTCAAGTCATCACAATGTTTATATTCTGATGCTTATACAAATTGCTATATCAAAATGGACATGATATTCAGGTCATCCTGGCGTTTGTGCCTTGGTGCTTATATCTAATCTGACATTCCGAAATAAAATCAATATTCATATGTCCATGGTTATTTGACTAGTGGATGTTTTATTGATTCTCATGCATACAAATTGATATTCATATATCTATGGTTTCATAACTAGTGGGCATTGTATTGATTTATCTGGTTACCTAAAAATTCAATGATGAGAATGATTGACACATGATCAATGACTAGGTCCTAGGTCTTAGGTTGCATTTCATTTTACATGTCTCTTTGCATTTTTCATGTTTGCTTGATCTCACAAATGTTGGCTAAACTTCAATGGTTAAAATGATTCTTCAAATTGCATCTTCAAATCTAACAAGAGCTGAATCTCACATGAAGGTTCCTCCAACGAAATAGCAAGTAGAATCCTTTTTCGGGATCAAAATCAAAATCTGAGATTATTTACTATGTCAAAATCATGATTTAAAATTTTTGGACCCAGGATGGTCTACTGCTTGCATAATCGACCTAATCATCATAGAAATCCAAAATTCAACTTAACTGATTATCTTATATCAAACTATCAAAATTTCAACTTGGTCAACTATGGTCAACTCATAGTTTCACCCAGTCAAACTTGGTCTCCAGGACCTCCAAATGATGCAGAACGCATTCTCAAACGTGTTTACCCACTTCTCAAATCAACTAGCATGCTTCTAAACTATCAATGCTGACTTTTCTTGTTAGATTTCAATTTTAATCCCGAAGGGGGCATGGTATTGCATATCATTCAAAGTCTGTAATCTAATTTGAAATCATATCTTTATTAAAATCATATCTTTCCTCAGTAATCAAGACAACAACCACGTCTAGTTGTTGATTCATCAAAAAGACCTCATCGCTTGGGGCAAATCTATCATCGCTTGGGGCATATGAGATTCATCGAGATCCATATCAATCTGGTATTCTCTTAATCTTGTAAACTGTATCAATTTTATACAACCATCGGTTCATTAGTGTTATTTCCTTGGTTCTTCATAACTGAAGGGTTCAGATGTGATACCAATGTGATTCTTATTGACAATCGGGTCTAGAATCGGTCACTCACTTCTTCGCAATCATAAGGTTCAGAATCAGGCATTTTGACACTTCTTCGCAATCATCGGTTCATTTGCTGTTATACTTAACATTGTCTTTGGTCATTCAGGACCTATTATCTTCATATCAATTTCAATCAGTTCATCTTCATATCAATATCAATTTCAAACATCAGTTTCAAACATCATACATAGGCTATCTTTGAACCACTGCGCTTCGCACATCAATTCAAAGAGGGGCAAAATGTAATACCTCAAAAATAGGCTATAGGTTCATTAACCTCCTACATCTGCAAATCGAACAAAATCAACATCAAAGTCCTAACCTAAGGCACATCTGCACATTATTGAATCTTAATTGATTATCCTAAATTCTGTATCGGGGAATATTCTTAGTAATATTCCTATTTATCCTAATTATCTTTAATTTAATGATTATTTGGCGATAAATCTTATTTATCCTAAAGTTTGATTAATTGAATATTCTAAATATTTAATTAATTAGATTAATACTGCCACTTAATTATTTAATTAAATTTAATTGAATTATTCCTAAATTATATAATTTAATTTTGACAATAAATCTAAAATCTCATGACTAATTGATTAAATTCTTATTTAATTAATTAATGTCAATTGTCAAATTTAATGATATAGTTTTTGAATAAAAGTTTGATTTAATAATTGATTAACCCATAAATCAATTGTTTTATTTTTAAAATCAGTTAAGTGGAGAATAAATCACTTTATTTATTAAATTAATTCATATTAAATCATGCATAATTAGAAAAGCAGGCAACTAGAAATTAACAATCAATTTTAAAATTGAAACTCAACATCTGATGATGAGTTGAAAAAACAAAAAACAAAACTAAAGCTCTATTTTGAGATAAAAATTGCTTTTGCATGATTTTATGAATTATTTATTCTTAATTTCTTGTTAACTCAAAAATCAACTTGAGTTTATCAAGAGTGATTTATGGCTTTTTTTTTTCAATGCATCCTCAAAGCCCTGGATTTCTATAAAATCAAGGCTCATCTCTTCACAAATCATCCACAAAATCCATAGAATCCACAGAATTTGCATACTTACTTTGGCGAATTGACATCAGAAGAATCATCAACCTTCTTGCGAATCATCGTTTTGTGAGATCAATCTTGTTTTCAATTCATTCTAGTTTCATATTTCATATCATTGTTAGCTTAATTTGCATATCATAGATCAATTTCATCTAGCTTAGAACTCATATCAGATTTTTCATCATAATTGCATAGAAAATACAAAAATATAGATTAATTTGCATTCATTTCATATCTAGATTTTGCATTCAAATCCTTTGTTTAGGTGTCGTCAATGTCATTGGTCTCGGTCTAATCTGAGAAGATCATACTCACACCTACTAGAAGGCAGTAAATCGCCTGGTTAGTTTAAGCTTTCAATTCATTGCATGATTTTGATTTTTGCTAACCTCTAATGTTTTACTGAAGTGTTGTGTCCACAACTAGGTACAAAATTCACACACACAACTACGACTTCATCCCTCAACCACATCAAACATGTCAAACAAAAAGGTAAAACCTACATGATAGCCATACACATGCAAGTATAGGGTAAGTAAAACCATGAATATAAACAAAATTTTAAACATATAAATAATAATCATCAAAGTAACTAACATCATCTAACTGCAAACATGTGATATCTCAAAACTATCTAATATCAAATCACCATGTAATATCATACATCCAAAAATCTCATAATAAAGATGAAATGACCAATGCACACATGAAAGTGGCCTAAAAGAGTTTGACAATGTAAATCTGAAAAAACAAACTATGTGGGTAATACAATACTAAGGTCTATATTTTTGGGAACAAATCAGGTACCAAGCATGATATCAACCAATTGACCTATATTATGAACTATTTATGGTCTTGTCATTTCCTGTCTAGCTTTTTAAGGAACAATTCTCTAATAGAATTGGTGTAAATGGGATTACCTTTGATAGCTTGGAGGAATGGTATTTTGACTGATGTATCTTTAAGATATCCTATTAGTTCAAATGCTAGTTTTGGATGATACATTTTAGTGAACAACCATCTTGGAGATGGAGGATCCTTGGTTGAATTATCATAGACATGTGTAGACTTTGATTTTACTTAGAACGTGACATCTATCACTAGATTTTCATCTAATATTTCAGTAATTTGAGGGGTAGTAGGTCCAACAAGAGTCTTTCATGAATGAAGATAAATGTCACTAATCTCAATCATATAGATTGGGTATTGAGTGACATTGTTATAATAAGCATGTTGAACATGCTTATTGTTAGGATTAGGTATAGGTAGAGCAAGAAAATGTGGGTCTCTTAGTTGCATGGAGGTAGGTGGACTTCGACTTGGATTATGGCTTGTTGTTGAGGAACTATATTAGGTATTAAAGTAGGTTGTGTATCCAAGTTTTTCTATGGTTGTAGGTAAGACATATTAGCTAGTGCCCATTATCGATTTCCCCTCCATGGTTGTGACCATGGATTATAGGCTCCTTTCTAGTGACTATAATTGGTTCCCCTTTCTATTTTTCCCAATTAGAGTTGGAACTACCATACCATGGTTGGTTTGTGGGTTTCTACGATTGAGTATTCTACCCCGTAGTGTTTTGATTGAATCCAGGAAACATGCTACCATATGATAATGGATCTAGAGACACACCTTGTATCTACTACTAAGGTTTCCATTGAGAAATGTAGAATAATTTCCCTTCATCATCTTTGACTATGTAATGTTAGACTAATAAGTTGTTTTTCTTATTAATTAAATCATATTGATTTAATTATTAAGTCACATATTAACTCTTTCTTTACTTAAGCTAAACTTCAGGCATATAATAATTAATAAGTTTATTAATTATTATCATGAAGCCTAGGTTTCACCTTTAGGGTTTTGATCTCCTTGTATAAGGATTGATCTCTCTTGTAACAACATAGTCAATACATTTTATTGTAATTATTTCTTTTGCACATCAATATGATTCCTCTTTCATGGATCATTGAATTCAAGCCTCCATAGCTATTTGCTTCTCTCTTTCTGTGATAGGTATTTGCATGCAGATGATTCTTGGGAGTTGTAGGGTTGATTTTCTCATCAACACCAATATGTAAAATTCTATTCATGATAACTTCTCCTCGGATATAACAACCACTTTCTTGCATTCATAGGTTGATTTTTTTTATCAACAATGTGGGCAATTTTTAGTGAGCGCAACGTCAACCTCCTCTTACTTATTTTTAATATACAATGTAACTAATTGTGTAGCTAGGTGGCTAATTATATCCTCCATATTTAACAATAAATTACTAACTTCAATGCAGTAAATACATTTAAATATTTAGAAGTAGATAATAGTCGATTGCTCCTATTCTTCTTCAACATTGATTTTGAATAGTTCTTAGCCAATTTTCATATATTTTAAAGTTTTCCTAAGTGATATCTTTTCTTCCCATTAGGTTTAATTCATCAAAATAATCATCATTGAATCCTTTCATGAAAACCAACTTAAAAGATTTAGGAGAAAGCTAGTTTTGAGGAGATTTCTTTAAAGAAAACTAAGATCTCTCGATCTCTCTCTCTCTCTCTCTCTCTCTCTCTCTATATATATATATATATATATATATATATATATATATATATATATATATATATATATATATATATATATATATATATATATATATATATATATATATATATATATATATATATATATATATATATATATATATATATATATATATATATATATATATATATATATATATATATATATATATATATATATATATATATATATATATATATATATATATATATATATATATATATATAATTCTAAAGGCTCTTCTTCCTTTTGAGTCATCCCCACCTCTATAGTAGTCTTGATACTTTTGTAAGAATTTATCCTTCATTCTTGTCTAACTACCAATGACATTTATGTCAAGGCCCATAAACCATCTTAATGAAACATCCTTCAGGGTAGCTAGTAAGAACTTGAGTCTATGTTAATTAGTTGTGTAGTCGTAGTTGTGTGTGTGAATTGTGGACTTGTAAAGTTGCAACACAACACTTCAATAATTCATTATAGCAATTGTTAGTATGAAAATTCAATCAAATCAAAGCACAATTGAATTCGAATTATTGCTCTCTAACTAACACAAGTATGAAAAGGATTTAAGATTTCTCTGAGATTAAGATCCTAAACAGTGTCAATGCATGTTAGAATGAGAGATTCAAAGAAATATGCAATTAATCTATCAAATTCATCCAAATTACCCATTGATTCATTATCCTTTAAGAAAATTGAAGTGTGAATATGATCTAATTAGCTATGAAATCAAATGAACATATGAAAGCATGAATTCAAATTATCTATTAGCAAATTCAAAAGATTAGGAGCCATTGGAGATTTGAAAATTCTTCTTTTATAAAACTTTGAGATTTCGAATGGTCAAGATTCATCCATAAGGAGTGGTTGAGATGCTTCCTTGCTTGATCCATATGATTAACTCTCATTGGTTGGAATTGTCTTTGTTGTCCCCTTTAAGGTGACATGTCATTTTAGAGGTTATTTATTTATTTCTTTTAATTAATTACTCTAGCCATGTATTTAATGGATTTGGTTTAATTAACTAGGCCAAGAGATAATCAAAGTGATTTTGCTTGATTATTTGATTATAAATGTTTGAATTATGAAATTTATTGATTTTATTGAATTTTAATGAATTATGCTAATTATCAAGAATCAAATTAACACAATTAGGAGTTTTATCTCAATTTAGGGAAAATAGGGCCTTAGGTATTATTAGCCCAATTTTAGGTGATTACATTTGCCCCTCTTTGAATTGCTTTGTGAATAGCACAAGGATTCAAAGAAAATCTAATTTAGCATGATTTAGCAGAATTAACAGATTCAAAGAGATTTAGAGAGCAATGAGAACTACTCTGAGCTCAAATGATTTAGAGAGCAGTGAGGACCACTCTGATTTTAAGGAGATTTAGAGAGTAGTGAATGCACTCTGCAAGATTTAGAGACTAGTAAAGAGAACTACTCTAAATTCAAGAACTCTGAACTTGATCGAATGAAATCATACTTGATTCGAAAGTCATCAATTCTAAACTTGATTGAACGAGAATTGACCGTATCGATTCTAAGCTTGATTGAATGAGAACCGATAAGAGATTTAGATAAAAGTTTTAGTTAAATCTGATTTACGGTAATTGAATATGTTAACAAATAACCAATTTGATTTGAAGCAATGAAATTGATCAATGTCGAAAAGATTAACAACTTCAACTTGATTGAAGATAACTGTCATGCCCCTGACATTCAAGAGTTTGATTTGAAAATTTGAATTTTGGTATGATTATGCCCCCTCGGGACTGAAATCAGAATAAATTTGGATAAAATTGATGTTTGCAAGCATTTAGGAAGGATTATGACGATTGAAATAAATCTAGATCAAGCATAAATTGTTTAGGAAGTGTTTAATAAGCAATAAGGATCGATTTTAGTGTTAAAAGAACATTGTTTAACCAAGAAAATGTGAGAGTTGACCAAGTTTGACTTGTGTTTAAGCAATATCCTGGTTTGAAAATTTGATGCATGAGTGAGAAAATCACTTTTTACAAGTTCTGACAAGCTTTCTGTGCATTAATTACGCTTTGCGTAGATTTCATAAAGTGTGTTTGACTAAACTTTGATTTTTGTTGACCATTGATCTGAGTAATAACCATTATTGAACTAATTCACCATGTTTACGGTATCCTTTCTGCTCATTTTGCCCCTATTTGACTACAATTTGACCATAGTTGACTTCTACATTTTAATAGCTGACTTTGTTTTGTACCTTCTTTTTTTACTGCATTTAAGTGGTATAGATCACTTGTTTCAATTTTAGTCCCAATACGAAGCTTCTATGACATCTTACCATGAAAGTTCCTTAGGTCACCGAGGTCCCTGGGAGGCTTAAATAGGTCAAAAGGTTGATTTTACTATTCATTTTCACTTTTGCCATAGTTAATTTTCTGAGCTCTAAGACAAAATGGTGTTCCCAATGGAGAAGCATCGATTTGAGCTAGCCCGATGCCACGACTGTCCACCACATTACGCAACACTTGTGAGCACCCTCTAACGATTCCATTTCATTTTGAAAATTTCAATTTCATGCATTTTTATGCTTTTTAGGGCTAGTTCAATCTAGGATCGCATCCTGTAAATCTCGTTTCGCACCCAATTTTTCACAAAATTCAGGTCGTATCCCATATTTCTTGAATCATACCATGTCAGGTCACATCCAGTTATTTTCATGCAAGTTCATAACTTTTTCTTCAATTTTTTGCATTTGGTCAAAACAGGGTCGCATCCGGATTCCATATCACATCCCGAATTTCCTGTGTCGTATCTGAGATTTCCTAGCTCGTATCCCGTTAGGGTGTTGCATCCCGGGTTTCTTGGATCACATCTAGGAAACAAGATCACATTTGGTTTTTCTTGATTTTTTAGCCAAATTTACTTGTCTTGTTTGAACTTTTTAGGCAATTTCCAGTCAATTTCCCTTTTTTAATGTTGACATAATGCCCATATTTCCTGTTCTGAAGACATAGTTTAGCGTAGTTTCCTTTCACTCTCCTCGACCAACATAGGTCTTGGAGTTACATGAACATCTTTCTACAATTCATCATCATGTTATTTCTCGTAGTAGCCTTTGGAGCTTGGCCGATTTACCTGACATTCAAGTAAATCATGGGTTGTTGACAGCCCTTGCTGAGCACTGGCACTTAGAGCATAATATGTTTCATTTACCCACTGGTGAGATGACAGTCACACCTGAGGACATCTGACGCATTCTTCACATTCTTGTGATGGGGTCTCAAGTGGAGTACGAGGCTAGCACTCCGGTAGCGATGACTGTTGCATAGAGGTTATTTCATGATGATATGATCACCAAGCAATATATTAGTTGGGACCACATGGAGTCCAACTATGAGCGACTCCTTATGTATCTGGCAAGGTTAGTAGGAGGATTGATGATGCCTGATCAAGGATAGCATGACTTCATGTGAAGATGGTCCAGGGTGATTGAGGACATGATTCGTTCACCTCAATGTTTTTCTTGGGGAGCTGCATTTTAGCTCACATGTATAGAGAGTTACACGAGATTGTTTACCAACATTCTCAGATGATGACAGTTGGTATCTTAGTACTTCTTGGTGCTTCAGGTCTGGGTGTGGGAGCACATCCCTGTCACACAGCCTATTATAGATAGATAGTGTGATGCAAAGTTGCCTTACATATACATATACTCAGGTATGCTTCAACAACCCCATCTGGGCAAGCTGGATTATTGGTGGTGCATCTTAGATGACGTTACTAATGTTGTATGGAGACCATACCTTGATTGTGAGGAGTGGCCATCTAATGTCCGACATATGCCATATTTCTTCCAGTTCTAATATTTGATTGGCAGGACCTGATACATAGTTGAGTGGTTTCTGATTACACATGTCCTTAGATAGTGTGGCAGAGTGTGGGGCATATCACATGAGACAACTATATATGCCCAGATCAAAGATGAGGAGGCACAGTGGGGGTCTCATCTGATTTATGAGACTGCATTATATGAGATATCACAGATAGTGCCGGTAGCATGGGACTACCTTCCTGAGATTACGGATGGTGAGATTACTGACAGCTATCACACTTATTATAGCTAACATCCATACCCACGATTCACTGCTCCTGATGAGGTCGCTCCTCACCTTGAGGATGACTTAGACTACAATCCAGCTGATGAGGGTGGTGGTCAAGGCTGAGCTACTAGAGGCGAAGATAGGGGTCAAGGTAGAGATAGAGGACGTGACAGAGGGAGAGATGGTGTTTGTGGAGGTGGATATGGAGTAGGTGAAGGAGATGGAGGAGGTGGAGGAGGAAATGACATTAGGTGACGGGCCTCTGGCGGAGATGTCGGCCAGCAGAGTCGGCAACGCAGATTGAGGGTTCATGTCCCACAGAGGGATACAAGTCCACTCCTACATAGGGATCAACATGTGCATCAACAAAGGGCAAAAATAGGAGGTGGCGGTGGTGGAGGCGATCAACAGCCTCCCAGAGATCCACCTATAGGTAGGGATGGGGATCCTTTGTCATAGTGTGAGCAGGACAGGGCATCATTATGGTTACAAGTTGCCACACTCAGGGCACGACTTATAGAGAGGGACTCACAGATGGCACAGATGAGAGCTGAGTGAGATAGGCATGCACACATGACCACCCACTAGGGATAGAGGGCCACATATTACTTCACTTTGTATTGTGCTGTCATTCTTGCCGCTCAAAGGGTGCCTCTTTAGTTATAGCTCAGTAGTTTGATGGTGTGATGTCTCCACCTATCCCAGGTAGAGCAGATGTGCCTCCTCCTAATCCTCCATGAGAGGATGAGAGTGCTAGCCAGATTTGAGATTCTTTGTATAATCTCATTTTTGTATGATTGATATATTGTACCTCATTTGACATATCCTATATTTTGTACCATTTTTCATCGATGTACCCTTTGATGTCCCATGGACTCTTTATTGTTGATACATTGATACTGTTCATTATTGATATTTTGATATACTGCTTCATTTATGCTTTGATATACTATCATTGATGTTCTGATACTCTTTTCTCATATACTAATGATATATTGATGCTTTCGATTCTGATGATCATATGATATCTTATTTGATTTATGCTGCCCCATATGATGTTTTCTGATTTCTACACTTCTGATATATACTGATATGCATCTCATGCTTTGGATATTGATGTGATGTTCATACTTGGTCATGATTAGATTGGGTGGTGATGATATGATGACATCATCATATATTTCACTGATATATGCTTATGTTTTTGTATTTTCAAAGCTTTATGAATGTATGAATGCAAATTTATGCGAATTTATGCAATCTTTATTTTATGTATGCACATGGATGTATAAGATGTAATGTGATATGATGTATGGAAATCTCACTTTTATTTATGTATGGATGATTATGGATGCACTATGTAGGTGTTTTCATGATATGAGATAGGTTATGAAAATGGATATCAATGATATATACTCAGTAATTTCATTTAAGTTTTTATGATTTCATGGTGTACTTGTTCAAACTTGGCAAATGATTAATGTTTTTAGAATTTTTAGTTTAAAATACTTAAATAATTAAATTCACACATTCATACTGATGCGACTTAAAATGAATGCCACTATATTAAAAATGAATGCAATTGAAAATGAAATTCAATGCAACTAAATGTACACTCAAAATGTGCACTTCTCTAAGTCATTACTTTCAAGGGCATCCATGAATTGGAAACCTTGAGAAAATGACCTAGAGCTCCCTAGGCATGGAGCGTAAGGGTGTTTTAGAGAGCTCTAGCTAGAGCTATTAAGCATATAACCTTGCTAGTAAACCATGCAATGAGAGATTCAAAGAGACAAGGGCAAGAATGTCAATATCTTCAAGAATCACTAACGAAGATGCAATGCAAGCTATGCTAGAATGAAGATGCAAGAATGCAACTATGCTATGAAAATGAAAGTATTACAAGCCTTTGCTAATTAAACTATGTGAGTTAAGCTAGAACATGAAAGGAAAGTAAACTAAAATGCTATGAAAACTAAGCTATGATGCAAGAAAGAAGACTAGAATGCAACAAGATCTCCAAAGCTCCAAAGCCACCAAGAAAACTTGCAACACAACATTAGCATCAAGAGTGGGATCCTTTGAATGAGAAAAGAGCTCTCCTTTTAAAGATAAATGGACCATAGAGATTAAGACTAAAAATGTACACTCAAAATGTGCACTTCTCTAAGTCATTACTTCCACGGGCATCCATGAATTGGAAACCTTGAGAAAGCGACCTAGAGGTCCCTAGGAATGGAGTGTAAGGGTGTTTTAGAGAGCTCTCAGCTAGAGCTATTAAGCATATAACCTTGCTAGTAAATCATGCAATGAGAGATTCAAAGAGACAAGGGAAAGAATGTCAATATCTTCAAGAATCACAAATGAAGATGCAATGCAAGCTATGCTAGAATGAAGATGCAAGAGTGCAACTATGCCATGAAAATGAAAGTATTACAAGCCTTTGCTAATTAAACTATGTGATTTAAGCTAGAACATGAAAGGAAAGTAAACTAAAATGCTATGAAAACTAAGCTATGATGCAATAAAGAAGACTAGAATGCAACAAGATCTCCAAAGCTCCAAAGTCACCAAGAAAACTTGCAGCACAACATTAGCATCAAGAGTGGGATCCTTTGAATGAGAAAATAGCTCTCCTTTTAAAGATAAATGGACCATAGAGATTAAGAGGCAAAATATTTAATCAAGGGTGGAGTTTGAAATTGGGATCAATTCATGTGCACAAGTCTCCTCCAATGAGAAAGAAGTGTTGACTTTTGAGCCTCATGTGAGACAAAAAGGCCTTTTTTTCTTTTTATAAAATATGAATAATGCTTTATTTGTGCAACTTAGGATAAGAGGAAAGTGGGGGATTTTTATTTAATAAAAGGGGAGGGAATTCCTTTTAATTAAATAAAGACTTAGAATAAAATGGTTAACCCATAGAATATAATTGAATAAATGATAGAACTAGGATTTGATCAAAGAAATTGATTTAATTTGAAAATATTGCAAAGCATTGATTCAGGAAATTGATAATTTGAAGAATGGGGCCCAAAGTCTAGGCGACCATTTTAGGGTGCATACATTTGCCCCTCTTTGACTAATGTGAGATCGATTTGGGATCACATGTAGTCAAAGAATGAAGTTGAAATGTGAGATCAATTTGGGATCACAAAAAAACCTAGACGTGTGTTCAATGGATGGGAACACATCAGGACAAAGATAAGCAGATTGAAAAAGATAAGACCAACACCCCTGTAAATAGGTAATTGTCAAGTCTAAGATAAGAGATAAGAATCTCAAGAAAGGTTTGATAAAACTAAATCAAGGATTGAAGTTTGATAGGTACTGCCCCCTCAGAATCAAAATCAAAATCAGGTAGAGGGAATGCAGAAGTGAGAGCAACATGATCAAAGCTCTAGAAATCATAATCGAAGATGAAAGATAATGGAATAACCATTAAGCGGTGAAGATATGCCCTAGTTTGACTAGGTGTAACTGAGAAAGATATAGGATAAAGATGAAGTCAAACCTCAAAGAGATGAAGTGAGGGAGATGAATGAAAGACCGGGGGAGTGAGAGAGATGGGGATGAAGAAATGAAGATGCCCCAGTGAAGATCAAAGGATCAGACCTCAAAAGGTCAGCCAACTGCTTAGAATAAGGAGAAATTTTAAAATGTGATTTTGACTATTAGGATGAACTCAAATTTTGATATCGATCCCAAAAATGGATCCAGGATGTTGACATTAGCCAGGGGTGCAATTTTCATGAAATTCTAAGATGTTTTGAAAATTAGGTCAAAAAGTTGTCCAGGAAAGTATCACACGATCCTAGATGAAATGTCGTGCGACCTTGTGCGAACTATCGCAAGAGGAAAGAGTATTGCACTGCTATTGAAGAAAGTATCACATGATACAATATCAAAAAATAGAATCACACCAATATAATAAGATGTATCGCATAGGTTTAATTTGAGCAAAATAACATGGGTACAGATAATTTTTGCGTTTGATATTACTTGTACCGATTTTAGTCATCCATCATGATATGTTTTGACATATGGGTTGCAGTTTTATGGCTTGTAAGAGGCTTTTTTGGTGCTCACCATCAGAGCATCGAGGGTAGTCAGACTACGCTGCATCCGGGATCTAGATGATCCAGGTAGAGATGACCTGATTAGCATGGGGTTCAGGTACCTGTTGGACATGCCCCATATACGGGCAAACCATGGGTTTCTGATAGCATTGGCAGAGAGGTGGCACAATGAGCATAACACCTTTCATCTGCTGATCGAAGAGGTCTCGATCACACTAGAGGACATCTATCAGATCCTACGTATACCCAGCCATGGAGATGTGGTGAGTATAATCATGTTTATAGATGTTCATTAATGTAATGTTTCTATATGATGAAAATTGACATGATTTTCTATTGGCACAGGTATACTATGATCAGACTCCCATAGATGGGAGACAGGCCATTCAAGACCTATTCCAAGATGTGACCATTATTGATAGGCATCTCAGCTGGGATCGACTGATAGAGGAGTATGGTCGGCACTACCCAGTGGTGTGCATCATGTGCTCGATAGTAGCACATGCTTTGATTACTGACAGGAGCTAGAGGGGGTTCCCACTAAGCTGGGGGAGATTGGTAGCAGACTTGGTGGTACACCTGAGACAGATGGCGTGGGGCCCAACCATCCTAGCAGATATGTACCATGAGTTACATGAGATTGTATACATGGACGATAGATCTTGGGCATGCGGGGTCATCCTGGCATAGTTATGGGCATGGGAGCACATAGCCGTTATGTGACCATGAGTACAGCCTCAGGAGCGGAGATGCCCCTACATATACAGGTATACAGGATTCATCACCCAGCCTCATAGTGGTAATATTGCTTATTATAGGAAGTTATTGGATGAGTTGATAGCCTTCGAGTGGAGGCCCTATAGGCAGTGTGAGCATTGGAGCGATAGGGATCATGAGCTCAGATATATGTTATGCATCCAGCCACTGCTAGGTTGACATTCAGAGATCATCGAGCATTTTGTTATCACTCGAGTATGGAGGCAGTTTGGTCATCAGCAAAGGGTACCAATGGAGACTACCACATACACCTGGGTTAGGGAGGATGAGGGATTGGGGTGGTTGCTGATGATGGACTCCTAGCAGGCAGCACATGAGACATCAGGGTTACGTAGAGATCCATGGGATTATCTACTTAATATGGAAGATGCAGGTGCATATGCTGCATATAGAGCAGAGCGTTAGAGATGCCCATTTCCTAGGTTCATGGTCCCTGATGCATAGCCAGAGGCATCAGGTGGGGATGATGATGGTGGGGGAGACAAAGGGGGGGAGGAGGGAGGAGAGTAGTGGTAGGGTAGGGATCTCGATCCGGTGGCCAGAGATGGTCATGGAGATAGGTATCAAATGATGAGGAGGAGGTGAGGCCAGCTCATTGATGGGTGGATGCAGGACAGGAGCAGCCCGCAAATAGGGGAGGAGAGGATCTTTGTGTAAGGGTTCAGGCATTAGGGGCTGAGGTACAATAGCTGAGGACCACCATTGCCATCTGGGACTAGCAGCTACTAGATGCACGAGCTGAGATAGAGTGACGAGAGAGAGTAGCATGAGAGGATGCCGTTGAGATTTGAAGGGAGGCAGCACGAGCAACATATTACCATGGTTTATACATAGTAGCCATACCGCAGGGACAGAGGGTGCCACTCTACTCTGAGAGGGCAGGGAGATCAGACATGGCAGGCGACAAGATGGTACCACCACCTTCACCAGAACCACCTCCACATGATGGGGCAAGTCTATCCTAGGTCTAGGGCTTAGATGTACAGACATATCTTGAGACTTGATCCAGATTTTGGGATCTCACACTGTACTTGTATCATGATATATATATATATATATATGAGATGACTAGATTTATGATTTATCTTGTGTACTTGTCTCACTTTTGATGGATGTTTCAGCATTATTGTCTTGTTATATTGCTCAAATGTATGATGTATGCTTATATATGCTCATGTATAGTCTCTCTCAAAGATGTATGTTTAGTTCTCATGTTATGATATAGACTCATGTTTTTGAAAATGATCTCTTTATGATATAGATATGATGATAAGATTAACCCCTTGTGATGATAGAAAAAAGGATGTGGTGTGAAAGATAAGGAATGAAAGACATGATCGAGAAGAAGCAAAAGGTGAGCGTAGTTGACCGACGAGTCCGTGAAATATGAAAGGAGAGCTCTCTCCATATGAAAGATGCAAAACTAAACTAACATGAACCTAAGAATGCAAGCTACTATGAAAAGTGGTTTACTTGCAAGGTTACAAAGCTATTAGACTTTAATAATCATCATCGAGCTTTATTGGTAGCGTCGCAAGATCATACAATACACACTAGTATAACTATGGGTATATGAATATGATCTGTATCAGATAGATATGTGGGAATCCCACCTAAGCATCAAAGACATGTAGGTCAAGATGGCTAGTACAGTGAGGGTCCCTAAGTTTGGTATAGCAAGATTATGCTCACATCGAGACACAAGAAATTCAAGATGACTATAAGCATGCACTTACAGAAAAATAGTCAAGGATAATACATTGTAGATCCTAGTGTCAAGTGGAACAAGCATAACTGCTCATGACAGTTAGTATCAACAAAATATACCCACATGCAGAAAATAAATAAAACATGTCCTCGTGCCCCCAGTCTTCTAGCCATGCATCATCAAAAAATATTTAGGGAGAGAACACTCATCAAAGAAATCATCATAGACAGCACAAAGAAATAAAGTCAAACAAGTCTCAGCGAGTCAAGTGTTTAAGTACATGTGTCTAGGTCATAGAGTCAGACTTTGAGTATCGCATCTGCTAGTGAGAAATATCGTATCATTCTAGACTACGGGTAGGATATATGATAAGTGTTGGAAAACACTTGACGCTAGGGAAGTGTTGAAAAATTGGGGTGGTGTTGAAAAACATCATTTGCAAGGTGTCCTAAAGACTAACGTATCCAAGAGACCAAAGCTAACATAGTTATGCCCCCTAGACAAAGATAAAGACCAATTCCAAACCAAGGCAATAAGGACAAGGCATGATGGAGAAAGGATAAGTGTCAAGGACGAGCATGAAGAAACAAGGGTGCCAAGGCCTCAAGTAGCGCTTGTTTCCAGATTTTTACCACTTGATAGATTTTTTATTTTTTTAATTTTTTTGATATTTTTGCTACCGAGGCACCTGTTTCTAGGTTTTCACCAAGGCACTTTTTCTATTTTTTTGAATTTTTGGCAATCTTTTGATTTTTTTGTATTTTTTTAGGACTTTATATGCTTTTTAGGATTTTTTTAGCATCATATATGAATTTTTTTTAGAATTTTTTTTAGGATCAATAAATATGTACAAAAGATGTCCCTAGACAGAACATGCATCATGGATAGAACTTCTTCAGGTGCAAGATCTTGATAGGATCAGGGAGCTGCTCTCCCTCTTTAGTAGATAACAAATAAGCACCTGTCCCAAAAGCTATAGTAATGATGTAAGGTCCAAGCCAATTAGGTTCAAATTTTCTCTTTTGATCTCTATGTTATTGATTCTTAGGATTTTCACGTAGGACAAGATCTCCCACTTGGAATTCTCTAGGGTGAATCTTTTTGTTGAAAGCTTTGGACGTGCACTTTTGATAAACCCTCATATGGTCAAATGATGCTTGACGTTTCTCATCTAGAAGTTCTAACTCTTGGAGTCTCATGGTGCGGTAGTCTTCATATGTAACTAGACCTTTGAGGGAAACTCTAAGTGAAGGAATCTCAACCTCTAAAGGTAACACTGCTTCAACACCATAAGTAAGGGCAAAAGGAGTAGCCCCAATTGGAGTACGAATACTCATTCTATAAGCCCACAAAGCTAGATTTATCTGTAAATGCTAATCTCTACCATTCTTATGAACTATTCTATGTAGAATTTTAAGAATGGTTTTGTTTGAAGCCTCCGCTTGACCATTTCCTTGTGGGAAGTAAATGGAGGAAAATTGTTGTTTAATCTTGAATTTCTGGTAGAGTTGTTTAAGGTCCTTATTTTTGAACTGACCTCCATTATCAGTGATAATCTTAGAAGGCACTCCATATTGACAAATGATATGGTTCAGGATGAATAGAGAAATTGTCTTGCCCAAGGCAACAGAAAGTGAGACAGCTTCTACCCATTTAGTAAAGTAGTCAGTAGCAGTGATGATAAATTTGTGTCCACCTGATGAGTTGGGATGAATCTACCCAACAAGATCAAAGGCCCAACGCTGAAATGGCCAATGAGATATAGAAGGAATAAGCTCCCTACCGGGAGCATGTATCAGGTGACCATGTTTTTGACACTTTTCGCATGACTTTGCAAAAGCTACTGCATCCATCTGCATGGTGGGCCAATGTTACAATACCTGAGAGGGGGGTGAATCAGTTATCCAGTGTCTCAAAACAAAATGTATAATCCAAAACAAATTCTTTAACTTCTACTACTCAGTAGACATAAAATACTTTCATTGTCTGTGCTTTTACCGATTATCAGTCTAAAACTTATAGTAGTTACCAGTCAAATCTAACATGTAATATGCAAAGTATGATAACAAACAAATATCACAATCAACACATAACACAAGACATTTAACATGGAAACCTTGTGAAGGGAAAAACCACCTAGGACCAACAACCCAAAAATGTTCACTCTTCTGAAGTAAGGTTGGTGAAGACCCAACCCTGTTAAAGGTTATAAACATAATTTTAGGTGTGACCTTGTTAGAGGATTTTATACCAGAAGTTATCGTCCAACTAGTAGTCACTCTGGGGTTGATAGGATAACAATGTTCACTCTATGAATGAAACATAAAAAGACTTTTTTAGTCCACTCAATTAAGCGATTTGACTGTACAATGGTTAAATATGTAACAGTAGATGATCTGCCTTGATACAACTTCAATTTCAGTTTATAGATCAATATTCAACTCATACAAATCTTTCTGTTCAATATATCACTTCAGATTCAACACTATATCAACTTACTATCTGTCAACAATTACTCTCTGTAGCTTGGTAATTGTTCTACAATTCGGTTCTCACTAACCAGTATGATCGAAATGCATGAAAACTTGTTCATGCCATAATTTTGTAGTATCTTCTTCTTCTGACATAGTTTCAACCATGAAACCAATGTCTCTTATATAGACAAGTAAATCATTTTCTTTTTGTCCATCAGATTTTGCCGCTTAATCTCATTCATTGATTTTTCCGCTTTAACCTTCTTCGGCCGATGTGTTAGTAACATGTTTCAATCTACTCCAGTAGATCTTCCTTGAATTATGTTAGCCTTCGATCTTCATAACAAACCTTATATGTTACCTAGATTTCATACACTTTCCAGCTCATCAATTTATCAGCCAAACTAATCATTTAATTCCTTTCTGTTCTGCTCAGTTAATGAAAAAATGTGTCAGTGAACACAAGCTTGGTTAACACTGTGCTCGGTATACACTACACTCTATCAGTGTATACTGAAATGCTTCATTTACCAACAACACTGCTTTGTGTCTTTCAGCTCTATTCTTCATCATAGATGAATGCAACATAATAAAGTCAATATCATCAAGTCATAGACTCATCAACAAGTTACTCAGTGTATTCCTTATCCTCATTTGACATATACATCTTCCTCATGTAGATACTTCTTCTCTTCATCTCTTTCACCTTTCTTCAGATGTTTCGGTATAGTAACTTACAAGATAAGTACTATCAAGCTAGTTGACATCAATGACAATATAATACTAATTTAATCATCTTACATATCTAGTCAGCAACTCCTCAGTGATCTTTAATCATAGATTCTTCATTCAGGTTCTAAATCAGTTGTAGTTCATCAATCTCTCCCTTTGGCATTAATGGCAACTCAAGTAATATGAAGTGTACCATACAAATACCAAACATGTATTCTACAACTCTGTGAACAAATGTTGTACAAGCTCTCCCTAGCTTAATATGTTTAATCACTACGTTACTAAACAACATTATAAAATACAGCTCTGTCATTCTGTAGATATGATCTTTTCAGCTCTCAGGTTCTTGCTTCTGTTCTTTGTAACTGATCTTCAATGTTTTGTTTCTTTCAGATTATCTCTCCCTTAGATAGTTTTCATATTATTTATCTCTCCCTTTGACAACAATGCCAAAGAAAGAAATAAATAATTAGCTCTGTAGTAGCTAAGTAACTCTTTGTTGTCCAATACAGTCTCTGTATCTCTGTTATACTGATATCCAAATCTGTTTTAGTTCTTCAAACTTAATCACAACCTTGAACATTATTCAAAGTGTGAACTATGTTGCATTGACATGTGTGATCTTCTGATAAATTTAATCTGATGCAACATCCAGATCACATTAGTGACCAGTAGACAAGGGATGGATATCTGCAAGTTGTTCTTTAGATGTCACAAATTCTAACTTCACTTTCTTCTCTTGTACTTGTTCTCTTAAGTAGTGATACTTAATTGATATATGCTTTGTCTTAGAGTGCATCACTAGATTCTTTGAAATATTAATAGCACTGGTGTTGTCACAATATATAATCACTAGGTTAGTGATTACCTCATTCATTCCTTCCAACACTTGCTTAATATATGCAATGTTTGAGCAATTAGTAGCAGTAGCAACATACTCAGCTTCAGCTATAGATTGAGAAATACAAGCCTTCTTTTTTCTTGTCTAGGTTACAAGTCTTTCACCAAAGAAGAATGCTCCTCCTGTGGTGCTTTTTCTGTCATCCACATTTCCAGCTCAATCAACATTAGTATAGACCTTTAGTTCAAACTTACCTTCCTTAGGATACCATAATCCATAATCCTCTATCTTTTTCAGGTATCTTAAGATTATTTTAGTATCAATCATGTGTGATTATCTAGGGTTAGCAAAAAATCTAGCAACAATTCCCACAACATGTGTTATATCTGGTCTACTATGAACTACATACATTAGCTTACCAATCATGGATCAGTAAAGTGTCTGGTTTACCTCTATAGTTTCATCTTCCTTTGTCAATTTACATCCAGTAGCCATTGGTGTTCCCATAGGTTTAGCATCTTCCATGCCAAATGTCTTCAAGACTTCCTTTATGTATTTAGATTGTGAGATAAATATCACATCACTCTGTTGAATCACTTGTAGTCCTAGAAAGAATTTAATCTCTTTGAACATAGACATCTCAAAATATTTTCTCATCTCATCAACAAAAGATTTACATACATGATCTTGACCACCAAAAATAATATCATCAACAAATATCCCAGCAATAATAATAGTGTCATCAGTATCACCTTTCATGTACCAATTGTTGTTCTCATTAGTTCTAACAAATCCAATACTTAACAAGTAAGTATGCAGCCTTTCATACTAGGATCTTGGTGCTTGCTTCAAACCATATAAAGCTTTATGTAATCTACATACCATGTCTTTGTTGTCTGGATCAACGAATCCTTCAGGTTGTTCTATGTAGACCTCTTCTTCAAGTATACCATTCAGAAATGTTGACTTCACATCCATTTGATAAAATTTAAATTTCTTGTGTGTAGCATATGCAAGTAGAATTATAACTCCTTCCAATCTAGCAATAGGTGCAAATGTCTCACCATAGTCAATGCCTTCTTCATGTGCATATCCCTTGCATATCAATCTACCTTTATTTCTTGTCACCTCACCATTTTCATTCAGTTTGTTCCTGAATATCCACTTAGTATCGGTAACATTTTTATCTTTAGGTTGGGGTACTAAGGACCAAGTTTTGTTCTTCTTTATTTTTTATATTTCCTCTTTCATTGCATTAACCCATTCTTCATTCTCTAATACAAATTTCACATTTTTTGGTTCAAATTCACAAACTAGACATGTACCTTGTCTTTCTTTGCTTCTTATCTGCATTCTAGCTTGTCTGTCTCCAATAATTTATGTCTTAGGATGATGTCTCCTAAAAAAACTAGCTAGTACTCAGTTTCTTCTTTCTTGTTCATCCTGTTCAGGTTCATGTGCTTGCTCGGTAGCTCCAACTTGTTCGTCAGTTTCCCTTTCCTGTTCCTTGGGGTTATTTTCCTGTTGACCAGTTATCACAGGTTGTAAATTCGGTAGATAATCAGGATGTTCAATGTAAGTGAATCTACCATAGTCTTCCAGTTCCTTTCTACTTTCCTCCATGTTCTTGTCATCAAACTCATCAACATAGACATTAGTACTTTCAATTATCTTATTTGTAACCTTATTCTGACATTTATATGCTTTACTCTTAGTAGAATATCCTAAGAATATTCCTTCATCACCTTTAGAATCAAATTTCCCATTCCTCTCATCTTTCAAACTAAAACATTTACTTCCAAAAATTGTGAAATAACTTACAGTAGGTTTGTGTCCAAACCATAGCTCATAGGGTGTTCGGTTGGTGTCCTTCTTTAGTTGTACTTGGTTAAGCACATATATAGCTGTACTGACAACTTCCCTCCAGTATTTATGAGAAATATTATTTTGTAGCATTAGTGTTCTAGCACAGTCAATTATTGACTTGTTCCTTCTTTCAGCAATCCCATTCTGCTAAGGTGTTCTCGGTGTAGGGACCTATCTTTTGATACCATGCTCATTATAGAAATTACTAAATTCATCAGAGATAAATTCACCTCCTCTATCAGATCTTAAGCATTTTAATTCTTTTCCAGTCTCTTTTTCTACCTTTGCCTTATACCACTTAAACATCTTAAATGTTTCAAGTTTTTATTTTAAGAACATAACTATCATCAATCTAGTATAGTCATCAACAAAAACAATAAAGTATCTATCACCATAATAACTCTGAGTTCTCATAGGACCACATAGGTCGGTATGAACCAACTCAGGTATCTTTTTTGTTGAGTAGTATTTGCTTTTAAAACTAGACTTAGTCATCTTACCTTTCTAACATTCATGACACATAACATGATCAGGTTTTGACAAGTTAGGCAACCCTCTAACTCTTTTCTTCTTACTAATCTTGATCATGTTATCAAAGTTCACATGGCATAACCTTTTATGCCACAACCATGCATCTTCATCCTTCATTAATAAACAAGAAGACTGATCAATATCAAGATAAATAGATTACCTCTGGATTGTGTATTGGTTCCGACAAGTCTTCCTCCATCATCATAGATTTTTACCTTTTTGCTCTCAAAAGCATGTCAATGGCCTGAATTATTCAACTATGCCACACTTAACAAATTATAGTTCAGTCCATCTACCCAGTATGCATTTTCACATTTTATTCTATCATTAATCATCAGTGAACCTTTACCTCTTACCATACAGTGTGCATCATTTCCCATCCTAACAGATCCTCCATCGTATTCATCAACAGGTCAAATTTCTCTACATCACCAGTCATATGATGTGTATAGCCACTATCTATGATCCATGTATCATTTCTGCTTACTTTAGAGATCAGTGTTGTTTCTTCATATTTCTCTTCTTCCTTTGAGTCATCTTTCATAGCAACAAATACTACTTCTACATCATCATTAGTATCAAATTTAGATTCAATATCTTTGGCTATGTAACATACCTTTTTCCCTTTGTCATAGCTATCTTGGTTATCTCTATTGTTGTGTCGATATCCTCTATTGACTCTTCTCCCATAGCTTCCTTCAGATTGGTCTTTGGATCTATCATCATCTTTCTTATTCGGACATCTAGCAGCGATGTGGCCAACTTCTTTGCAATTAAAGCATGCCAAAGGTAGCTTACCTCTATACCTTCCTTTACCTTTGGGTAACCTTTTCGCCATAAGATCTTTGAGCTCATCAAGTTCATCATCGGTATCACTATCACTATCATTATTCTTATCATTCCTACTACTAGATTTACCAATCTTCAAAGAAGACAAGAAAGTGGATTCAACAAATGGTACAACATTATTGTCAAAGTTATTCAATTCAAAGGTTTTAAGCTTACCAATTAGTGTGTTAAGAGTAAGGTTGGATGTAGCTCTTGTTTCATGAATTACAAAGATCCTGATTGCATAAACTGGCAGTAAAGTTTTGAGAATCTTGCTTATCACTGTTTCATCCTCAATAATTCCATCTGATGCTCTAATTGCATGTACTACCTCTTTTAGTCTATTTGAGTATTGTGCAATGTTCTCACCTTCTTTCATCTTCATATCGTCAAATTGACCTCTTAGGCTTTCTACTCTGGCTCTTTTAACATTCAAATCTCCATTGTATATTAGAGTCAGTTTATCCCACATGGCTTTGGCTGTAGTGCATCCCTTAATGTCTTCAAATTCAGCATCGGTACAGGTAGAGCAAGTTCCATCATAGTAATATTGTGTTCATGCCTGTCTTTCAGTTGATCAAGTGTTAGGGGACCTGGTGTCGGTTCAATATAGCCATTCTGCATCAGTTCTAGTGTAGAATTCCTAATTCTAGATATGTGCAACTTCATCTAGCTTTGCCATACTGTGAAGTTCTCTTTGTTCAGATTTGGCACTTCCCTCTTATACATCTTGAGATCTTTGTGTTGGAGTCCTTAAAACTTTGTTCTAAGCAACCACAACTCTAATACCAATTGTTAGAATAACTGAGCGGGGAGTGAATTAGTTATCCAGTGTCCCAAAACAAAATGTATAATCCAAAACAAATTCTTCAACTTTTGCTACTCAGTAAACATAAAATAATTTCACTGTCTGTGCTTTTACTGATTATCAGTCTAAAACTTATAGTAGTTATCGATCAAATCTAACATGTAATATGCAAAGTATGATAACAAACAAATATCACAATCAACACATAACACAAGAGATTTAACATGGAAACCCTATGAAGGGAAAAACCACTTGGGAACAGCAACCCAAAAATGTTCACTCTTCTAAAGTGAGGTTGGTGAAGACCCAACCCTATTAAAAGTTACAAACACACTGTTAGGTGTGACCTTATTAGAGGATTTTAGACCAAAAGTTATCGTCCAACCAGCAATCACTCTGGGGTTGACAGGATAATAATGTTCACTCTGTGAGTGAAACATAAAAAGACTTTCTTAGTCCACTCAGTTAAGAGATTTGACTATGTATAATGGTTAAATATGTAATAGTAGATGATCTACCTTGATACAACTTCAATTGTAGTTTACAGATCAATATTTAGCTCATTCAAATCTTTCTAATCAATATATCACTTCAGATTCAACACTATATCAACTTACTGTCCATCGGTAATTACTCTCTATAGCTCAGTAATTGTTCTATAGTTTGGTTCTCACTAACCAATATGATCAGAATGCATGAAAACTTTTTCACGCCATAATTCTATAGTATCTTCTTCTTCCAGCATAGTTTCAACAATGAAACCAATGTCTCTTATATAGATGAGTAAATCATTTTCTTTTTGTCCATCATATTTTTCTGCTTAATCTCATTCATTGATTTTTCTGCTTTAACCTTCTTCAGCTAATGTGTTAGTAACATGTTTCAATATACTCCATTAGATCTTCCTTGAATTATGTTAGCTGTCGATCTTCATAACAAACCTTATCTGTTACCTAGATTTCATACACTTTCCAGCTCATCAATTTATCGGCTAAACTAATCATTTAATTCCTTTTTGTTCTACTCGGTTAACAAAGAAATGCATCAGTGAACACGAGCTTGGTTAACACTACACTCGGTATACACTACATTGTGTCAGTGTATACTAGAATGCTTCATTTATCGACAACACTGCTTTGTGTCTTTCAGCTCTATTCTTCATCATAGATGAATGCAACATAATAAAGTCAATATCATCAAGTCATAGACTCATCAACAAGTTACTCAGTGTATTCCTTATCCTCATCTGACATATACATCTTCCTCATGTAGATGATTTTGTTCTTCATCTCTTTCACCTTTCTTTAGATGTTTCAGTATAGTAACTTACAAGATAAGTACTATCAAGCTAGTTGACATCAATGACAACATAATACTGATTTAATCATCTTACATATCTACTCAGCAACTCCTCAGTGATCTTTAATCACAAATTCTTCATTTAGGCTCTAAATCAATTATAGTTCATCAGGCCAATAGTACCCCACCCTAAGCAACCTTCGGGCCAAGGCAAGACAATTGGAATGTCCCCCACAGATGCCCTCGTGAATGTTAACTAACACTTGATTGGATTCTTCCTTTTCTAAGAATCTAAGAAGTGTCCCATCTAGACCCCTCCTATACAAATCACCAGAGATAAGGGTATGGCGAGAGGCATTTAGGGTAAGGTTTCTTCATTCAGAGCGGTTAAAGGTTTTAGGAATAATGCCATCGTGAAGTTATGAGTAAATGGCACCATATCAGGATGATTCATGACCAACAAGGGTACAAATGACATGGCTTTCTTGGGAGTCATAGATAGGGTAATGTAGCTCTTCCACCAGGAATTCAAATTTGGATTCATGTTTCTCTAACTGAAGAAGTGAAGCAAGTGTAGCCATAGCATAAACTTCTTTATTTTCTGCTCTAGGGATTTGCTGAAATGTGACGAATGTGAAATACCATCTCAATGAATCAACCATTTTCTTATAAGATACTAGTTTCTCATCTTTTGTTTGATATTCTTCATTAACTTGGTTGATTATCAGATGTGAATCCCCATAGATGTGAAACTCTGTGATCCTCCATTCTATTGCCATCTTAAGTCCATTTGTCAAAGCTTCGTACTCAACAATGTTGTTTGTACATGGGAACAATAACTTGCAAGACTTAGGGATCATGTAACCATGAGGAGAAACAAACAATACACCAGCTCCTGAACCATTTTACATAAAAGATCCATCAAAGAATATCTTCCATGTTCTCTCAGTCATCTACATGAGGTGCTCATCTGGAAAGGCAACTTGAATAGGTGCACTATCTTGAATTGGGAAATCAACCAATTGATATGCAATGACTTGTCCTTTTATAGCTTTACGCTCAACATACCCTACTTCAAATTCTGAAAGAATCACCATCCATTTAGCAAGTCTACCTGTGAGGGAAGCCTTATCGAGCAAATACTTGAGAGGATCATTTTTTTCTATGAGGTGTATTATGTGTGCAAGCATGTAATCTCACAACTTTTGAGAAGCAAACACTACTGTGAGGCAAGATTTCTCAATACTAGTGTAATTAACCTCATATGAAACAAGCGTACGACTGATGTAATAAATGGCTCTTTCTTTCCCATGTTCATCAAGTTGAGCTAGTAATGCCCCCAAGGAAGATTCTATTGGTAAGACATATAGAATGAGTGGTTTTCCTAGGATAGGAGGCATTTAAATAGGAGGATTTGCCAAGGATTTCTTGATTTGGTCCATGCTCTTTTGAAAATCCTCATTCCATATGCATTTAACTCCCTTATGCAAGTTCTTATTGAGAGGTTGAGCTCTATCTGCCAACTATGAAATGAACCTCCTTATGGATTGAAGATGTCCTTGAAGACTCCTCATTTGACTAATATTTTTAGGAGGTGGCATGTCCATGATTGCTTGGACTTTTTCAGGGTCTACCTCTATTCCCTTTTCTAAAATAATGAATCCTAGAAGTTTTCTAGAGGTGACACCAAATGCACACTTCTTAGGATTTAACTGTAATTGAAATTTTTCCATGTGATCTAGAATGACTTCTAAATCACCTAAGTGTGTATCTCTTTTCTTAGATTTGGCCAAGGTGTCATCCACATAATCTTCCATGTTTTTATGCATCATGTCATGAAAGATAGTTGTCATAGCTTGTTGGTAGGTGGCTCCTACATGTTTCAATCCAAAAGGCATAACGTTCTAACAATAGGTACCCCATGCACAAGTGAATGCAATCTTTTCTTGGTCTTCAACAGCTATCTTGATCTAATTATATCCAGAAAAACCATCCATCAAGGAATAGATCTCATAACCCGCAGTCATGTCCACTATCATGTCTATATTTGGGAGTGGAAAATCATCCTTTGGGCATGCTCTATTGAGATCTCTAAAGTCTGTGCAGATGCAAATGGATTTGTCATGTTTGGAAACTGGTACAATATTGGATATCCATTCAGCATAATCAATAGCTCTTATGAATCCTGTGATAAGGAGTTTTTCTAATTCTGCTTTGACTAAAAGAGCTATGTGACGATGCATTTTTCTCAATTTTTGTTTGACTGGTTTCACACCTGGAGCTATGGACAAGTGATGCATAATGAGATTAGTGTCCAACCCTGGCATATCTGAATAAGTCCAAGCAAAATTAATCTTCTTTCTTTATAAGAACTTGGTGTATGCTTCTTTTTCTAGAGGTGACAAGGATTGAGCCAAGTGCACTATCTGCGAAGCTTCATCTGTACCCAAGTTGACTGCTTGTGTTGGATTTATAAGCACTGAAGATCTGTCTTGAAAGTAACTCGGGAGATGATCAAGTACCTCATCCTTAGGTGCCTCAAAGAGGTTTTCACCCTTGGATATGTCATTTCTTTTTACTATTTTTTATTCTGATACTGCCACACAATGGTTTTTGCCATTAGAACTCTTATTCTATTTTTCTTTTCTTTTTATTTTATGACTAAGGTACTTGATGTCTGGCTCTATCATGCTTATAGATGGTTCATTGGTGGAAGAGACTACAGGTTCTATTGCATTCAATTAATAGGTTATCTCATAGTCATTATGGAATGTCAAGAGCTCAGGCTCTTGATAACGTTGGGACCAATCAATGAGGTGAGGATTAGCAAGGAGTAAGTCAATGATTGGTTCAAGGTTGTGGATATGAATGGTATCATCTTTGGTGACTGAACAGTCAAAGTCTATCGAGTATCCTTCTAAGTTACCCAAATTAGGATTCATCCTACCAAGTGAAGAATCATCCACTAAAGTGACCTGTGGATTCAAATCCACAAATCCTACACATGACTCGTTAGCTACCTTGGGATGAGAACTATAAGTATGGTCGACATCAATGTCCATGTCGACTGTGGAAGAATCAGATAGAGACTCCCATTCATACTCATGTGAATATGTATCTGAATCCTGACTGGGATGTTTACACCATGCATGTTTTTGACGTCTTGATGTGGAGGCTCTAATATCACCAAGGGTAACACCTTCTCAAACACCACTTGTATATTGATGTTCTTGGATAAGATCTTCTACATTTGACTCATCTTGTTCTAGGCTTGAAACTGTTGCATGGGCAACTGGATTGTCTGAATCTCCCCAAAGGAGATTAGTGGAAGGGACCCAATCTTCACACATATCTTATTGATTTGTCAAATTTGGTATGTATTTAGGCTCATCTTCACTATCTGACTCATCAGGGATAGGAGCAATTTTCTTGTTATGATTTGCAAATCCTAGGCCAATTGTCTTCTTAGAGTTGCGTCCAAAAAGAGCATGATCGAGAGGTTCAACCCTATCATCCAATTTGTGACTAGGAGGGCCATGTCCTGGATATCCCATATTTTGGACAAAAGTGTACCCTCTTCCATAAGCCTTAGGAGAGGGAGAGAAGTTCTCATTATGCATGTATTTATCTTCTCTATAAATCTAGTCTTTAACAACCACCTCTTCTTTCTCATCTTGGATAAGAACTGAGGACTCTACAAATGTGCCAAATAAAGTCATGGCTGAAGAGGATGGTTTCATCTCTTGTGAAGGCTTGCCATAAGACCTAGGTGATACTGGTAGCTTTGTAAAGGAGTTAAGTTGATACCCCCCCATACCAAGGTCTATTGACTTAAACTTATCTTTGCACTGCGCTAGAGTTGCATTGAAATCCTCTGCTTCTTTGTTGAGGGGAACCTAAGTCCCTACTAAAATTTAGTTAATAGATAAGGTGCTATCCCCAGGTATACAAATTTCTACTCCATTGTAGGGGAACTTAACACACTAGTGGTAAGTGGATGGCATTGCCTGCATCTCATGGATCCAAGGTCTACCAAGTAAGATGTTGTATGCAAGAGGTCTAGCATCAACAATTTGAAATAAAATGTCTTTCTCAATGGGGCCAATCCTAATAGGAAGAACAACCAACCCCTTGGAACTTCTTTCTGCCTCATCATATGCTTTTATGGTAATCTTATTTCTAGCATCTATAACTTCCTCTGAATAACCCAATGTTTTTAAAAGACTTAAGGAACAAATATTGAGCCCAACACCCCCATCTATCAACACACGCCTGACATGGGTTTTTTGGATCATGAATTCAATATGAAGGGCAACATTATGTGGGTGGCTCAAATCTTTATCATCATCTTTTGAAAAAGTAAGGTAATGTGGGCTAGCGATATGATTGACCATGCTTTGGAATTGATCGACATCTAAATTTTTAGGGACATTTGTTCGCAAGGCATCCTCAAGGACACACTTATGTCTTGGGGACAACTCTAAGAGCTCAAAGATTAAAATCTAAGTTGGGGTTCTCTGCAACTGATCAACAAGATTATAACTCATTTTGGGATCAAATGTTGATTTTGTGGTGACATTCTTGGATGCCACTTGCTTTGGTTTACAAGATGGATTGGAACTGGGCCCTCTAATGACAATAGGACCTTGACTTCTCATGATAGCATTAAGAGCTTGGGGTGACCTTCTAGAGTGAGGACCCCTTAGCACCACCACAGGTTCCTCATCGAAGATAGGAGGAGATTCCACATCATAACCATAGGGATCCTTTCTCCTCATCATGTTGACACTTCCTTCCACAACTTCAAGCATGTTGACCACATTTTCCACAGCTGTACAAGTGTAGTTGATCTCGGCCTTGCCATTCTTTGGTTTAGAGGTTTCCCCCTTCTCATATTTAGGCAAAGGCTCCTTGAAAGCCTTATGATCAGCATTAGTGTTCAAACCATCCACCTTAAGTTTTCCATTCTCAATGAGATCTTGGATGATATGCTTTAATTTCCAACAGTGTTTGATATCATGACCAATACCATTGTGAAATTTGCAGAAAGCTTTCTCATCCCACCAATGTGGTTTAACATCAAGAATATGATGCTTTGCGGGACCTTGAGGATGTGCAAGATTGTTGGCAATGAGTGTTTTGAAGACATCCTCATAGGAATCACCAAGCTTTGAAAATTGACGCCTCTCTTTCTTGGGCTTTTCTTGGTATCTTGGCTTATGTTCTTGTTGGTTGGATGTGTTGAGCTTCATTGCTTGAAAAACACTAGATAAGTGAATAACACCTTGATCCTTAGGTTGAGAAGAGTCCACCACTCCATCATTAACCACTTGCTTTTTCTTATTCCAGTGCAAGTTTTTTCCTTTATCCTTATTAGCATTGTGGTTATTTTGACCATTGTTGTTGTTTTTGTTGTTGGTCAAAATTCCTTGCTCTTTCAAAATATCCTCAATTCTACATGTGGTTTCGACCATGGTGTCAAAGGAGTCAAAGACCATTTTCCTCACTTCATACCTCATCTCAGGAACCAAGTTGCTAATAAGGATGTTAATCTTCTCCTTTTCAGGAATGGTCCTAGAGTAGCGAGAACATTGACGTCTCCAACTTTGTAAGAAAGCAACAAAGGATTCCCCTTGATTTTGTTTTAAGTTACATAGGTCCAACATGGTGACAAATCTCAAAAGATTGCAGGTGAAGTGTTGGACGAATCTATGAACAAGCTCTTTGAAAGTCTTGACGGGGGGAGTTATATTGGTAAACCATTCCATTGCTTGACCTTTGAGACTCCTTGGGAATAACCTCATGAGATAGGAGTCATCTTGATGAAACTCAAAACTCATAATGTAGAATTGGTGCACATGGTCATGTGGATCCCCATTACCATCATATTTGTCATATTGGGGAATTTCCACCTTCCTAGGAAAATCTTTCATGCTCACACTCTTGTCAAAAGGATTGGGACAGATTGAGTCAAGTGAAAATGAACTCTTAGATGCCAATAGCTTTTCCATCATACTCTTCATTTGTCTGATCTCCTCTTCTGGGAATGGATTTTGCTTCTTAATCTTTCTGTCCACATCAAAGTTGTAAGGAACTCTAGTGCCCTTGTTGATTAAGCTCTCTAGGAACTTGTCTTTGTTTTGCTCTAGATACCTCTCCACATATTGTTGGAAGAGTGGTTCTTGTTGCATCTTTATGAAATCTTGAGCATCAAAACTTGAGCTACTACCTCCATGTTGGGAACCATGATGAGCACGTTGAGATGGTTGTCTTGAGTTCCTAGGAGGTGTTTGTCTCCTATAATGAGCATGTTGTGAATTCCTTCTTCCTCTAGGACTAGGAGATCTTGAAGGGGTTCTTGAATGCCTTTTTCCTCTTGGGGTCCCCGAAGGAGTAGATGGTGGGGAGTTGTTTCCACTATTGATACCCCTATTGTTGAATTGGGCATTAAGTTATTGGGCCAAAAGTCTATCTTTTTCTTCTTGAGAGGCTTTCCTTTCCAATTCTAACAAGGCTTGTCTCTCCACCTCTAGGAGTCTAAACCTTTCTTCCTTTGCAACCTGTTCATCTAAAAAGGCTTTCTTTTCATGTTCAATTCTTTTGAGCCTTTCACTTGTATACCTTGAAGTTGTTTGGAGTGGTGAACTTGGTCTCAAATGTTTGAACAAATCATTGGTATACGTTGTATTCACATGAGTATCACAAGGTTCATTGTCTTGGTCTTCGTGGTGTGACCATTTATCTTGGTGAGCTCGTCTCTTATGCCTTTCAGCCCTTTGATGGGAATCCAAATATTTGGTATTGATAGGGAGTGATTCTGGTAGATTGTCATGAGAGGAATCACCAAATAGAATGTTGTCTCTATGTCTCTAAAATATGTCGTCAAGATTTTGATCCATTACTTCCCTCTCCCATCGAGTCATGGTGTAAGTCATATCCATATCTGATTGAGAAGGTGCTAAGGATGTGATCAAATCACTAGGATTGCTCTTAGGTTTAAACCAAACTTCGGACTTGCTCCTAGGTGATTGGTCAAACACAGGCTAGCTTCCTTTACGTTTTTGGCAAGTTTGAACAGGGGGTAATTGGTTAAAGACTATCTGAGGTCATTTCCCTTGATTCACTTGATACCTTGTCATAACTGACATGAAAGGAAAAGCACTTGGTGATAAGATGACCCTAAGAAACATTGGTATCAAACTAGGATAGTAGAAGCATTCAATTTTCCAAAAGAGAGATGGAAAGATAGAAAATTGCAAAAGGTATAAACCAACACTACCACATAGGTGCCCAATCAATAGATAAGTATCCTAACACATATGGATCAAGTGGATGGTTTACCCAAATTATATTTGATTGAGATTGATTTTGGATGGAAGTGAATTGGACAAGAGACTACTAAGACTCTCCAAGTGTGTTATTAAAGAATCCAAAGGTTGGTCTTTTCAACAAGGGCGATTTCTAACTTACCAATTCCAAGTGGGGTCACTTGTAAAATCAAAGATTACTAATCAAAGGGTCAAAACACAAGAATCTCAAGTGCAAACAGGCTTCCAATGATAGGACAAATAACCTGATCTGACTTGGATCAACCAAAGGAGAATGGAAATAGGACACAAATCAGTAAGACTACAAGATGACTCTAAGTGATGGTTCACAGGGTATTGGGATGATACAATTTGTCCGGATGATATTTTGTACAAAGGTCGTGAGATGGTTTCCAAGTAGTTGATGCGATAGTATCCAGGCAGGTGGTTTGATAGTCATGTAGTATCATACGATATTTGACCAGTGAGTGTGAAAATTTTAATTTTCAAGGTAATTCATCAAAGTTGTAGGTTGATAAGCTCAATTTCTTGATTTCAAATGCAGTAATTGTAATACCCCAAAAATGGGCTATAAGTTCATTAACCTCCTATATCGACATATCGAATGAAATTAACATCGAAGTCCTAACCTAAGGCACATCGACACATCATCGAATCCTAATTGATTATCTCAAATTCTGCATTGGGGAATATTCCTAGTAATATTCCTAATTATCTTTAATTTTATAATTATCTGGCGATAAATCATATTTATCCTAAAGTTTGATTAATTGAATATTCTAAATATTTAATTAATTAGATTTAATTTGGCCACTTAATTATTTAAATGAATTTAATTCCATTATTCCTAATTATGATATTTAATTTTGACAATAAATCCAAAATCTTACAAATAATTGATTAAATATTTTATTTAATTAATTAAATCATTTTGTCAATTTTTAATAATATTGTAATTTTGAATAAAAGTTTGAAAAATAATTGATTAACCCATAAATCATTTGTTTTATTTTTCAAAATCAGTTAAGTTGAGAATAAATCACTTTATTTATTTATTAATTCATATTTATCCATGTGCACAATCAAAGAGTAGTTAAATTCCAAATCAGAAAATCAATGCAGGTTATTGACTTTTTGGAACTCAACATCATTTTTGAGTTTTAAAGTTGATCTAAACTTCTAATTTGAGTTAAAAAGCTATTTTTGCATGATTTGCATGTTTTTGTGAATTAAATTATCTTTATTTTCAAATAACTCAAAAATCAAGCTGAGTTATTTGAGTGATTTATGGCTTTTATCCATGCACCTCTAAAGCCCTGGATTTCTATAAATTAAGGCTTCAGCTCATCTCAAATCATCTCATAATTTTGCATAATCAGGCTAAAGAATTGCTATCTGGAGAATCAAAGCTTATTGTGAATCAAGGCTATTGTGAGATCAATTTGGTTTTTACATTCATTTAGTTTTCATATCATATCATTGTTAGATCATTTTGGCATATCAATTTTTACATAGAATAGTTTCATATCATTTTTTCATCATATCATTGCATCTAAAATCCAAAAATATAGATTAATTGCATTCATATTTTATATCAGTTTTGCATTCAAATCCTTCATTTAGGTGTCGTCAAGGTCACTGATCTTGATAACAATCTGAGAACATCATACTTGCACCTATTAGAAGGCAATAAATCACCTGGTTAGTTTAGCTTTCAATTCATTATACGATTTCATTTTTGCTAACCTCTAATGTTTTACTGAAGTGTTGTGTCTACAGATCAGGTACAAAATTCACACACACATTTCTGGCGCCCACTGTGGGGCCCTGAAATGGGTTTCCAATTCAATTCTATCAATTTCTATCTTTTTCTCCTTTGTTTCTATGCAAAATTATGATTTTTAATTTTTGTCCGTACAATCTTCGTACGAGTTTCTACCAAAAGTCATTTCACACTGGACCCACTATCGTACGATAGTCTATTAGATCGAGAATCATGCCAGGCTGTACACATTGTTGTCTATAAATTCAACTGTCATTTCATCATACACCCAGTGTCGTACGAGTTTCTGGACTATCGTCTAGGAGCATACCCACCGTCGTACGAGTTTCTCACTGTTGTCTGGTAACAGACCCACTGTCATACGAGTTTCAACATTAGATTTCAACTGTCGTTTCATTTTTCAAGGTAGTTTGTCATATTTGATTTTCAGATTTTGACTAACGGCTAATCTTAACAATTGAAATTCTCTATTTTTGATTGACTCCTGCTGGTTTTGATTGGAAAAAGTGCAAGAATTGCTAAAAATAGGTAAAAATCTACTAAGCGCATTGTGAGAATTCTAGGTATTCCCCTTAATTTGATAACATTTCAATTTGGATCCTAAAATGAATCTCTCATGTGTTTGGCTTGAGTGTTTTCTTTGCATGCTTTTCTTCAAATTTGTATAATTGAATACTAGGTTGTAACACCTTAAGTATTGATAAGCAGTCTTAGATACTTGTGATTGATCTAGATTTCTATCTTGGGTTATTGGACTCACTAAATCCACCAGCCCCTCATTCCACCTCATGGTTGCAATCTCAGTGCCATAAAGGGGAGGGGTCTACAGGAGAGAAGCGTTAATTGTTCCACCAGGCAACCCTTTTGTGCTTTTTAGAACTCACTTGTTTTCTAAGTTGTGGACTCATTTTTAGCTTGTGTGAGGGGTTAATTATTCCACCTTGTGGACTCACCTCATATTCTCTTTAAGCGTTAATTGTTCCTCTTTCTTCTTTTGAGTACTTTCGGTAGATTTGCTTTCAGAAATATATGTGTGAAAACATAGTAATTAGGCCCTATGAACACTATTTGTGGTTCTTGAGAGATTGGATTCCCAGTGAAATACTTCTTGATGATGGAATCCTTGTAGGTAGGGAGGATACTTAGTGCATCTCATGTTATACTGGGTCTGTGTGTCTTCCCTTATTGATTGATACATTCTCTCTCCAGAGGGGTTGATAGATCATGTGGGGTTGATATCATAGACCTTGGTGAGATAATCTTCATCTTAGCGTGTCGGATTAATCTGCTTGCTTTGTTTGGGTTAAAAGTGAAGAGGTGTCAAACCCTTGGATCTGGAGCCAAGTCCCCTTGTGGTATACTATTGTGAGTCACCTTTAGAGAGGGTTAACTATAGCGGACACTCCCTTCACAAGGCAAACTGCATTGATGGAACCTCAAGCGGTAATAGCCATTTTTGTCATGGTAGTGACAGCCACTATATAAATGTCCTTGGGGAAGAAATCTCCATGGGTATGGTTCATTGTCGGGTTGTCAAATCTCCCTAGTAGCTCCTGATTGATTAAATTCTTGAACTGTGTCAAAACCCTGGTGCGCTGGGATTGGAGTTCACACCTTTGAATCATAAAAGTTGCAAAGTCAAACCATTACTAAAAACCCTAGAGAGACCAAATTTTCATTTTCTAGGAATATGTGCATTATTGCAAAACTTTTTGGAACATACACAATTAGCTCTCTTAGGGATTAGCACAATTTAGTCACTTGATTATTCATGTGCAAGGTTGCTTTTGCCCTTGTTCATTGTTTTCAGATGTGCTTAAAATCACTTGCTTGCTATTCTGCATGCTTGTTTATCTACTTGGCTATTAAAAATTATCAAATCTGGACAGTATAATTTGCAAACAATCTGAAATTGAAAACCCTAAAATTTGCAAAATTTGAAGTGAAATCCTTTCTGGAGTCAAAAGTCATTTTAGGAGGTCAAAAGTCATATGAGTTTTGTCAAGTATCATTTCAGTAGTGCCCATCTGTTGTATGATTGAGTACCCAGTGTCATACGAGTTTTCATGCCAACAAATTCAACAAGTCAAAATCCTGCTTGCAACTGTCGTGTGGTTACCTACCCACTATCATATGAATTTTTCAACTATCGTTTCATTGCCTACCCACTGTCGTACGAGTCTGCAGAGTGTCATTTGGGAAAATTTTGAAAAGTTGTCAGAAAATTGTCAGAATTGCTAGATACTTAGCTTTTTCAGCCTAATTCTAGAATCTATCAAACAAATCACTGTGTCAGGAACAGAGCAGTAGCCATTGAGAATCAGTACACATGTCTCAAAGAATCAGTACAAATGAGGAAGAAATTCTGATGAGGGCCATGATGAAATAGATGCACGCTATGCAAGTCAAACTTAACAAACTTGAGAAAGAAAAGGAACCTAAAGAGTTCTCCATGGAAGCTCTATGTCCTTTTCCATTTGATAAAGACTTGTACATGTCACCATGCCCCCAAACAGAATGTGAGCAGTGTGACAATCCTTATGATACCTCTTCCACAGAGAGTGACACATCCATCTTTGGAGACTATGATGACTATGATGATGGACAATATAATGACACCTATGACACCTCTGTTCCTAAGAGTCCTCCTCGTCATGTGTTCTTGCTTACTAGAAATGGGATGTCACATTGGATAGATCGTGATGGTGATCCATTTGATTTTGATTTTGAAAAAGACTTTGATGATTTTTGTGAACAATACCTTGATTATGATCCATCTACTACTACTGAGGACTATAAAATGCATCGTGCTAGCTTTAAGCATCAATATTATAAGAATCCTTCTCCTAAGGACTTTCCTACTAAAAATAAAGATTATCTTCTCAAGTAAGATCATGTTAATGTTGGACCTTTGTCTTGTGATGGTTCCCTTCCATCCCCTACTTCCTCCAATACCCGTACATTTCCTAAAGTTTTTGAGTCTTTCAAATCTTTCATAGAACCTTCATCCAACAAAAGTCTTGATACTTTTCATATGATTCCCTATAGTTATCCTCAAGGGCTACCTCTTAAAGAAACTCAAACTAACCTTCACTTGGCTACAAATACTTTCAATAATGCTAAACCCAAAGAGCCTAAGCCTTTATATGCTATAATGCCTACTCCAGCTAGTCCTTAGAAGTAGCTCCATGTCAAGAGGAATCTAAAAATGATAAAGAAAAGAACATATAGAAAGATCAAGATCAAGAACCCTCCATGTTGTCCACTCCTTTTCATGATGTCTCTTATCCACCTCAGGGTTCTTTTGATCCTGCACACCCTTTTTCATGCATGCCACCATGTCTTAAATCTTCTCCTAAGCAAGATCAAGCTACTACTTACACCATTGAGCTTATTGACAATCAAAATGACCTTACTACACATGCGCTTTCCAAAGATGATACTTCCATTAAGGTTGGTAAAAATGGTGTTGTTACTTCTAATGTTAAGCCTATTGAAAATCAAGAGAAAAATTATGAGCTTATGCTATCCAAAGATCATTGTCAAGATCAAAGTCTTCCATCTTCTTATTCTACCACTCCATGTTTGTTTCGACTTTCTACTCTTCCTAAGTCTTTGCAAGCTTTGAACAATCCTATCAAAGAAGGTGCTCATATTCAAGATGTCCACGATTCTATTAAAAATCCTAATGCTCACTCTAAAGATGTTGATGTCCTTGGTTGTCATATAAATGTTGATGAACTTGTTGATTATCCTTTTACGTCTTCCACTTCCATCCTTGGACCTCTTCCACCACTACTAAGGGCTTCACGCCTTCCTTCCATCTTGGGTCCTTATGTCCCTTCACTTTTCCCTCCTAACTCTCCTAATTTTCCATCCATCTTGGGTCCTTACATCCCTCCATCTCCCATCTTTCCTCAAGATCAACATAGATGCATACCCTTGAATCCTTTTCATCCATCCACCTATCTAAACCAGTCATATCCTCCCTCTTCCACAAGTTCCAAGTCCTTTGGAAGTAACTTGAATGTTCAATACAAGAAAAAGAAGTAATACAAGAATCCATAAAAAAAAAAGATCACCATGTCTCCTCTAATAGACATGGAAACATAAAGTCAAAAGAGATATCTAAGAAAAAAACTACAAGACAAGTATGGGTTCCAAAATCCATCATTGAAGATATTCTCTCTAGATCATCAAAAAGAAATAAAAAGCCTATGACTATATGGATTCCAAAGTCGCTCTTGAAAGAGTTTGGTGTTGAGCAAAAAGTGAAATTGACATTCAAGCTTCCAAAGGCTTCCACTTCATTTCCCTCCAAAAATATTCTTCCATTCCATGCGCCTAAACCACAATCTTTGCTATCCATTTTCCATATTCCTTCACGTATTCCTTCATTCATGTTTCCTCCATCCTCTCACCACCCTTCAAGGTGTGTGTTGATGTTGATCTTTCCTTCCTTTTTATTTACCCTTTCATAATCTTTCCATTCATTATCCTTCTACCTTCTATCCTTTTTCCTCACTTGCCTATTCCTCCTATCTTCCAACCTCACTCACTTTACATAAAACCTTATCCTCCATTTTTCTCTTCCATCTCCCTTTCCCTATCAGCATCTTTGAGCATATCATTTTGAATCCTTGGCATATCATGGTTTATCCTTTCAAGGAGCATTATCTAAAATCTTGCCTTCTTCCAAAAAAAGAAAAAGAAAAAGAAAAAATTGAAAATGTGCCATGGTGAAAACCTGGAAACAGGCGCCTTGGTAGCAAAAGTAAAGAGAAATAAATTCATCCTATGGTGAAAACCACTCCCTTGTGGCACCTTGGATAAGTACCATGATGAAAACCTGGCAATCAGGCGTCATGCGTAGTTCTTCTACATATTTCATCCATTCCATCTTCTCTCTTTGATCTTGACAATGTTGATCTATACACGAACATTTGGCTATCTTGTGAGCTATTTTACAGTGATTTTGCTTTCATTCCTTTCATGTTTAGCCTTCATGTCTATCTTTCTCCATTCATTTTTGCCTATCGCTGTCCCTTTCTCTTTTGGTCTTGATCTAATAAAAAAAGAAAGAAAGAGTAAAACATGGTGCTATGAAGCCTCTTGACATGTCTACTCCTTTGGACTACATCCTTTCCTTCTTTGGCATTACGCTTTTGTGACTTATGCTATGCTGGCCTTTCATTGCTTGTCCAAATGTGCTTTACATGACAATTTTCCCTAGCTTGAGTATTCTTGAGGAGTTTTCCCTTGAGGATTTCTTCCCTTCATTCTCCTTCATTCTCTTGTCTTCCATCTCTTCCACCAGCTTGCCAATCCCTCTTGTTCTCCACCTTGCTAGACATTGGGACTGCACGATATGATCTTGCTTGGGAGTTTGTAAATGGAAAAAGATGCTATCAAGTATACCAAGTATCAGAACCACTATCAGAATCAGTATCAGAACAAGTATCAGAACTAGTATCAGAACAAGTATCAGAACCAGTATCAGAACTAGTATCAGAACAAGTATTAGAACAAGTATTAGAACTCCCACTGGGGCTACACCTTTTTCTTTAGTTTATGGGTCCGAAGTGGTACTGCCTATTAAGATCGAAATCCCATCACTAAAAATTAGAATGCATGGTCTAGTAACTGATGATGACTACAGAGTGTCTAGGTTGCAAGAACTTGAACTACTAGATGAGTGCAGATAAGTAGCGTATGATCATCTCAGAGTATATCAGAAGAGAATGTCTAGAGGCTACAACAAGAAAGTCAGACACAGAGAATTTCAGATTGGTGATCTAGTCTTGAGAGAAAATCCTAAAAATCAATCCCATTGAGAACGCAAGGGGAAGTTTGAACCCAACTAGCTGGGCCCCTTTGTAATCACTGCTACTTTCAGCTCTGGTGCCTATCAACTCTCAATGACTAAAGGAGAACAGCTCCGAGAACCAATCAACGTTCTCCATCTGAAGAAATTCTATGCCTGAAGCATTCAGTCTATGGTAAAATGTCCTAAAAAAATCTTTAAAATCTGAAAAAGTCCTGAAAAAATGAACATCTTGGTGAAAACCTAGCAATAAGCGCCTTGATGATTCACAAAAAAATCAAAAAATATCAAAAGTACAAAAAAAAATTGAAAAAATGAAAAATACAAAAAAATGAGAAATAAGAAGAAAAAAGTGCCTTGGTGAAAACTTGAAAACAGGCACCTTGGTAGCAAAAATAGAATCTTTGCCAAGATGGTGAAAACCCAACAAACGGGTGCCACTTATTTCAAAATGCTCCATCTATTAGCACAATCTTAGTCTTTCCCAAGCTTTCAGTCTTGCTTTAGTTTGTACATATCTCCCGGTTTGTTTCTACATTTCTAGTTTCCAATAAGTCAGTCCGTACACCAATCAACTCGTCTCCTGTATCCTATCAATGCTTAACACTTGGGGGTAATCAATGTCAAATTCTATGGTCTCCAGTATATCTTAGACGTATCATATCCAGTCAGAGTCCTTTGAAGCTTTATGTGAGTGAGTGAGTCAGTCTTGTCTCCAGAAAGGATTTTGCATCTACAACAATGCAATCAAACATCAAACGCAAACTGAAAACAATTTGTGCTTTTTACATGCTTTTATCTCCTTGTATGCTTACTGATTCGCATTGAGATTTTTTCATATTGTGTCCCTTCGAGCTCTTCGATGATGTCCTTTATAGGATTTAGAGGGTGATGACTGGGGGCATAATCTTTTCTTTGTCTTCTGCTTGTATGTGAAAATCTAACAACTTTGGAAATTCTGGATTGCAATGGTGTCCGACTGTAAGAGCCTCTATCTTGAATTGGATGGCCATGCGTACCTCGACCATTGATACCCAAAAAATTCAAGGAAGTTTGATCTAACTATTATCTTTTTGAGTGAGTTCTTTCTCCTACTGTGAAATTCGATCTTGGCTAAGGATGTGAACGATAAAGGGTCACTACGGGTAATTCACATCGGATCTAGAATGATCTCTTGACTGCTTGATGTGTTTGTAATGCAAGGTGTATTCAGGTCATCATGACATTTATGTTTTGATGCTTATACAAATTGCTATATCAAAATGGACATGATATTCAGGTCATCCTGGCGCTTATGCCTTGGTGCTTATATCTAATCCGATATTCCAACAATAAAATCAATATTCATATATCCATGGTTGTTGACCAGTGGGTGTTGTATTGATTCATGCGCATACAAATCGATATTCATATGTCTATGGTTTCATAACTAGTAGGCATTGTATTGATTTATCCGGTTACCTAAAAGTTCAATGATGATAACAAATCGATACATGGTCAGTGACTAGGTCTTAGGTCTTAGGTTGCATTTCATTCTACATGTTTCTTTGCATTTTGCATGTCTGCATGATCTCACAAATGTTTGGAAACACTTCAAAGCTTAAACAATTCTTCATATCAATTCTTCACATCTAACAAGAGTTGAATTTCACATGAAGGTTCCTCCAACGAAACAACGAGTAGAATCCTTTTTCGGGATCAAAATGAAAATATGAGATTGTTTATATTATTAACTACTTGCATAATCAACCTTCAATCATAGTAGAAATCTATTTTTCAACTTAACTGATTATCTTCCATCAAACTATCAAAATTTCAACAATGGTCAACTCATGGTCAAACCTAGTCAAACTTGGTCATCTGGACCTCTAAACGATGCAGATTCTTGTCAGATTTCAATTTTAATCCCGAAGGGGGCATGGTATTGCATATCATTCAAAGTCTGTAATCTAATTTGAATTCATATCTTTATTGATATCATATCTTTCCTCAGTAATCAAGACAACAACCACGTCTAGTTACTGATTCATCAAAAAGACCTCATCACTCGGGGCAAATCAATCATCACTTAGGGCGTATCAGATTCATCAAGATCCATATCAATCTGGTATTCTCCTAATCTTGTAAATTGTATTAGTTTTTGTAACTATCGGTTCAATTATGTTATTTCCTTGGTTCTTCGGTAACTGAAGGGTTCAGATGTGATACCTATGTGATTCTTCTAAGGACAATCGAGTCTGGAATTGGTCACTCACTTCTTTGCAATCATAAGGTTTGAAATCAGGTGTTTTGACGCTTTTGTTTCATTGGTTCATTGTTGTTATAGTTTCCATTATCTTTGGTCATTCAGGACCTATTATCTTCACATCAAATGCTTCAATCAGCTTCTGTCTATCTCTATCAAACACAGACTGTCTTTGAACCACTGTGCTTTGCATAGTAATTCAAAGAGGGGCAAAATGTAATACCCCAAAAATGGGCTATAAGTTCATTAACCTCCTATATCGACATATCGAACGAAATCGACATTGAAGTCCTAACCTAAGGCACATCGACACATCATCAAATCCTAATTGATTATCTCAAATTCTGCATCGGGGAATATTCCTAGTAATATTCCTAATTATCTTAACTATCTTTAATTTTATAATTATTTGGCGATAAATTATATTTATCCTAAAGTTTGATTAATTGAATATTTTGAATATTTAATTAATTAGATTTAATTTGGCCACTTAATTATTTAATTGAATTTAATTCTATTATTCCTAATTATGATATTTAATTTTGACAATAAATCCAAAATCTTACAAATAATTGATTAAATATTTTATTTAATTAATTAAATCATTTTGTCAATTTTTAATAATATTGTAATTTTGAATAAAAGTTTGAAAAATAATTGATTAACCCATAAATCATTTGTTTTATTTTTCAAAATCAGTTAAATTGAGAATAAATCACTTTATTTATTTATTAATTCATAATTATCCATGTGCACAATCAAAGAGCAATTAAACTCCAAATCAGAAAATCAATGCAAGTTATTGACTTTTTAGAACTCAACATCATTTTTGAGTTTTAAAGTTGATCTAAACTTCTAATTTGAGTTAAAAAACTGTTTTTGCATGATTTGCATGTTTTTGTGAATTAAATTATCTTTATTTTCAAATAACTCAAAAATCAAGCTTAGTTATTTGAGTGATTTATGGCTTTTATCCATGCACCTCTAAAGCCCTGGATTTCTATAAATTAAGGCTTCAGCTCATCTCAAATCATCTCATAATTTTGCATAATCAGGCTGAAGAATTGCTATTTGGAGAATCAAAACTTATTGTGAATCAAGGCTATTGTGAGATCAATTTGGTTTTTACATTCATTTAGTTTTCATATCATATCATTGTTAGATCATTTTAGCATATCAGTTTTTACATAGAATAGTTTCATATCATTGCATCTAAAATCCAAAAATATAGATTAATTGCATTCATATTTTATATCAGTTTTGCATTCAAATCCTTCATTTAGGTGTTGTCAAGGTCACTGATCTCGATAACAATCTGAGAACATCATACTCGCACCTATTAGAAGACAGTAAATCACCTGGTTAGTTTAGCTTTCAATTCATTGTATGATTTCATTTTTGCTAACCTCTAATGTTTTACTGAAGTGTTGTGTCTATAGATTAGGTACAAAATTCACACACAGTAATAGAAGAAAAAAGACAGGTTTGCAATTAGTAAGTGATCAAATGTGTCGTAAAACACTTGCACAAGGAAAAAGGCAACCTTGTCAAGACAAGCACTTGGGATATCAAAATAGAAAAATCCTATGAGCACTACTGTGATGGTTAATGTTCAAGAATGTTTACATGGGTAGATCACAGCGAAGACAAATCAAACACTAGAAAGACAAAGGCTCAATACTCAACAACTTGGCCCACACCTGATGTCCCATCACCTCACACAAAGTGGTTTCCCACAATAGATGTTGGCTTTGTCATGGAAGTGCCAATGACACAACCAAAGGAATACATATGGTGAGTAAAATCTTGGGGTGATCCAGGTTAGTCCACTAGGATCGATCCTTGCACCAAGATGTTAAGTAGAAAAATTGGATAGCTTCTATCTATGGTTCGTAATAAGGGCTTCTGTTTGTAGTACTTCTCTTTCTCCCCAAGGGACTCCTTACCTTGTGGTAAGTAACGGACCTCGCGGCCACAAGAGTACCTTAAGCATTCTTGCTTAGTATTTTCCTCATGGTCACAATCCCACAAGTACTTACACCAAGCGAAGACAAGTACTACATCTACCAAGGTTTTGTGTCCTTGATAGCCTTGAGTTTATAGTGGGTTGAAATAGTTGGGTATTAGCTTGTCCCCACTTGGGTCATTCCTCTTGATTGCTCAAGAGCAGGCCCGGTAAAGGATTCTAAACTAAACAAGAAGTGGATTAACCTTTGAGGGTCAAGATTTTTGGTTCACCTCAAGGGTGAAGATAATACTCTCCTATCTCAAAAATCTTTCCCAAACACACCAAGAAATGTTCAATTAGCCCTCTTGCTTTTGAAATCTAAAGATGGGTCAAGATTTTTGGTTCACCACAAGGGTGAAGAGCATACTCTCCTACCACCAAAAGACTCTAATAACAAGATATTAAGTGCCTAAGAAGGAAATGAACTAGTATATGCCGCACTTAAAAATGAAAGCAAAGAACAAGCACTTGATTATTTTTATGCTTTGGGAAGCCCTGTAAGAAGGATTAGTAGCCCTTGTGCATTTGAAGCTTTGACATGTGTTCTTTTAGCATATAATGCAAGCAACTAGGGCACACCTACAAACACAACTTGTTAGCCCCACAAAGATTAGTACAGCAAAAACCAAGTATAATATGCAAGTGAATCTTTGTCCTAACACATCAAGTCAAAACTAGCAAGTAAACAAATCCAAATCTTGCAAAGAAAGCACCAAAATCAGTCACTGCCAGGCCTGGGAGATAGTTCTATCAGAAAATTTTTTGTATGATACTTCGTGATATAGTGGTGTGATATTTCTTTTTTGGACAATACTTTGTATTGTATCTAGGCGACAAAGTTCTGTACGACTATGCGACAGAGTCTTGTATGGTTGCACAATACTTTTACTGGAAAAGTATCACATGGGTATGTAATAAACTATCGTACGACACTGGAAAATATCGCAGGATACTCTGGCAGAAAACAATAGAGAACAACAAGATAAATATGACAAAAAATTAGAGGAAATGTATGAAAAGAAAGGACAAAATAGAGTTGTTCCGCCCCATGATGGGCGCCAAAAATGTACACTCAAAATGTGCACTTCTCTAAGTCATTACTCCCAAGGGCATCCATGAATTGGAAACCCTGAGAAAGTGACCTAGAGCTCCCTAGGTATGGAGTGCAAGGGTGTTTTAGAGAGTTCTCAGCTAGAGCTATTAAGCATATAACCTTGCTAGTAAACCATGCAATGGGAGATTCAAAGAGACAAGGGAAATAATGTAAATATCTTCAAGAATCACAAATGAAGATGCAATGCAAGCTATGCTAGAATGAAGATGCAAGAATGCAACTATGCTATAAAAATGAAAGTATTACAAACCTTTGCTAATTAAACTATGTGAGTTAAGCTAGAACATGAAAGGAAAGTAAACTAAAATGGTATGAAAACTAAGCTATGATGCAAGAAAGAAGAATAGAATGCAACAAGATCTCCAGAGCTCCAAAGTCACCAAGAAAACTTGCAACACAACATTAGCATCAAGAGTGGGATCCTTTGAATGAGAAAAGAGCTCTCCTTTTAAAGATAAATGGACCATAGAGATTAAGAGGCAGAAGATTTGATCAAGGGTGGAGTTTGAAAGTGGGAGCAATCAATGTGCACAAGTCTCCTCAAATGAGAAAGAAGTGTTGACTTTTGAGCTTCATGTGAGACAAAAAGGCCTTTTCTTCTTTTTATAAAATAGGAATAATGCTTTATTTGTGCAACTTAGGATAAGAGGAAAGTGGGGGCTTTTTATTTAATAAAAGGGGAGGGAATTCCTTTTAATTAAATAAAGACATAGGATAAAATGGTTAACCCATAGAATATAATCGAATAAATGATAGAATTAGGATTTGATCAAAGAAATTGATTTAATTTGAAAATATTGCAAAGCATTGATTTACGAAATTGATAATTTTAAGAATGGGGCCCAAAGTCTAGGCGACCATTTTAGGGTGCATACACTAAAAACATGAAATGCATCTAAATGAACCTAATGCAAATTAATATGAAATGCAACTAAAATGAACCTTAATGCAATTAACCAATGAAATGCACCTAGACTAAGACACCTAGGACAGTCGTTGTTTAATCAAAGTGGATCAATTATCATCATAGAGCTTTTTTAATGGGACCTCATTAGGTTAGTACAATTTTCATTGATAGATTTAGCAATCATGAAAATATGAATACTTCCCTTTCATTTTTCATGTCGAAAGATAACCTAAACATTAAAACATATATGCTAGAATGTTTTGTCAGTTACTTCCTGTTTAATATAAACCCTTTTTCTTTTCTAGTGCATAATGTGTAAATATATACCCACAATGACCTTTTATTTTATATTCATATCCTTGGGTATAATATGATTTACTATGTACCTTACTAGGAAGTAGTTTTTTCATTGTAGTTTAAAATAGGCAAGGAAATAAATCCAACCTCATTAAAGCTTTCATAGAAAATAGGTCAAGGTATACGTGACATTCTAATCATGATGGAGGCACTTATCATAGACACTCATTCCCTATAATCACCTTAGATCATCATATTTATCACCATAAATAGAAGACAAAGAAAATGTTATGCCCCCCATCCTTGTTTCTCTAGTCCATTGTAAACATCATCGATTCACTCAAGGAAACATAACAATAAAAAATTGATAATAAGAAAAAGTTCATTATTCCTTTATAATAATCAATGTATTTGCTTTGAAACAGATAGTTGTGGTTATATTGTTTAGGAATACGGTTGATTAATTCACAAACACACACATTGAAATTATTGTCAATCATAGATTTCTTTCATCAATAAGTGGCTCACCTGTTTAGTGTTTAAAAACACTCTTATTGTCATGACATGGCATTTACGAACACTTTTTAAGTCCAAGTATTAAGAAATACTATTTATGGTGGCATTAAGAAATACCTTTGTTTTCATAGTTTAACGTCTATTGCGGACTAGGGATAAACAACATCCTAGCAGAAATTCTTAACAATGACTTAGCGACATGTGTGACCTTGATCATTTCCTCCTAGGGAAAACAATTTACCTAGGACCTTAATGTGGACAGATTTCATCCTTAGGAAGGTACAATTTTCTAATAGTGCATTTTAGGATTTGGCTTGTCACAAAAGTGACTAAAAGATATGTACAAACTGAAATTTACATTGGCCAAATGTGCAAGTGTTGTCTTAATAGATAGAGCGTTGATTACAAGTAGTGCCTGTTTACCAGGTTTTCACCACTTGGCCAAATTTTTTTCTATTTTTGCTATCATGGCGCCTGTTTACCAGGTTTTCACCAAGACACTTTTTCTCTTTTCTAATTTTTTTCTTTTTTTTTTTTTCTATTTTTTTTGGACTCACCAAGGCGCCTATTTGCTATGTTTTCACCAAGATGGTCATTTTTTAGGACTTTTTCCATTGTTTTTGATTTTTTTTCAGGATCCATATTTGTTGTTTTTGAACTTTTTTTAGGAACTTTTTTCACTGTACAAGTGCTATCTCAAGAATGTTTGGCATAAAACCTTTTCAGATGTAGAGTATTGATCGGATCTAGTAAAACATCTCCTTCAAGCATAGCTAATTGATAGGCTCTTGATCCAAATGCTATTGTGATGACAAAGGGACCCAGCCAGTTGGGTTCAAATTTTCCCTTTTGCTCTTGATTTTGCTAATTTTTAGGGTTTTCTCTCAAAACTAGATCTCCTACTTGAAAACTTATTGGTTTTACTTTCTTGTTATATCCTCTTGACATTATCTTTTGATAGAATTTGAGATGATTAAATGCATGTTGCCTGCACTCATCTAGTAATTCTAGCTCTTGCAGTCTAGAGATTCGATAGTCCTCATGAGTGACTATATGTTTCAATGATACCCTCAGTGATAGAATCTCTACCTCAGCTGGTAATACTACCTCTGATCCATAAACTAGTGCAAAAGGAGTTGTGCCAGTTGGTGTTCTGATGTTGGTTCTGTAAGCCCATAATGCTGGATTGATTTGTAAATGCCAATCCTTTCCTGGTTTATTCATTGTCCTATGCAAGATTTTCAATATAGCTTTGTTTGATGCTTCAACCTGTTTGTTTCCTTGAGGGTAATAGATTGAGGAACAGTACTGAGTGATTTTAAATTAAAGACACAACTCATCTATGTCTTTATTTTTGAATTGACCCCCATTGTCAGTCATAATTGACAAGGGTATTCCATATCGACAAATAATATAGTTCAAGATAAACATTGAAATTTGTTTTCCAGTTGCATTAGATAGTGGCACAACTTCCACCCATTTTGTGAAATACTCAGTTGCAGTAATGATGTATTTATGTCCATTTGATGAATTTGGGTATACCTGACCAACTAGATCAAAGGCCCATTGGTGGAATGGCCAATGTATTATGAAAGGAATTAGCTCCCTAGCTAGAGCATGTATTAGGTTGCTGCGAATTTGGCATTTCTTGCATGTTTTTGAGAAATGGATAGCATCTTTTTCCATTGTGGTCCAATAATATCCAACTCTTAAGAGTTTCTTGGCTAATAAAAAACTATTTGAGTGTGACCCACACACACCTTCATGAACTTCCTTTAATGCACGATTAGACTCTTCATGTTCTAAACACCTAAGAGGCGTACCATCTAGACCATGTCTATACAAGTCATTAGCGATGGTTATATAACGCAATGCCTCTCTTATAAGGGATCTCTTTTCATTTCTAGAATAGCCTTCAGGGATTGTTTGGTCTTTTAGGTAAGAGTAGATATGGGCATATTTGGATAAAACTTGGGTTTCAAGGGCACAAACAATCTGGGATTTGGGTGAGTCATAGCCAAGAAATGGGATTTCTTCCACCAGGAAGTCATAGCGAAATTGATGTTCCTCAGGTTGTAACATTGATGCTAAAGTATCCATCGCATCAGTTGCTCTATTCTCTAATCTTTGAGTTTTCTCGAATGTGATGAAGACAAAGTATTTCTTCAAGTCATCCACCATTATTATATAAGGCATGAGCTTATCATCTTTTGTTTGATAGTCACCATTCACCTGATTGATAATGAGATGTGAATCTCCATAGATGTGTAATTCGATGATTTTCCACTCTATTTCAAGTTTGAGTATGTTCACTAGAGCTTCATACTCTGCTATGTTGTCTGTACATGGAAAAATCATCTTATATGCCTTCGGGATCTTATATCCTTGTGGTGTAATGAATAAGCATCCAACCCTTGATCCTTTTTGTGTGAAGGAGCCATCAAAATACATTTTCCATGGGTGCTCTGTCAAGTGCATAATATATTCATCTGGAAACTTGACATGTAATGGCTTGTCATCTATTAATGGTGTTTCTTCAAGTTAATCAACAATCACTTGTCCTTTAATGGCTTTTCTATCAACATATTAAATGTTAAACTCACTTAGAATTAGGACCCACTTTACTAATCTTCCTGTCAGCATTGCCTTACTCAATAGATATTTGAGTGGATCAATCTTAGCCACTAGCTTCACTTTATGTGCCAACATGTAATGCCTAAGCTTTTGGGATGCAAATACCACTGCTAAGCATGCTTTTTCAATCATGGAATAGTTCAATTCATATGTGACCGAAGTTTTGATGATATAGTATATAGAGCTCTCCTTGTTAGCCTCATCTTCTTACGTAAGCAATAATCCCAATGACATATCCATCATTGGTATGTATAACAATAGAGGTTTTCCATATATTGGTGCCATTAGGATTGGAGGATTCATCAAATATTTCTTGACTTGGGCAAAATTTTCTTCATATTGTTCATCCCAAGTGAATGTAGTTCCTTTGTGCATCAACTTTGTGAAAGGTTGTGCCTTATCAACCAGCTAAGATATAAATCTTCTTATGGATTGTAGCTTACCTTGGAGTGTCCTCATTTGACTAATGTTTCTAGGTGGTTTCATTTCAAGAATAACTTTCACCTTTGTTGAATCCACCTCAATTCCTTTTGTTGAGACTATGAATCCTAGTAACTTTCCAGATGATACCCCAAATGCGCATTTCTTAGGATTAAGCCTTAATTGAAACTGTTCCATTCTATCAAATATTTTCCTTAGATCTTCTATATGTGTAGTCCTTATCTTTGATTTTGCCAATGTATCATCTGCATAGTCTTCCATGTTTCTATGCATCATGTCATGGAATATTGTGGTCATTGCTCTTTGATAGGTTGCACCTACATTTTTGAGACCAAATGGCATCACATTCCAATAGTATATTCCCCATGCACATGTGAATGCATTCTTTTCTTGATCTTCATGAGCTATTTTAATTTGATAATATCCAGAAAATCCATCCATTAAGAGGACATCTCATAGCCTGTCGTCAAATCTACAATCATGTCTATGTTGGGAAGTGGGAAGTCATCCTTTGGGAAAGCCTTTTTTAAATCTTTGAAGTTTGTGCAAACTCTTATGGATTTTTCCACCTTAGAAACATGAACTATGTTTGAAATTCATTCCGCATAATCAATAGCCCTAATGAATCCATCTTTCAATAGTTTTTCCAGTTTTGCTTTGACTAGCAATGCCACATGTGGGTTCATTTTCCTTAGTTTTTTCTTTACTAGTTTCACATTAGAAGAAATAGACAAGTGATGCATTATCAAATCTGTATCCAATCTAGGCATGTCTAGATAAGACCAAGAAAAATTGATCTTCTTTTCTTTGAAGAAACTGGTGAATTAGATCTTTTCCTCTTCTGTCAATGACTGAGCAATGTGAACTAGCTGAGGAGATTTTGTTGTTCCCAAATTAATGGGTTGTGTTGGTTCAATTAGCACTAAATATCTTTTTTGAAAATGATCTAGGAGGATATCAAGAATCCCATCCTTTGGCGCCTCTAGGAGGTTTTCACCATTAGATACATCTTTTTCTTTTTCTCTTTTTGAATTTGATATTGCCACTAAGTGGTTTTCACCATCAGATCTCTTGCTCTTTTTGTTTTTCATTTTGAGACTGAGAAACTTGATATCCTCCTTAGTCGTGGTTTCATTATTTACACTAGTGGAAGAAAGGAAAGGTTCACAAGCATTTAGATAACATGCTAGGGAATAATCATTGTCAAAAGATAATAGGCTTGTGGATGTAGGCTCATTCCAGTCTATCAATTCAGGATGTAATAAGGACAAGGATTCAGTGGGTTCAAGAGATAGCACCATGTTATTATTAACATTATTAACTTACAATATGTTTTCCATTAAGTTTTCTTCTAAATAGATGTTAGGATTATTAGAGTCATTTTCATTATTATTAGAGTTCATGTTATTGTTATGTAAATCTAACTCTAGCGATCTAGCATTAGAACTCTCTCCTTCTTCGATTAAGACTCTAGGATCAAATTTATGTATCACATCCACTTCTATATCCATAGTAGCATCAGAAAGGATATCCCATTCATATTTATGTGATTCTACCTAAGTATCATCTGAAACCCCCAAGAAATGGGCAATAGTCATCGGTACTTCATCTTCTTCATTAGCATTATTCTATTCTTCTTGCAATGGTTCTTGCAAAGTTATCATCAAAGTGAGGTATGTCAAAAATATGAAGATATTTTTCTTGTTCTCCTTTAGGTTCTTCTGCTTTTCCTTATTCCACTTCTTGTTCAAGATTGGTACCAATTTCTGATAATGGGTCTCCTTGTAAGAGTAGCAAACTTTCATAGGAAATAGGTTGTCCTTCCACCTCTTCTTTATCATATAATTCTCTTGATCTATCAAATATAGGACCACTTTTTGCTATAGGATGAGATGTTGTTTCCTTGAAGCCCAATCTAGTCTTATCCTTCGGGTTTTTGAAATCCATATGTATAGGTTCCACAAGTCCTTGTTTTCTTTTTCCCAATGGTCCTTTTCCTTTATAACGCATTTGTTTCATGATTTAATATCCCTTTCCATATTTTTTTGTAGCTATCTCAACATGTTTGATATTTCCATCTTCTTCATTTTCTTTATAAAGCCATTACAAGACAACTTTCTCTTCGTTCTCTTCTTCAGGGGACAATTTTGCTTTAACCATTCTAGTTCCTTCATGTATTGTTAGAGCACTACCATTGGAAAGTTTAAATGTATTTGAAGGTCATCCTTGAGACCTAGGAGATATGGGGAGATCCATTAGAGACATTTCAGGATCTATCTTGTATTCAACCATACTCATTTCTTGAATATTGACCTTTTTAGCAAATCTTCACAAAACCATTTCTTTAGATGTCTCCGCCTTATTGGAATTTTCTTTATTATGTGGAACCATGCTCTCTGTTTGTTTAAGACTATTACAAGGATATGTTGTGTCAGCTAGAATAGTCACCTCCACTCCATTATGAGGAAATTTTATGCATTGGTGGTAAGTAGAAGGTACAACTTGCATTGAGTGTATCCACGGCCTTCCAAGAAGAATGTTGTATGCGAGTGGTAAATCAAGAACTTGACATATGACATCTCTTTCCACCGGTCCCACTCTGATAGGTAAAACAACTAATCCTTTGGAGGATCTTTCTTCTTCATCACATGATTTGATTATTATCTTTCTTCTAGGATCAATTGCATGTTCAAAAAATCTCAATTATTTTACCAAGTTATATGTGCATATGTTTAATCCAACGCCTCCATCTATCAAGACATGCTTGACACAATGTTTATGAATAAGAACCTCTAGATGCAATGATTGTTTATATGGCTGGTTCAATGATTTGTCATCTTCCTTGGAGAAAGATTGGTAATTTGGGGAATTCAAGTGACCAACCATAGTTTGAAATCTATCCACATCTAGATCTTTCGACATATTAGTATTAAGAAAGGCTTGATCAAGAACTTCCCTATGACTAGGAGATATTTTTGATAGCTCTAGAATGGATATTTGAGCTGGCGTACGCTGCAACTGGTCTACTAGATTAAACTTTGGAGGTAATTCTAGTTGTTTAGATGTTGTTGTTTCAGCCGGTGTGTTCAATGTTAAAGCTCCTTTGAGACTGAGCTTAGCTTGATTTCTTGTTACAACATTAGAAGACTCAGTTTTATTTTGGACTCCTTTTAGAGTGATCACATGGATGAAGGGTTTGCACGGTTCCACCATATGAATTACATTATCATTATCAGTATATGTATAATTAATCATGTTACTCTTGGAAGATTCTCCTTTTTCATAGCTAGGCAATGGAATTTGAAATGTTTTATGATCATTATTTGTATGATGTCCATCCACCTTAACTTTTCCTTCTTCAATTAGATCTTGGATAACATGTCTTAATTTCATACAATTGTTTGTTGTGTCCTTTATTGCGATGAAAATCACAGTAATCGTTATCATTCCACCACCTTGGTTTTACTTCTGGTTCCCAAGGTTTGGAGTCAGGAATTGTAATGATTTTATTATCCAATAGTGACTTCAAGACCACTTCCAATGTATCTCCCAATGGCATGAATGTTCTCTTAGGTCTTGTTGCACAAGGCTCTGTTCAAGTAGTAGCTTTATTGAAATTCTTGTTAGCCATTGGTGTCACCGTAAAATTCAAAGTCTTGCCCGCTTGAAGACTTGTCATGAGATTAAAAACTTCTGATTTTGGTTTGGTATTAGGAGTATCAACAACTCCATCATTAACCACATTCTTATTCTTGTTTTTGTATTTGTACTTGTCTTTGGTGGGATAGTACTTGTATTTATTTTCTTTGTTGATAGTGATCTCCCCTTTCTTGATCAAGACCTCCCAATCTTGATGGCACTATCTATCATCTTATCAAAACTTGGTGGACCTTGTAGTTGTATTGGGAAATTCATTTCAGGAACCAAGTTATTAATAAAGATATCCATCTTTTCAATTTCAAGTATTTGTCTAGCATATCACACAAATATTTTCCTGCATCTTTGTAGGAAATTCAAGAATGATTCTCCCATTTGCTATTTGGTATTGCATAAATCCAACATATAGGAGTGTTGTTGAATAAAATTTTCCACTAATTCTTCAAATGATTTGATTCCTTTAGGTAATTTTGAGAACCAATCCATTGCTTGTCCACCTAAGCACCATGGAAATAATCTCATAAGGTACATTTTTTCATGCATGAATTCCATACTGGATGTGCAAAAATCCCTCACATGGTCTTGAGGGTCAGAATTTCCAGTGTATTTGTCATATTTTGGAAACGTAACATGTTAAGGAAATGGAATCATCTTTAGTCCCTTATAGACAAATGTGCTCCACTGAGTATTATTTCATTGGTTTGTCCTTTTCTTTCTTGAGTTCTTGGATTTCATCTTGCATAGCAAGTAGTTGTCGTGTTAGAATAGATATAGGACTAAGATCCTCTTTTGGTTTGAGTTGATTTACATCATAGTCCTTAGGTAGCTTCACTCCTTGAGATGCGAGTTCTAGGAAGTACTTTTCCTTGTTTTCTTCCAAAGTTCTCTCAAGGATCTGGTTGAATCATTTTCTTATTAAAGGTCTTTTATATTCTTGTTCTATAGGATCTTCATCATCTGAATCATAATGTGATTCTTAGTGTTGGGCTTCTTCTTGATTGTTTTTCTCATCTTGGTTATCTTGTTCATCACGTCTTTCATTCCAATGGAATTCTTCTTGGTTATTCATGTTTTTCGCATTAGGTGTTGTTGTATGAGTAGTGCTAGGTGTTGCTCCAAATAGAGGATTAAGTCTTGAGTTTTCTCCTCTTTCAAATGTGATTAATGGTACCTCATTCGAAAATGGATTCTTTTCAAATTTGTAAGATTTGTGTCTTGTATTAACCATGAAATCTTAGATTAAGGAATTTTAGAGTGTCTTGTATTAAAGTGGGTCTGAATGTTTTCAAATGTCCAATTGTGAGTCCAAGGATGCAAAAGTGGGTTTGAGTGGGTCTTAAGGATCCAACGTCAAAGGGTGTTAGAGTACCCTGATAGTGAGCTAGGATTGTAGCTGGTGTGATAAGGAGACTCCATAGTTTAAAAAATGTAGGATAGACCAAGTAAGATGACAAGACGTTCTTAGAAATAACTCTCTCAAGCTTGCAAGTAGATTTTTTTGGACAGCAGAATCTGTCTAAAGGCCAAAATGGATATCTGAAAATGTAAAAATCTAGGTTCTGATAGGTACAAAAATGCTCTCTATCATAGATGTGACACACTAGATGCAGTTGACAGTCTTTTGACCCCAAATGCGACCTTGGAATATGGGATACAACACTTAACTTAGCTTTGGTCCTAGATGTGACTTAGGAAATATGGGGTATACAGGATGTGATACATGATTGACCAGATGTGACTTGGAATTCAGGGTGTGACATAGGATACTAGATGTGACACTCTGATAGACAATCTGATGCTAGTTTTAGTCAATTTCATGAAGTTTTTGTCTTTTCTGTCTGAATCCAGGGGCTTGTAGGTGTTTGAAAATGCTTGGTGTTTATTCATTTGAGGGATTTATCTAAGGTTTGTAATTAAAACACATCAAGCAATCATATTTAACAAACACACCCAACCTTCCTTATGTTAGGTAGAGATTGGAAACACTTGTTCACTAGCTTAGGAACACACTCAATGACTCCTCAGAATATGGTGGTCCAACAACATGCAATGGATGTTGGAGCCCATATTAGCCGAGTTCAAGCATCAAGGAGGGCTCGATATGGTGAATCTCTTGGGGCAATTACTATTTTCCTTGCACAAGTCTTACCAATCTTTCGGGGGTGAACTGGGTAGCATCTAGTTTAAGGTTTTTAATAAAGGCATATGTTCATAACCATCTCCCATAGTCCCACAAGCAGGATTGAGGCCTATAGCCCTATGAGTACTCAAAATTGTGTAGTCTCACAAGCAAGATTTAAGCAGCTCCGCTCTACACAAATTCCAATCATGTCATTGGAAAATATCATCAATATTCCAATGCCAAAATGAATTATGTTGTCTGAGGCTTTCACCTCAAATAAGCGTCAAATTTATAATGGGGTGGAAGAGTTGGCTTAAGACTTGTCCCCACTTGGGTCATTCCCCGGAGCTTTTTTCCTCAATCGACATGCCCTCTAAAGGCAATGCAATAAATAAAATAGATCAATGATTATGAGGTCTGGATTTCTAATTCTCCACGAAGGAGAAGAGCATAATCTCCTATCTCAAATCACCTCTCCAAGGCACATCATGCAAGCTTTAAGTTCAATTACCCCAATTTGACCCCAAATTACAAATTAACTTTTGAGTTTCTAATTTTCCTTAAGGGAAAGGAGCATAATCCTCTGGTTAATTTGGAAATTGACCTCAAATTGACTTAAATTCCTAGAAATGAAATTATAAAGTTTGATTGATTTCTCCAAGGCAACCTACAAACAACCATTAGTAGTTTCATATGATAAAGTCTATGTCAATTCATCCTGCAAACCACTGTTAGGCTATTAAAATTCACAAAAAACATAAAATCAATCCATTAGGTGTTAGAAAAATCAAAATTCAATCAAATAACCCTAGATGTGATCCTAAATTTGACTGAATGTGATCCAATTTCCTAAATGCAATCCAATTTCCTGAATGTGATTAAGGATCCCAGATGCGATCCTAAAATAACCAAAGACAATACATGACTGGATGCAATCCAGGAAATCTCGGATGCAATCCAAGAAATGCTAGGTGTGAGCCTTCTTTCCAGATGTGATCCAATCATCCAGATGCGATCCTATGTTGGTAGAAACACAACAAAAATTAGTTTAAAAAGGCAAAAATTTGGGACTTGGCCCCACAGTGGGCGCTAGAAATGCATGTGTGAAATGTGGACTTGTAAAGCTGCAACACAACACTTTAATAATTTATTATATCAATTGTTAGTATGAAAATTCAATCAAAGCAAAGAAAAATTGAATTCGAATTATTGCTCTCTAACTAACACAAGTATGAAAATGATTTAAGATTGCTCTCAGATTAAGATCCTAAATAGTGACAATACATGTTAGAATGAGAGATTCAAATAAATATGCAATTAATCTATCAAATTCATCCAAATGAGTCATTGATTCATTATCCTTTAAGAAAATTGAAGTGTGAATATGATCTAATTAGCTATGAAATCAAATGAGCATATGAAAGCATGAATTCAAATTATCTATTAGCAAATTCAAAAGATTAGGAGCCATTGAAGATTTGAAAATTCTTCTTCTATAGAACTTTGAGATTTTGAACGGTCAAGATGCATCCATAAGGAGTGGTTGAGATACTTCCTTGCTTGATCCATGTGGTTAACTCTCATTGGTTGGAATTGTCTTTGTTGTCCCCTTTAAGGTGACATGTCATTTTAGAGGTAATTTATTCATTTATTTTAATTAATTACTCTAGCCATGTATTTAATGGGTTTGATTTAATTAATTAGGCTAAGAGATCATCAAATTGATTTTGCTTGATTATTTGATGATAAATGCTTGAACTATGAAATTTATTGATTTTATTAAATTTAAATGAATTATGTTAATAATCAAGAATCAATTAACACAATTAGGAGTTTTATCCCGATTTAGGGTAAATAGGGCCTTAGGATTTATTAGGCTAATTTTAGGTGATTACAGTAGTTATAGTCGAGAACATCAAATTCAAATAAGAAAGTATCAATTTCATCTGTAACCAAACCATATAAGTTAGGAAAAGTCTATGAGGGTATATTCTTGAGGGTAGCATCTCTTTCATGATCTAATATAGGGAACTCAAAGGTGACAAGGTCTCTTGAATTCTTTGCCTCATCATAAGCCATCTTGATTGTTTCTTCTATATGTTTTGAGAATTTTGAAGGATCATCCTAATCAAGGTCCTTTAACTTGTTGTGATGTCTCCTTTCTTGAGTTCTCTTATCAGGATGAAATGATCTATTGGGTTAATATGTGTAGCTAGTATATCCTTTATTTTAGAAGAGGGAAGAATACTTCCTAACACATCTGTCTACATCTAATGCCATATGTATCTCGAGCTTATAAATTGTCTTCCTATACTTGTTAGTAGAATGTTTCTAAATATAGATTATACTAATAGAATTCTAATGCTTGAGAAACAAATACTTATACAATGAAAGAAAATAACAAGAAAGAAAATCTATGCTAGACATCCTAAGCCTTAGCACCATCCCTGACAACATCACCAAAAATGACTGGCCTCCATTATGATAAATTAATGGGTGTAGACAACTCAATGCACACTCCCAATAAGGAAACTAATCCTTAATTAAGTAAACTTTTATTCTAAAGGGAGCTCATTTAATTATTGACCAAGGATGTATATACTTGGATGACACTACCACTTTATTTACAACAAAGTATTCATTGCTCCTACTTATTCCATGAAAATAAAAAACACTAGAAAGTAGGAAATAACAACATAAAGAGGTTTAGCAATAATCTAATTGACACAGTAGTTGTTGCTGGTATAACCACACAAAAATGACCACATGTAATAAAACAAGTGAATTAGAAACAACCTATTTATCAATGAAATACATGTAATGAAGTATAACAATAGAATTAACCATTAACTATATAATATTATTAATGAACCCTTAACTAACAAAACATAATTAGTTATAATATAAAGTTATCAATGAAACTACTAATTAATCAATGAATCCGCTGACTAATCTAAGTTTAACTAGAGGATTACTTCACCTTGAGTGACCCTTGAGGGGTCATAACCTCAAACATCAAATAAATTTAACTTAACTAATAATGATCATCCACTTTTATTGAAAAATGCTATAAATTACAATGACAAAGGTCTATATTGATGACTATAATCTAGAGAGAATCTAACAACAATTCCAACCATGAATCGTAAGACCATATTGGATTTTATACAAAATCTCAGAAGTAGTGGTCATCGATGCTATCAAATCTTTGTTACACATTCCATTATTTTAGAGACATGACTTATTCATACAATTAAATAACTAAAAACTAAATTATTAGTAAGACTGAATAGAATTCAAACTCTTCATTACAAATCACATTACTTTTTAGGAACAAGATAGACATTTGATGAACAACACTAGTAGTCCAATAAATTTTCTATTCATCTCGCACACTAGAGTGACAAAGGAAAAGTTTTTTCGATGGAACTATTCCGATCATTCACCATTTGACTCCATTATTATGATATAGAAATTGTCGTGCAACTGAATCTAGATAACTTCTTCCATGAGGTTGCATGTTAGTCAATCAAACAAGATAAGTAGGCATGCATTTTGTTTCCATCTAGAACATCATATAGTTGATATTAAGTATCACATTGGATAAATTCTATATATTATAACATATACCATTATATTTTATGTTGGGCATCATTATAAGTCTATTAACACATGTTTAACCTTAAAGGGTCTTGGAAAAGTCTGATAAACATCATAAAAACTAACCCAAGATTATAAAAAGTCATGTATTACTAAACTAATTGGGGATTCCTTATAAATGGTTCCTTGTATATTTAAAAAAGATATTCACTCTCCCAATTAATTTTCTTCTTATAAAATTATACTAGAAGGTTGTTTTCCTTCAAATATTTATCAACGTTTAGAACATTGATTGCCTTCCTAATCTTTTCATGGGAGATCTCTTTACTAAACTTGTTAGCATTATCTTGGGAGATTCTTTTAGTAATGAGTTGCTAGCAAAAATCTCCATTATTGTCTGTAAGTTATTACCTTTAGAGGCGAAAATATTTTTATGAAATCCAAAGAATTGATTTTTAACCTCTTTTATAACATTAAAAATGTTATCTCCCACCCAAATCTTGTCAACTTTATCTTTGATTCATTTATCTTTTATAAATCTAAAGAAGATCTTAAAATATTTATCACCGTTACTAAACCAATTCAATGTAGCCCTCATTCTAAGGACTTGAATTTTATTACCTTGTAGTCTTCTCAAAGAAACCTTAGTAATGGTTAGTTCTACATTGAATTCAATATTAGTAGGGTAATTTTGAAGATGAGTTTTAGCTTTTACAATTATCTCATTGAGACTATTCTCTAGTTCTCTTTTATCCATGTCTCTTTTTTTCTATAAATTGGAAGATCACTTCCCAACCATTAACTTATTATCTTCCCATATTAATGGTAATTTGTCTCTAAGAATCCATCTATTAATCTTCCTTAGGGTAAATATAGTAGAATTACACTCTTCATCTCTTAGCATACTGGTACTGAGCATAAAACTACTATTCTATTTGTTCACATTAGTTCCATTTTTATGAATAATTTTTTTCCTTGATAGGGTGATGGTAAATGATAATGAGTAAGGGTAAACACCTACCCTAAAACCATCACCATTTTTGTTAAAGTTAAAAACAAATCTCTAATGGCATAAAACATGTCTAGTCTACAATAAATTCTTTTATTGCTTTTTTGAGAGTTACACCATGTGTACCATATATTCTTATTGTCCTTTTTTCATTCATTCTAAGGTGTCAAGTGTTGGGATAACTGATGCAATAATGTTAAGTGACTTATGGAGCTGTAATGATATATATTTGATTGCATGATGATCAATTGTTGGATTTTTATTGATGTCAAGTATCGACCTATTGTTGCACATGTTGCACATACTTTGATGTACAATGGAGGATGATCCACCTTTGGTGGACATGTGATTCCACCTAGTGTGGGTGATATCTTATCATTTCCTTATCATGTAGTCTTATTGCATTGCCTATATATTCAGGCACTCCTACTTTGTAATCAATTCAATTGGCTATAATCAATTATTTGATTATTTCTCCTCATCTCTCTTGTGCTATCTCTTGAGCTTCTAGATCTTGGCTTTTATTCTTTGCCTTAGGAAAATTCTTACATGGTATCAGAGCGATATCAAAATACTTACATGGTATCAAAGCAATATCAAAATTCTTACATGGTATCAGAGCCATAGGAGTTTCATTGTATAGCCTATTTTGAGAGAATTTTGTTGCAGATCAAAATTGGAGTTTGCTGGTGCAAATCAGAGGTTGGCATCACATTGAGAAGGTCCAAATACCCCTAAATCAAATTTTTTTTCATCCAAATCGGACATCTAAAGCCAAATCTAGAGCCATTTGAATTTTCAAGGTTCGGCGGCAGCGATTCAAAAAATAAATTTCAGAGGTGATTTTCAAACAACGATATCTCAGTCATCCAAAGTCCTTTTTTCGAGCAATTTTTTTGTTTTGGGGTAGAATTTCACAAGCTACACAATGGTGTAGGTGATTTTTGATCTCTGTTTCTGATGTTTTCTGAAAATCAAAAATCCTAATTTTTACAACTTTAGAGGCTTCGTTTGGGCTCATATGGACACATTTTCAGGTGCTATTTTTTTTTAAAGTTCATGATTTTTTGTCTACTTTCCAGATCTGGTATTAGTTTGGAAATTTTTTGAGTAGACATAGTACTTTTAGAATTTGGTCTATTTTGGCCTATTTTTGGCACTTGTAATTTGTTAGATCCTTGAGAGATCTTGTGTCTTATTTTTTTGAGTCTACCATAGCTTCATATTTTCTATTGTAATCATCAAAATCAAAAGTCCACTTTGGTTCATTTTGGCAAGTGGCAATTGTACACACACTATATATAAAGTGCCAAAATCATCTATTTTGGGGGGGTTCTTTGGCTCATTGCATTTTGGGTGGTGCATTAAGTTTTTGGTCTCATTGTTTCATGTGAGAAGCACATCATGGATGGTTTAATTAAGTTGACAAGAGGAAAATATAAGCAATGGAGTGAATAGGTTCTTTCTCATCTTAGTGAGCATAACCTATTACCTTATTTGAATGAGTTGAGACCTAAAAGTCCTTTCGATTGGGACTCTTACTCAGAAGTTATTAAGGTTATCTATTGGAATATGGATATGGATGTTATGGATTCACTTGATGACTATGATGATGAGACAGAAAATATTCCTGATCTTTGGACTGTTCTTTGGGAAATGTATGGAGATCCACATATTCCTCCACTTCCAAAACATGCAGAACCTCCAATTGTAGCTACTTCTCCTCCTATTGATATCACATCTAGTGTTTCTCCTGATGATGCTTGCATTCACATAGCCATGGGCTCAGGTGATTCAGTGCAACAGGATATTCATTATCTTCTAGACTTGGTTCCATTGGATGACTACTTGACAGACATTACAGGTTTGTTTGTGGAGTCCCACATTTCAGATTTGGGAGACTTCATTGATGATATTCATCTTCTCTTTGTTGAAGATGAGCCTTCTTTAGTTGTTTTTAGGGAGTATGTTGACCCTCATCTTCATTCTCCACTTGATCCTTCTTTCGAGATTGACATGATTGTGGATCCTTTGATACAAAATTTGGAGGAGGTCTCTTTAACTTCAGAGAAGACATTTGACTCTTTGGAGATTGGTTTTCATGAGTCTCAAACTTCACTTGAGATGTCACATTGCATGGTTTAGGTTGATCATACTCATGTGTTGAAGATTCCTATTCAGTTTCCTGAGACATCATACATTTTGAGTATTCTTCCTATAGATTGGGGAGGATTCATTGATCCACCTATGGACTTGTTTCTTTCTAAGGGGAGGAACATCATTCAATTTTCTTGGTGCTATTTCTACATTGATCTAGGTGCATGTATCATGGGTGTACATTCTACATTAAGGGGGGGCTTTCTTTCTTCTCTTCCTACTTCATTTGAGGAGGCATCTTTGTCTTTGGAGTTTGATCCAAATTCTTACATGGATCAGTTATCATTGGTTCCTTGTTTGTCCCCTTCTTCTACTGGGCTTTCTCCTGATTGGTTCGTGGTATCTTCATCAACCAAGGACATGGTGACACTTGGACATACTTCAGAGACATCATACTTCATTTGGATTCCCCTTCCTACTTCCTATCCACAATGGGAAGCCTTCTTACATCTATACTTGGTGTATCTTCTTCCTAAGAGGAGAAATGTTGTTTGTAGGCATTGGACTATGTTTTGTCTTCAAGCACTTACCATCCTTGGAGGAGATTACTCATTATGGGGGGGATATCATGTCTCCTTGTTTCCTTCCTTTGGGGGGATGTTTTATTGTATATGCATGATGTATGTCATAATTGGGGGGTCTTGATTACTCCATCCATGCATGATTCTTGTATTCATCTCTCTTTTTGGGGGAGGGTTTTTCCCATGAGGTTTTCCCTCTTTCTCCACTTTATGAGAGATTGCATTGTTCTTGTATTTTGTACATAGGTACCTAACATGGCCTAGTAGCTGGGACCCATCTTGCATTGTGAGCTTAAGTGCATTCCCCTAAGTTGCACTTAAGGGGGGGCGTTGGTGTAATTAAGTATTTACTAATTACACTTTACTTAAGTTTACTTAGGATAATGCATTTGCATATTAGTTGTCATTGTGACACCTAGGAGTTTGCATTTCATTTTAGCACATGGTTAGGAGAATTTTCACTTTAGGTGTGATAGTTGTCATCACATACCTCTTTATGTGTGAGATCCACCTTTAGTTCTCTTATCACATTATCATCCTCTTATTGTTGCACATGTTGCACATACTTTGATGTACAATGGAGGATGATCCACCTTTGGTGGACATGTGATTCCACCTAGTGTGGGTGATATCTTATCATTTCCTTATCATGTAGTCTTATTGCATTGCCTATATATTCAGACACTCCTACTTTGTAATCAATTCAATTGGCTATAATCAATTATTTGATTATTTCTCCTCATCTCTCTTGTGCTATCTCTTGAGCTTCTAGATCTTGGCTTTTATTCTTTGCCTTATGCAAATTCTTACATGGTATCAGAGTGATATCAAAATTCTTATAGGGTTATTACAAGTTGAAGTGTTTGTGTTCTTGAGTGACAATTGACGAATCTTTGATCAGTGATCAGTGTAGAGGTTGTGGTGAATTCGGCTGAGTTATTCATGATCTAGTGACGTGTCTTAAAGATTAGATGTGATGATTTGGCATCACATTTTTTGATGCTAGCATGTGTAGGTGATTCTTGAGGAAGCAAGTGTTTGGTCAAAACATGTTTGACCCCATGACACAAAATCTATGTAAATCATTGTATTGGTGGACACAATCTTGGAAAATTGTTTTGTACATTTAATTTTGTTTTGTGGTGTGTTGGGTTTGAGTGGGATATTGGAAATTAATTTTTAGGGCTTTCTTAAGGCAGTGGAAGACTCTAGGGCTTGATGAACAATACTTATGTGATGAAGTTGAAAGTTTTTGTTGGTTGATCATTTGTTGGGCAAGTGTGGTGTAAAGTGCGAGTTGAGATCAAGCTAGGATAGAGTTAATTGTGTTGTGAAGATATTTTATGCTTTAGTGGATCTAATCAAGTAGAGGCAGTACTATTTTATAGATCATTCTCTATGTTGTTCCCTAACAGTTACAATAATCAAAATCCCTTAACCGGGTGGATCCTAGCAGGTCCCTATTGTAAATCCTCTAAAAAGGTGGCACATTATCTCATGTTTGAAGTCCTCTAACAAGGCTACTCTTAATAGGGGAAAGGTCCTAATAGGCCTAAGAAAAATTCGTTAATTGGGTAGCACCTAACAGTGATTTTGTAAACTCCTAACAGGGTTAAGCTCCTCACAAGGCATACTTCAAAAGAGTACATCATTTAGTGGTTACTAATCCCCACCATGGTTTTTTCCTAATTTGGGTCTCCATGAGATAAATCTTTGTGTCAAGTGTTTCATTGCTATGTGAATGTGCTTATGATTATGTTTTTCATTTTCTTCTATTAAAGATAATCTTGTGAATGTTGTGGTAAAGTTTAAGAGGTTAAAAAGTTGCACAATTGGTAGATTATTGATTCACCACCCCCCCTCTCAGTAGTATGATCTTAGGACTAACATCAACTAGGTTGAGTTTGGATTTCATTTTAAACAAGAATATTTTTTCATTACCCATTCAGTCCATCCCTATACCCAAAACTTTATCCTCATTATTTTTGGTCATTTTAAAATCTCCTCCAATGCTCCAAGGGATACCTTAGAGGTTGCAAAACTATTTCCATAACTTCATTCTATCAATGAAAAAAGGCTACAGTTAATGTCTTCTTTCTCAATGACAACTTATACAACTTTATTGTCTAGGGAGGCTCCAAAATAAACAACACGATGTGCCTTGATATTGGAGAGCAATATAATAATGCCACCTTTACCTCTTTCATGACTAGTGGAATAGTGATAAAAGTCTTATTGGAAACTACAATTGAAACAATTGTTATATTGCCATTGATGTCAAACCTTAACTGGTGAGAAAGTTGCCATATAGTAGAGTACCATATCTTTTTATTGATGAAGATGATTTGAAAAGAGGAGATACCAAGAGGACCTAAGAAAAGGTTAAGTTATGTGATACTACAATGGGCACTTGATTAGTTGGCACATTGACAAGGCAATGTATTGTTTATCTTTAACACTAAGTGAAGAAGTCAATAGATTTGAAGCATAGGCTTAACCAAGCAAAAGAGAAGAAATTTGGTTTTAGCTGAGTGATGCTAGTGTTGACCGAGCACCAGTATAAGCTAAGTAAATTTTAGTGTTGAACGAGCATTAGTAATTGCTGAGTATTAGAGAATTAACCGATCGAAGATAGTGTTAGCCGAGTAGAAATTTTTTAGCAATGACCAAGTTCTTCTGATGCAGGGCCATTCTAGGGTACTTGATGAATCTGCACAGAGGTGTGTTGTTTTGGGTTCTATGTTACTTGGTTGTAGCTTTGACCAAGGATCTCGGTCATTGAAGGGGCTTGGTCACTAAAGGGAACTCGATAAACTTTGGCGCTCAACAAAACTTGTACTTGATGATGCTTATGGTTGTAATACCCCAAAAATGGGCTATAAGTTCATTAACCTCATACATTGACAAATCAAACAAAATCAACATCGAAGTCCTAACCTAAGGCACATCTGAACATCATCAAATCTAATTGATTATCTTAAATTCTGCATCAGGGAATATTCCTAGCAATATTCCTAATCATCATAATTAAATTTAATTACACAATTAAGTGGCAAATATTAAATCTAATTAATTAAATATGAAAATATTCAATTAATCAAATTTTAGGATAAATGTGATTTATTACCAAATAATTATAAAATTAAAAATAATTATGATGATTAGGAATATTACTAGGAATATTCCTCGATGCAAAATTTAAGATAATCAATTAGGATTCGATGATGTTTAGATGTGCCTTAGGTTAGGACTTTGATGTCAATTTCATTCAAATTGTTGATATTAGAGGTTAATGAACATATAGCCCATTTTTGGGGTATTACATTTTTCCCCTCTTTGAATTACTGTGCGAAGTGCAGTGGTTCAAAGATAGTCTGTGTTTGATAAAGATATGAAACTGATTCAAAAGATAAACCGATCTCAAGATAGAAACCGATTGAAAGATATTGAGATAGGAGGTCCTGAATGACCAGAGATAATGTTCACTGTAGCAGCGATGAACCTATGATTGTGAAAAAGTGTCAAAATGCCTGATTCCAAACCTTAGGATTGATAAGAAGTGAGTGACCCATTCTAGACTCGATTGTCTTAGCAGAACTAGCAGGTATCACATCCGAACCCTTCAGTTGCCGAAGAACCAAGGAAAGAACACTATGATCCGATGGTTGCAAAAACTAATACAGTTTACAAGATTAGGAGAATACAAGATTGATATGGATCGACAAATCTGATATGCCCCAAGTGATGATAGATTTGCCCCGAGCGATGAGGACTTTTGATGAATCAGTAACTAGACTGTTAGGATTAACAAGGCAGAAATAACAATTATGTGCAAATATAACTAATATCAGAAAATAATAAACCACACAGAATAGAACACAAGACACACAGATTTAACGTGGTTCACCCAATCCCTGGGCTACGTCCACCAACAGCGAGTCCAATATTATTATTATCCAGTGATTACAACCTTATTACAATCCGTAATCCCTTACAGCCTAATTCTGCCACAAGTACTAAAATCATACATCATAAAAAATCCCTAACCCTAAGCCATATTATACAATATTTTCCCACTTTAGGGTTAGAATGAGTTATAAGTAGTCGGCCCAAATGGCCGAAAAAGTAGTCGGCCTCAAAAAAAATTTCCTCGAACCCCTGCTCTTGGGGGCTGCCGCCCCCAAACCCCCGCTCGGGGCCCGGCCCGGCCCCGAACCCCGACGAGGTCAAGAGGAAAAAATGTACAGTACTTTCCTGGATAGTACTTTCCTAATTAGTCACCACAAGCTAACATAGACGTGATTGTTTGTCTTGATCACTGATGAAAGATATTGATAGACTTGATCGATAGAATTTTGATTTACAGACTTCGAATTGATGTGCAATACCATGCCCCCTTCGGGATTAAAATTGAAATCTGACAAGAAAAGTCAGCGTTGATTCCCTTCCATCCCCTACTTCCTCCAATACCCGTACATTTCCTAAAGCTTCCGAGTCTTTCAAATCTTTCACAGAATCTTCATCCGACACAAGCCTTGATACTTTTCATGCGGTTCCCTATTGTTATCCTCCAGGACTACCTCTTAAAGAAACTCAAGCTAACCTTCACCTGGCTGCAAATACTTTCAATGATGCTAAACCTAAAGAGCTTAAGCCTTCATATGTTATAATCCCTACTTCAGCTAGTCCTTCACCATCTCTTCCAAATTCATCCATACAATTCCAACATGCTTGCTTGTCTTTAGAAGTGGCTCCATGTCAAGAGGACTCTAAAAATGATGAAGAAAAGAACATAAAGAAAGATCAAGATCAAGAACCCTCCATGTCATCCACTCATTTTTCTGATGTCTCTTATCTGCCTCAGGGTTCTTTTGATCCTATAGACCCTTTTTCATGCATTCCACCATGTCTTAAGTCTTCTCCTAAGCAAGATCAAGCTACTACTTACACCGTTGAGCTTATTGACAATCAAAATAACCTTACCCCACTTCCAATTTCTAAAGATGATACTTCCATTAAGGTTATTGAAAATGGTGTTGTTACTTCCAATGTTAAGCCTATTGAAAATCAAGAGAAACATTATGTGCTTGTGCTATCCAAAGATCCTTGTCAAGATCAAAGTCTTCCATCTTCTTCTCCTACCACTCCATGTTCATTTCCACTTTCTAATCTTCCTGAGTCTTTGCAAGCTTTGAACAATCCTATCAAAGAAGGTGCTCATATTCAAGATATCCATGATTTTATTGAAAATCCTAATGCTCACTCTAAAGATGCTGATGTCCTTGGTTTTCATATAGATGCTGATGAACTTATTGATTATCCTTTTGTATCTTCCACTTCCATCCTCGGACCTCTTCCACAAATACTAAGGGCTTCATGTCTGCCTTCCATCTTGGGTCCTTATGTCCCTTCACTTTCCCCTCCTAACTCTCCTAATTTTCCATCCATATTGGGTCCTTACATCCGTCCATCTCCTATCTTTCCTCAAGATCAACATAGATGCATACCCTTGAATCCTTTTCATCCACCCACCCATCTAAACCAGTCATATCCTCCTCCTTCTTCCACAAGTCCCAAGTCCTTTGGAAGTAACTTGCATATTCAATACAAGAAAAAGAAGCAATACAAGAATCCATCAAAAAGAGAAGATCACCATGTCTCCTCTAAATGACATGGAGGCATAAAGTCAAAAGAGATATCTTAAAAAAAAACTACAAGACAAGTATGGGTTCCAAAATCCATCATTGAAGATATTATCTCTAAATCATCAAAAGGAAATAAAAAGCCTATGACTATATGGATTCCAAAGTCTCTCTTGAAAGAGTCTGGTGTTGAACAAAAAGTGAAATTGACATTCAAGCTTCCAAAGGCTTCCACTACATCTCCTTCCAAAAAGATTCTTCCATTTCATGCACCTAAACCTCAACCTCTGCTATCTATTCGCCATATTCCTTCACGTATTCCTTCATTCACGTTTCCTCCACCCTCTCGCCACCCTTCAAGGTGTGTGTTTACGTTGATCTTGCCTTCCTTTCCATCTACCCTTTCACAATCCTTCCATTCATTAACCTTCTACCTTCTATCCTTTTTCCTCATTTGCCTATTCCTCCTATCTTCCAACCTCACTCGCTTTACATAAAACCCTATCCTCCATTTTTCTCTTCCATGTTCCTTTCCCTATCAGCATCTTTGAGCATATCATTTTGAATCCTTGGCATATCATGGTTTATCCTTTCAAGGAACATTATCTAAAAAGCTTGCCTTCTTCCAAAAAAATAAAAAATAAAAAAAAATAAAATTAAAAATGTGCCTTGGTGAAAATCTGGAAACAGGCACCTTGGTAGCAAAAGTAAAGAGAAATAAATTCATCCTATGGTGAAAACCACTTCCTTGTGGCACCTTGGATAAGTACCATGATGAAAACCTGGCAATCAGGCATCATGCGTAGTTCTTCTACATATTTCATCAATTCCATCTTCTCTCTTTGATCTTGACAATGTTGATCTATACACGAATATTTGGCTATTTTGTGAGCTATCTTATGGTGATCTTGCTTTCATTCCTTCCATTTTTAGCCTTCATATCCATCTTCCTCCATTCATTTTCACCTACCACTATCTTTTTCCCCTTTGGTCTTGATCTAATAAAAAAAGAAAGAAAGAGTAAAACATAGTGCTATGAAGCCTCTTGACATGTCTACTCCTTTGGATTGCATTCTTTCCTACTCTTGCACTACGCTTTTGTGACTTATCCTATACTAGCCTTTCCCTACTTATCCAAATATGTTTTACATGACAATTTTTCCCTAGCTTGAGTATTCTTGAGGAGTTTTCCCTTGAGGATTTCTTCCCTTCATTCTCCTTCATTCTCTTGTCTTCCATCTCTTCCACCGTTTTGCTAATCCCTCTTGTTCTCCACCTTGCTGGACATTGGGACTGCAGGGTATGATCTTGCTTGGGAGTTTGCAAATGGAAAAAGATGCTATCAAGTATACCAAGTATCAGAATAATTATCAGAACAAGTATCAGAACCAGTATCAGAACAATTATCAAAACAAGTATCACAACTAGTATCAAAACAAGTATCACAACCAGTATCAAAACAAGCATCAGAACCAGTATAAGAACAATTATCAGAATTAGTATCAGAATCAATATTAGAACCAGTATCAGAATAATTATCAGAATCAGTATCAGAATCAGTATCAGAACCAGTATCAGAACAATTATCAGAATTAGTATCAGAATCAGTATCAGAACCAGTATCAGAACCAGTATCAGAACAAGTATCAGAATGGGCGTACAGGACTAGTATCAGAATGCCTACAGGGGCTACACCTTTCGCTTTAGTTTATGGGTCTGAAGCGGTACTACCTATTAAGGTTGAAATCCCATCACTCAGAATCAGAATGCATGGACTTGTCACTGATGAAGACTACAGAGTGTCTAGGTTACAAGAACTTGAATTACTAGATGAGCGCAGACAAGTAGCGTATGATCATCTCAGAGTGTATCAAAAAAGAACGTCTAGAGGCTACAACAAGAAAGTCAGACACAGAGAATTTTAGGTTGGTGATCTAGTGTTGAGAGAAAATCCTAAAAATCAATCCCATCGAGAATGCAAGGGGAAGTTCGAACCCAACTAGCTGAGTCCCTTTGTAATCACTGCTACTTTTGGCTATGGTGCCTATCAACTCTCAATGACTGAAGGAGAACAGCTCTGAGAACCAATCAACATTCTCCATCTGAAGAAATTCTACGCCTAAGGCATTCAGTGCTTGGTAAATGTCTTGAAAAAATCTTAAAAATTGGAAAAAGTCCTAAAAAAAATGAACATCTTGGTGAAAACCTAGCAATAGGCGCCTTGATGATTCACACAAAAAATATCAAAAAAATATCAAAAATTCAAAAAAATAAAGAAAATATCAAAAGTACAAAAAAATTGAAAAAATGAAAAATACAAAAAAAATGAGAAAAAGAAAAAGTGCCTTGGTGAAAACCTGGAAACAGGCGCCTTGGTAGCAAAAATAGAATCTCTGCCAAGATGGTGAAAACCTGGCAAACGAGTGCCACTTGTTCAAAACGCTCAATCTATCAGCATAATCTTGGTCTTTCCCAGCTTTCAGTCTTGCTTTAGTTTGTACATATCTCCCGGTTTGTTTCAACATTTCCAGTTTTCAATAAGTCGGTTTGTACACCAATCAGCTTGAGCATCTGTATCCTATCAATGTTCAAACTTGGGGGCAATCAATGTCATATCCTATGGCCTCCAATGTATCTTAGACGTGTCATATCCAGTCAGAGTCCTTTGAAGCTTCAAGTTGAGTCAGTCAGTCAGTCTCGTCTCCAGAAAGGATTTTGCATCTACAACAATCAACCATCAAAACAAACTGAAAACAATCTGTGCTTCATGCTTTTATCTCCTTGTATGCTTACTGATTCGCATTGAGATTTTTGCATATTGTGTCCCTTCAAGCTCTTCGATGATGTCCTTTATAGGATTTAGAGGGTGATGACTGGGGGCATAATCTTTTCTTTGTCTTCTACTTGTATGTGAAAATCTAACATCTTTGGAAATTCCGGATTGAAATGGTGTCCAACTATAAGAGCCTCTATCTTGAATTGGATGGCCATGCGTACCTCGACCATTGATACCCGGCAAATTCAAGGATGTTTGATCTAACTATTATCTTTTTGAAGTAAATTCTTTCTCCTACTGTGAAACACGATCTTGCCTAAGGATGTGAACGATAAAGGGTCACTACGGGTAATTCACATTGGATTTAGAATGATCTCTTGACTGTTTGATGTGTCTGCAATGCAAGGCATATTCAGGTCATCATGACGTTTATGTTTTGATGCTTATACAAATTGCTATATCAAAATGGACATGATATTCAGGTCATCCTGGCATTTATGCCTTGGTACTTATATGTAATCCGACATTCCAAAAATAAAATCAATATTCATATGTCCATGGTTGTTTGACCAGTGGGTGTTGTATTGATTCTTGTGCATACAAATTGATATTCATATGTCTATGGTTTCATGGCTAGTGGGCATTGTATTGATTTATCTGGTTACCTAAAAGTTCAATGATGATAACAAATTGACACATGATCAGTGACTAGGTCCTAGGTCTTAGGTTGCATTTCATTTTGCATGTCTCATTGCATTTTGCATGTTTCATGATCTCACAATGGCTAAATGAACTTCAAAGCTTAAACGATTCTTCATATCAATTCTTCAAATCTAACAAGAGCTGAATCTCACACGAAGGTTCCTCCAACGAAGCAGCAAGTAGAATCCTTTTTCAGGATCAAAATTCAAATCTGAGATCATTCATATTATTAACTACTTGCATAATCAACCTTCAATCATCACAGAGATCTAGTATTCAACTTAACTGATTATCTAACATCAAACTATCAAAATTTCAACTTGGTCAACTATTGTCAACTCATGGTCAAACCTAGTCAAACTTGGTCTTTTGGGACCTTCCAACGATGCAAAATGCATTCTTGGACCTGTTTAACCACTTCTCAAATCAATTCACGTGCTTCTAAACTATCAACGCTGACTTTTCTTGTCAGATTTCAATTTTAATCCCGAAGGGGGCATGGTATTGCACATCATTCAAAGTCTGTAAATCAAATTCTATCGATCAAATCTATCAATATCTTTCATCAGTGATCAAGACAAACAATCACGTCTAGTCGCTGATTCATCAAAAGTCCTCATCGCTCGGGGCAAATCTATCATCACTTGGGGCATATCAGATTCATCGATCCATATCAATCTGGTATTCTCTTAATCTTGTAAACTATATCAGTTTTTGCAACCATCAGATCATAGTGTTCTTTCCTTGGTTCTTCGGCAACTGAAGGGTTCAGATGTGATACCTGCTAGTTCTGCTAAGACAATCGAGTCTAGAATAGGTCACTCACTTCTTATCAATCCTAAGGTTCAAAATCAGGCATTTTGACACTTTTTCGCAATCATCGGTTCTTTGCTGCTACAGTGAACATTATCTTTGGTCACTCAGGACCTATTATCTCCATATCAAATTAATATCAATCAGCTTCTGTCTCATATCAATTATCAATTTCAAACATCTGTTTCATATCTTTATCAAACACAGACTATCTTTGAACCACTGCGCTTCGCACAATAATTCAAAGAGGGGCAAAATGTAATACCCTAAAAATGGGCTATAAGTTCATTAACCTCCTACATCGACAAATCGAACAAAATCGACATCGAAGTCCTAACCTAAGGCACATCTGAACATCATCAAATCTAATTGATTATCTTAAATTCTGCATCAAGGAATATTCCTAGCAATATTCCTAATCATCATAATTAAATTTAATTACACAATTAAGTGGCAAATATTAAATCTAATTAATTAAATATGAAAATATTCAATTAATCAAACTTTAGGATAAATGTGATTTATTGCCAAATAATTATAAAATTAAAGATAATTATGATGATTAGGAATATTACTAGGAATATTCCTCGATGCAGAATTTAAGATAATCAATTAGGATTCGATGATGTTTAGATGTGCCTTAGGTTAGGACTTTGATGTCAATTTCATTCGAATTGTTGATATTGGAGGTTAATGAACATATAGTCCATTTTTGGGGTATTACAATGGTGCTTGATCGACGTGCTTGCTCAGTGATGCCTAGCTGGCTTGGTTGTTTCTATGGCGCTCGATAGTCCTGATTTGCCGACTGGGGTTCTTGGTGATTTGGCTGGCTGAATTGGTGCATTTATTATTGGTATCTTTTGTTGTATTCTCCTATGTAGATCTTGAGGTCGACATGGATAATTAAATGTTTTTAAGGCTATTTGAGAGTCACTTGTTGTTGTATTTAATATTTGTTTGTAATAGAAGCCGACTTGGCTTGGGAGTTAATTATGTCATCCAACCAACTTGTGGTTGAAGATTAGTATTTAAGGAGTGTTTGGGGTAGTTGTTTAGGGAGTCAGTGAAAGCAGATAGATAGAAGTGTAGATCTGAATCCTACGAGATCTTGAAGATTAGATTGTTATCTGACAGTTTGTAATAACAAAGCTAGTGGTTTGCATGCTTGGAGACAAGGAGATTGCTTGAAGGCTTGTGAGCTCAAGTTTAGATCTGCCTTAGGGTTTCCATCATTTGCTGACGGATTTTAGAGTTGGACTAGCTAGAGTTGGCTTGGATCTTTGTTGATCTTGCATAATTGTTTCTAATTGTAATTGACCCTAACCCGAAAGGCCTTATAGCTGGGCATGTTAATAAAAATTTTGTTGAAAACATTGTTTTGTTGTGTTATTCCACATTGTGGTGTTTGGCTGCTTGTGAGGACCATCCTTAATTGGATCCTCCTTGTTAGCCCTACATTAGGTGGTATCAAATCTTGAAGATATTGAGTATGTAAACCGATTGAGGTTGTTTACACCAGGACTGTGTTGGTGACTTGTCACTTTAGGTTTTTCAAAAATCTTGAAGGATGCCTTCGAGAAGATTGGACCCTAGAGCGATTGCAGATCTCTGTGATGCTATGGAATCAAAGATTACAGAGAAGGTGAAATCTGATTTTAGATCTGAGATGGAATTGATGAAGAATGACATGATCGCTGAGATCATGAGGGCTATGACTGGTGTACCTTGGAATGTTGGTACTAAGGATGGTTATGAGGAAGCTGTTGAAGACTTTGAAGCTGCTGGATCTAGTGGAGATGACCAGAGAGATAGATCTGGTGAAGACAAAATTGGTCGGTTACATAGATATGGAGCTCAGTTAAGTAATAGCTACTGAATGGAGGTTTCTACTTTCTTTGGTACTTTGAGACTTGAGAATATAATTGATTAGATCAGTGAATTAGAAGATTTTTTTGAGCTTGAAGAAATTGAAGATCCTCTTAGAGTAAGATTGTCATAGACTGAGGTGAAAGGAAATGTTGCTCTTTGGTGGAAAGAATTACAAAGAGATAGAGAAGATGAAGGTGAAATGAAGATTAATCGATTGAGGTTGATGGTGACTAAATTGAAAGCTAAGTTCATACCTGCTGACTATGAGCTTGACTTATTTAAGAAGTTGCAGAATCTGAAGCAAAAAGATTTGACTGTGGAGGACTATACTGAGGAGTTCTATAAGTTGACGATTTGATCTAGACACAGAGAACTTGGTAAGGAAAAGGTAGCTCGATATATTAATGGTTTGAGATTTAATATTAAGGATGAGCTTGGTATGCTGAAGATTGATTCTGTTGAAGATGCTTATCAGTATGCTCTTAAGACAAAAGATAAGTTGAAAAGGAGAAAAAATAGTAATTCCCAAGGGAAGGAAAAGATTGATAACTTGGTGAAGAATAAACTGATTGCTGAAGATGAACCGAAATTTGTAGAACCGAAGAAGAAGACAAGTAGAGTTATCTTTAAGGGTACTTGTTATAATTGTGGTGAAGAAGGACACCGTTCTTTTGAGTGTACACAGAAGAAGCTTGGTGATCGACGAACTACTGTGGTAAATGAGAAAATTCATAATGAACCTAAATTTGAGAACTTGTTGGTTTGAATAACATTGCTCGATACAAAAGAGGAACCTTGTCAGAGGAGTAACTTGTTCAGGACTTGGTGCAAGTCTAGAGGTAAACTTTGTGATGTAATTGTTGACAGTGGTAGTACTAAGAACCTTGTTACTAAGGACATGATTCAGAAACTTGTTTTAAATAGAATGAAGCATCCTCATCCTTATAGGATTGGCTGGTTACAAAATGATCATGCTCTAGAAGTGAGGGAGCAGTGCTTTGTTGATTTTCAGATTGGCCAGTATAGGGATCTTATGTTGTGTGATATTGTGGAGATGAATAGTTGTGATATATTGCTCGTTAGACCTTGGCAATATGATTGCAGAGCTATGTATGATTGTGTCAAGAATGTGTTTACTGTTGAGAAGGATGACATGAAGTTTTCCCTGATGCCTTTGTTGGATACAACACTCGGTAAGAGAAGCTTGAGTATTGGTAGCCAAGTTGAGTTGGCAGATCCTGAAGGTATGGATGATCAATATGGAGAACCGACCTATGTGTTATCAAGGAAAGACCTGAAGAGACATAGGAAACTAAAGTGGAAGAGTATGCAAGGTGAAAAGTTGAAGGACATGTATGTGAAGAACTAGTTCGGGGTTTATGTGTTGAATCCTAGAAGATGTTCTTCCAACATATGAGAACATCTTTTCGAACCTGGGGTGTTTGATGCAAGGGAATTCTAGGGTACTTGGTGAATCTGCACGGAGGTGTGTTTTTTTGGGTTCTATATTACTCGGTTGCATCTTTGACCAAGGATCTCAGTCATTGAAGGGGCTCGATCACTAAAGGGAACTCGGTAAAATCTAGCACTCAACATAACTTGTACTTGATGATGCTTATGGTGCTTGGTCGACATGCTTTCTCAGTGATTCCTAGTTGGCTCGGTTGTTTCTCTGGTGCTCGATAGTCCTGATTTGCCGACTGGGGCTCTTGGTGATTTGGTTGGCTGACTTGGTGCATTCATTGTTGGTATCTTTTGTTGTATTCTCCTATGTAGATCTTGAGTCCGAGATGGAGAATTAAATGTTTGTAAGGCTAGTTGAGAGCCGCCTGTTGTTGCATTTAATATTTGTTTGTATTAGGAGCCAACTTGGCTTAGGAGTTAATTATGTCATCTAGCCGGCTTGTGGCTAAAGCTTAGTATTTAGGGAGTGTTTGGGGTAGTTGTTTAGGGAGTCAGTGAAAGCAGATAGATAGAAGTGTAAATCTGGATCCTGCGAGATCTTGAAGATTAGATTGTTATCTGATAGTTTGTAATAATAGAGCTAGTGGTTTGCATGCTTGGAGACAAGGATATTGCTTGAAGGCTTGCGAGCTCAAGTTTAGATCTGCCTTAGGGTTTCCATCAGTTGCTGACGTGTTTCAGAGACGGACTAGCTAGAGTTGGCTTGTATCTTTGTTGATCTTGTATAACTATTTCTAATTGTAATTGGCCCTAACCTAGAAGACCTTACAGCCAGGCATGTTAATGAAAATTCTGTTGAAAACATTATTTTGTTGTGTTATTCCGTATTGTAGTGTTTGGCTGCTTGTGAAGACTATCCTTAATTGGATCCTCATTACCTTCCTTGTGTCATATTCAGTGATGACCAAGGAGATGAACACAGTATTGACCATGTGTTAGTAATTTACAGTTTTTGAAGGAATTGATAATTCTAGCCGACATAGTTGAATTCTTGGGATATGTAAAATGTGTTGACATTAATAATGAATGATCCAGAGCATTTAATGCATGGTAAATGATTTTCTTATGGATTCAAGGAGAATTTTTGAGAATTATCTAGAAAGATAAGGATAAGAACAAAATGATGGAAGGATTCGATGAATCTGACCTAAACCTGAGATCTATGGAAGATATTAAGCAACAAAAGATTAATCTACTTGATCAAGGAGGTATAAGGATGACCTTGTTAGGAATAGTCCCAAGAGATAACTGAGAGGGGGGGGGGGTGAATCAGTTATCTACAAGATTCAATTCTTTATCCAATTAAGTATTCTTAAACATAAAGCATAAACACAATGAAAGAATACAAGAACACAACACCAATCTTTTGGTTACGGGGAAACCCAAATAGGTAAAAACCCCGGTGGGAATTGACACCCACTAATATTCTGCACTAGAGTAATATGATCCTTGTTAGAAGATCCTTAACCCTGTTAGGAGTTGCTTTACAATATATTTAGTACAGTAGACCTGGTCAAGGGTCGGACCCTATTAGGAGTCTTTTACAATTGTCCCTGTTAGGGGAGAGGACGCACTGTCCAAGAGCTCACTACTCAAATGGGCGAAGGCTACAACCTTCTAAATAACATATACACACTATATCTGGATCTTGGTGAACTATGCTTTGACTTGCTATCTGAATCAGTTCTAATGAATAGCACAAGTACTTTACTTGGTCACATAGACATTCTTCTGATGGCTCAACACTTCACACACTCTTCTTTGCTTTGCTTGATCAACTATGAACCACACTTCAGCAATCACAAATGACTGCCTATAAATATCTTTCCTCCAAATGATATAATCAAGTCATCCTATTAGAACCACCTTGAAATCATATTAGAGAAACCATAACAAACTTTAACAAACATTCAGTCAGCTCTACTATGCACGCAACACATTTTGGGACCTGTTCAATGAGATAATTGTAGACGCACGCTACACATTGTCGGCTCTACCAAAATAACTAGATCTTTCTCCTCAAGCTGAATTAACTCATGCGCTCTTAACTAAACATCAATAACTCTCCTCTAAGCTAAAATACAAGGGTGCATACCCATAGGATAGGCACAACTACATAACCAATAAAATCTATGTCGACTCTTCTGAATAAATACAGGAAACTGTTGTTGGCGAATAGCGACTGCAGAACTTCACTTCTACTCATCAACATACTATGCATCCATAACTAAAACATCATTGACATGTCTTCAAAATATATCCAAGCGCGCAAGGCTCCATGATAACTATACATACGACCAAACACAGAGCACTGCCTGTAACTCTGTCAGGAACATTGTTGACACCAACTGCTATATAGTTGTCTATATTAATAGTTAACCTCTACGCCCATGATATCATGCTGATATCATGTCCATCCTACATAAACTGAAAGCTTACTGCATAAGACTTCCACGCATGCTACTTTCCATATGTTGTCATCAATGACAAACATATAGTCAGTACTAGCCTACTGGCAAATCTCCAACATACCTAATTATATGGGTTATGTAGTGTGGTGGAAGAGGTTGATGTTATTGACTAACGAACCTAAGAAGAAGGCTAAGAAGAGTTGCAAAGAGCTTAACAGAGTTGAGGTGATTGCTTGAAGAGATTTTGAGCATATCAAAGATGGGGATGGAAATGAAGGTCTGTTAGTAAATCAACATATGAGTGTATTGGATCTTTATTTGTAAAGTGAGTTGTATATTTCAGATCAGAACCTACTGTTACTTTCTAACCATTGTATTGGTTAAAATCCTTTAATCAAGGTTGACCTAACAATCATTTTTGTAAACCCTTTAATCAAGGTGACATTTTGATGGAATGTTCTTAAGCTCTCTAACCAGGCCACTCTTAACAGGGTGATTAAATCCTTTAACAGGGTCACACCTAATACTGTGTATTGTAAACCTTTAACATGGTTCGCTTCTCATAGAACTCACTTCAGAAGAGTGAAAATTTAGTAGCATGTTATTGGTGGTTTTTACCATATTGGGTTTCCACGTTAAATCATGGTGTTATACTTGCGTGAATGTTATTTGACATGTTATGTTGTTGAAAGTTTTATATTCTGCAAGTTGATTACTTTTGGACAGTGGACTACAAGTTTTATGTTACTGATATATTCTATAGAGACCGAGTGAATTGTTGAATAGATCTAAGATTGTTGAAGTACTTGAAAGTTGAATTGGTACATCTAGACTTGAGGATAACTGATTCACCCCCCCTCTCAGTTATTCTAAAATTATTCTAACAATTGGTATCAGAGTTTTTGGTGCTTGTAAGGAGAAATTTTAAAGGTACTTGAAGCTAATGATCAAGATGTACAAAAAGGAGGTACCGAAGCTGAATAAGGAGAACTTCCTTGCATGGCAGATTTTGATAAAGTTGCATCTAGCCAGTATTGCTAATCTAGTGAAATACTATGTGGAACATGATTATGTATCAGTTGCTGCACCTATGCCAACCGAGGAGATGAAGGAAAAACAAGAACATAATCAGACAATGTTAGAGATTGTGTGAGCCCTAAGTTATCCTAAATTTGAAGACATAAAGAACTATACTAATGCAAAGAAAATGTGGGACACATTGGAAGCTATCTATGGTGGGGACACAAATGTGATGAGAGCCAAATATGAAAGCTTGAGAGGTAAGCTTGATGAAATAAAAATGTTAGAAGGTGAAAACATTGTTCAATATTGTGGTAGAGTTAAAGAGTTAGTAAATGCTATTAGAGGAGCTAATGGGAACATTGATGATGAAACTGTTATTAGCAAAGTTTTAAGAACTTTACTTCCTATCTATGCTATAAGAGTTTCTGCAATACAAGAATCAAGATGTACTCCTGGTAACATCCTAACTTTGGAAGGTCTTGTTGGTAGGCTTACTGCTTTTGAGTTGTCTAATTTTGATGATTTTACTACTCATAATATTGAATCCGCATTCAAGTCTCAGATGATTCTTCATAAGTCTAAGAAAGGAAAAGAAAGATTTGTGAATAGTGACAGTAACAATGCCAGTGATAGTGATACTTCTGATGATGATCTAGATGAGCTTGAGGCACTTATGGTTAGAAGGCTACCAAGAGGAAAAGGAAAATTCAAAGGTAAACTCCCTATAATCTATTTTTCATGTAACAAAGTTGGCCATATTGCAACAAGATGCCCTAACAGGAATGTCAAAGATGAAAGAAGGGAAAGAAAGTATAAAGACAAAAGAAATGAAAGAGATCACATAAGGTACAAGGACTACAAAAACAAAGGTAAGAAGTCTTGTTATATTGTTGAAGAAGAAACTGGCAATGAAACTAGTGAATCTGATGATTGTGATATAGAAGTTGTTTATGTTGCTATGAAAGATGATTCTGATAAAGATAAGAAAATTGCACTTATTTCATATGTGAGTAAAGGTGATAAATGGATTATTGATAGTGGTTTCTCACATCACATAACTAGTGATAAAAGTAAGTTTGAAATATTAAATTATTACAAAGGTAGAAGTGTTAAGTTTGGTAATGATGGACCATGTCCTGTGAAAGAAAAAGGATCAATAATATTGACTGATAAGATTAGATGTGATAATGCTTATTGGGTTGAAGGTCTTAAACTATAATTTGTTAAGTGTTGCACAGTTGAACAGTAATGGTTACCGAGTTGAATTTCATCACAAGAAGGCTAAAATATTTGATGCCACTAGTGAACTAGTTGGAAGTGGAGAACATACAAGAGGTAATTTGTTCTATATAGACCTATCTGAAGAAACATGTTTGTTTGTACAATTTGATGATGTATGGTTATGGCATAAGAGGTTGTGTCATGTGAACTTTGACAATTTGGTAAATATTAGTAAGTTTAAGAAAGTTAGAGGATTACCAAGATTTAAGAAACCTGATAATGTGATGTGTAAACAATGTCAATTGGGAAAGATGACAAAGTCTAGTTTCAAGAGCAAGACATATACTTCTGATTATATTTTTGAATTGGTTCATATTGACCTTTGTGGACCTATTGGTGTGCAAAGTTATTGTGGTGATAAATATTTATTTTGTTTGTTGATGACTACTCTAGAATGATGACTGTAATGTTTCTAAAAGAGAAATTTGATGCCTTTCAGTTGTTTAAGTGGTATTTGGAAAAAGTTGAGAAAGAAACAGGTAAAAGCTTGAAATGTCTGAGATCTGACAGAGGAGGAGAGTTCATATCAAATGAGTTCAACATATTCTACAATGATAGAGGAATAAAGAGACACACTTATGCACCTAGGCCACCTCCACAGAATGGTATAACAGAGAGAAGTATGAGATCAATTATAGATTGTACTAGAGCACTGATGATAGAGAAGAATGTTACATAAAAATACTAGAGAGAAGTTGTAAGTACAGTTGTTGAATCAAGTACAAATCAAGAAAGGTAAAAATGCTACACCTTTTTAATTATGGCATGGTTATGCACCTAATGTGAAATACTTTAAAGTCTTTGGAAGCAAATGTTATATACTGAAGGACAATAGGAATTGAAAACTTGATGCTAAAAGTGATGAAGGTGTATTCCTAGGATATTCCACTATGAGAAAAGCTTAGAAGTGTTTGAATTCTAACACTAACAAAGTTGTGGAAAGTGCAAATGTTAGATTTCATGAATATTCAGGAAAGAATGAAGTTGATCAGTGCAAGCAAGAACCTAAAGATTACAATCTTTTGTATAAATTAAAGGAGAGGCCAATAATAAACCTAAAACAATAAACAAAGATGTCGAGCAACAACATGAATCTATCAAGCATTAGAAGGATGTTGCCAAGCAATCTGAAGAGGAGGTAGAGAATCTACTAGATGAACCTAAAGATAAAGAACGAGTAGAAAGGAGATCCTACCTACATTGGCATAGTATGTGAGAAGACATCAGAAGCCAGAACAAATCATTAGAGATAAGGAATCTGGAGTTATGAAAGGAAGTAAGTTGAAAGATCAAACATGATTGGTATGTGATTTTGAGCCCAAGATAGAGAAAGATGCTTTAGAGAATGAAGATTGGATTCAAGCCATGAATGAAGAAATTGAACAGATAGAAAAGAACAAAACTTGGTCTCTAGTGCGGAGACCAGAAGACAAGAATGTTATTGGAACAAAGTGGGTGTTCAGAAATAAGCTAAATGAGCATGGAGAAGTCACTAGGAACAAAGCTAGATTGGTATGCAAGGGATATACACAAGAAGAAGGCATTGAATATGGGGAGACATTTTCTCAAGTTGCAAGATTGGAAGGAGTGAGAACTCTACTTGCATATGCATCTTTTAAAGGATTCAAAGTGTATCAAATGGATGTCTAATCTGCATTTCTGAATGGAATATTAGAAGAAAAAGTATACATTGAACAACCAAAAGGATTTTTTGATCCAAGCAAGAAGAACATGGTTTGTAAACTACACAAGGCACTGTATGGATTGAAACAAGCCCCCAGAGCATGGTATGAGAGGTTGCACAATTATTTGATAAAGATTAGATTTGTAAGGATAACTGATAATGACAATCTGTATTTGAAGACTGAAAAAGGTAAAGGGATATTGTTAGCTGAAATTTTTATTGATGATATCATATTTGGAGGACAAGATGCCCTATGTCAAATATTTTCAAATGAAATGCAAACTGAATTTGAGATGTCTATGTTTGGTGAGATCAAATTCTTTGTTGGTTTGCAAGTTTATCAGATGAAGAAAAGTATCTACATTACTTAATCTAAGTATGTCAAGGAGATACTGAAAATTTTTGGTATGGAAGATTCTAGACCAGTAAGTACACCCATGGCTACTAGACAAAAACTATCAAAAACTGATGATGCAGCTAAAGTGAATTAAACCTTGTACATGTCTATGATTGGAAAGTTACAATATGTTGTCCATAATAGACCAGATATTGCCCTAGCACTTGGGATTGTTGCAAGATTTTCTGCAAATCCTAAAGATAGTAACATGATGGTAGTGAAAAGGATATTGAGATATCTAAAAGGAACATATGACTATGGACTGTATTACACAAAGAATGACAAGTTTGAACTGAAAGTTTACATTGATGTAGATTGGGCAGGAAATGTGGATGACAAAAAGAGTACAAGTGGTGGCGCATTATTTCTAGGAAAGAGATTAGTCTCTTGGACAAGAAAGAAATAGAACTGCATTTCCCAATCCACAACAAAAGATGAATATGTAGCTGCAACAGTGAATTGTTTAAATTTGGTGTGAATTAAGAAATTGTTAAAAGGTAAGAAGGAAGAAATCACTAAGCCATTTGTTATTTTCTGTGATAACATAAGTGCTATTAATATATCAAAGAATCCTGTAATGCACACTAAGACTAAGCATATTGCTATCAAGTATCATTACTTGAGAGAGCTAGTTCAAGACAAAGAAGTGAGATTGGAGTATGTGAATACAAAGGAATAGTTAGTAGATATATTCACCAAGGCATTACCTAAGGATGCTCATGAATACCTAAGAGGTAAATTAGGGGTGATTCCCCTAACCGAGGCTACCTAGTAACATATAAGAGCATTGCATCAAATGGAATAAATCATAATATATGACAAATTGATGCAAATGAGGTCACACTTTAGGAGTTTTTTAGAGTTGTGAAGAGTAAAGAACAAGACGTTGATCATTCATAAGCAAGATGACAGAAGGAGTAATAAAGTTCAGAGAACTGACATGAAGATATCTACATGGTGAAGATGAAATGTCTTTGGCATTGTTGTCAAAGAGGGGGAGATTTAATAAACCTGAGAGAAAGATACATAAGAAATTACCCTAAACAAAGAGGGAGAGATTGAATAAGATGAGGGAGAGTTTCAGCAAATTATTGATCAAACTGAAAGATAAATTTTTGGATTGTATGGTGAGTATGAATATGAAGTTTGTGGTAGAACATGTAAGTTTTGCCATCAATGCTAAAGAGGGAGATTGTTGGAAACTACAATTGAAACAATTGTTATATTGTCATTGTTTTCAAACCTTAACTGGTGAGACAGTTGCTATCTAGTAGAGTACCATATCTTTTGATTGATGAAGAGGATTTGAAAAGTGGAGATAACAAGAGGACCTAAGGAAAGGTTGAGTCATGTGATACTACATGGGTACTTGATTAGTTGGCAGATTGACAAGGTAATGTGTTGTTTATCTTTAACACTAAGTGAATAAGTTAATAGATTTGAAGCATAGGCTTAACCGAGCAAAAGAGAAGAAATTTAGTTTAAGCCGAGTGATGCTAGTGTTGACCGAGCGCAAGTATAAGCCAAGTAAATTTTAGTGTCGACCGAGCATCAGTAATTGTCGAATATTAGAGAATTAACCGAGCGAAGATAGTGTTAGCTGAGTAGAAAAGTTTTAGTGATGACCGAGTTATTCAGTGATGATCGAGGAGATGAACACAGTATTGGCTGAGTGTGCATAATTTACAGTTTGTGAAGGAATTGAAAATTCCAGCCGACATGGTTGAATTCTTGGGATATGTAAAATGTGTTGACATTAATAATGAATGATCTGGAGCATTTAATGCATGGTAAACCATTTTATTGTGGATTTAAGGAGAAGTTTTGAGAAGTATCTAGAAAGATAAGGAGAAGAACAAAATGATGGAAGGATTCGATGAATCTGACCTAAACCTAAGATGGAATGTTCTTAATTAGGTCATCCACCACACTACATAACCCATAATTAGGTCATCCTTATACCTCTAACCATGGTGACATTCTGATGGAATGTTCTTAAGCCCTCTAACTAGGCCACTCTTAACATGGTGATTAAATCCTTTAACAGGGTCACACCTAACAGTTTATATTGTAAACCTTTAATAGGGTTGGCTTCTCATAGAGCTCACTTCAGAAGAGTGAAAATTTAGTAGCATATTATTGGTGGTTTTTCCCTTATTTGGTTTCCACGTTAAATCCTAGTGTTATACTTGTGTGAATGTTATTTGATATGTTACCTTGTTGAAATTTTTATATTCTGTAAGTTGATTACTTTTGGACAATGGACTGCAAGTTTTATGCTACTGATATATTCAATAGAGACCGAGTGAATTGTTGAATAGATCTAAGATTGTTGAAGTAGTTGAAAGTTGAATTGGTGTATCTGGATTTAAGGACAACTGATTCACCCCCCTCTCTTAGTTATTCTAAAATCATTCTAACAAGTCCTTCCAAATAAATTGAAGGTTTATATCTATGGAATACTTTGTAGCTTTCACCTCTTGTGAAAGGACTTCATCCTTATTCCTATCTAATCTCAAGAACCTATTGACAATATATTTATGTGAGGGGACTCTCAAGTCCCTTGACTTTCCAAGAGGTATAGTGAAAATCCATTCAAACAATCGTTAATAGTTATCTATTGATTTCAAAGCTATCAAATATTTATAAAATGGTTTTATGTATATATTGTAAGGGTTAAGTAATTAGTGTGTTAGTAAGTATTCATTCTTATGAAATTATCTCATCTTGGTTACCATTAAATATGGTTCTTTTGTGGTCTTGTGATGAGTGGAAAGTATGGATTCCACTTTTCCCTTACCTATCTTTCTTAGGAAAATATTCAAGAGCATTAGTGAGGTCATAATACCCTTACATACCTTCTCCTACACACGTGTTAGGTGCCTAGTAGATAGAATTCTTAATTTAGTCTTGAGTTGTTGTGTTGTATTGAGTCCTTCATTTTTTTGTGTAGTCTTAGGTAATTTCAAGGTGTTTTACATCTCCAATGGACTAGATCCTAGTTTGGGTTAGCTTAGTAGTTATTGTGTTAGTGCTAGACAAGGACTACAATTCTTGTTGTGCACTAAAATGCTAGAGCTTAGGAACCAAATGCCATTTAGAAGGATTGTAATGTTAGACATGGACACTTGCACTTGGGCACTAGTGTCTTCTAGTGACTTGTTTGTCATCTTTTTGTTATTTTTAGGATTTTTCATCATTTATTAAGGAAAATTTACACAAAGAATTTTCTCCCTTGACCTCTAGAGTCCACACTATCATTTAATTGACAAGTGTGATGCATCAGATTTATATGGCATTTGCTTGTCTTAGAAAGTGTGTAGTTATCTAGAAGTGAACCATCATCATTCCAACTAGTAGGGTATGTACCTCCTAGTTAGCAAAGTTCTTGTGTAGGCTGGGCCTTGAGTTAGACATGGTCTTAGGTATTTTTTTGAGCTGATTGGAGGTGAATGTACTTTTGTACTACTCATTAGATGTGTTAGCTCTTGGTCACTCCATCATTCATGTGGGTGTTGTAGAGTAGTTACATATTTATATTTGTGTGGAATGAAGGTTGTTGGCTCCCTCATCCCCATCTGGTTGTTGTGTTCCCAAGAGAATGCAATCACAAGTTAATAATGGATCATTTGGGCTTTGTTCCCTCTCTCATAGGATTTTTTGCGGTGAATTTGTTCCATATCAACACCACTTTGTTCTCGCAACAATGAGGTTGTTCTTGACGTTCTTACCTTTGTGTTGATGTTCCTCCTACAACACTTGTGTACAAGCCATAATTCAAGTGCGAATTGTTGTTGCATCTTCAATGTTATTCTCATTTTCTTTCAAAAAAAAGTTATTTTTATCATGTTTGCCTTAGTGTTTTGGTGAACCATTGCATAACAGGTTATTCTTATCTAAGGTTTGCAATGCTATTTGGTAAATAAGAATAATATTAAGATTATGAATTTATGATTTCAAGTCTTACTATTTTCTTAGTTTTCAATTTCAACGCTTATAATTCATACTCCTAAATATTAGTGTCCAAACAATAACAACTGTAAATGCACTTTTTGAAATGACAAAAGATAGATTAACAACTTAGCTTGATGTAGTACTTTGTTGAGATCATGTTAACTGATAAAAACTAGTGCTCTAAAATTTGAACCAAGATGGAGTGCTTTGGCAAACTATTGGATAATTTGTTTTATATGATTTTGGAGATGAAGTCCATGCATTTGGATTCAACTTTTGTTCATCGAATCAACTTTGCCAATGAAAATAACTCACATGCTTCTAGTTGATTGGAGCTTGTTTAGCTTGATATTTGAACATGTAATGAAGAATTGGTGATGTTGATCACCTTTGCAATTTGTTGTGAGAGGATCCTTTCATTAGTCAACCCCCTTAGATATGATTCCACAATTTTGACAGAGAGATGGAAGATACACCAAGTAATCACATAATATGCCTAATCTCTCAAGAATGATGTAAATATTGATGCAAGTTGATGATGCAAAGTTGTGTTATGAAGCTCTCCAAGTAGTGATGCTACTAGTTGAAGAAGAGAATAGATCAATAAAATGAAATTAGGGTCTCATCAAATTGTACAAATTGACTGTCCAAACTTGAATGTTTCACACACAAGTTGGCATACAAATACTACTAGGAAGGGTGCTAAATGGTCCTATTTAAAATGTTTTGGAGTCAATTCTACAACATTAATTTGAAATTAAGATCAATTTTACAACAAAGAATTTTTTCTAGATTATAATAATGAATAAATGAAAATTTGAATCTAGACTCTTCGAATAAATTTTAAAATTATATTTAATTATTTTACTAACTTTCATGTAAAAACTATTGGGATTTCACAAGAATATGAATGCACAACAACCTTCTACAAGTGAAACCAAATTAGCACAAATAGTAATATCTATCATTTATAATGAGAGTGTGAGTAATGTACTTAAAGAGCCTTGCATAGATAGGCAAGGTAGATGAGTGAGCATGTAGGAAACTATGAATGACTATTCTTTCAAAGATGGGACACTTGACAAGTGTGAGAACAAGTGGCTAATGTGTATGCACTACGGGCTCGTTTGGGTGCTGGAATACCAAATGCCAATTCCAGTCAATTCTGGAAAATGCTGCAATTCTGGAAGATACAAATCCTAAAAATGATTTCCAGAATATGGGCTGACTTGTTTGGTTCACCCGGAAGATGACTAAGAAGATGCATAAGGAATTTTAATTCTTTATTTTAATTTCTTTAAATATGGTGTGTATATGTCTGTATATATACACACATACATGTGTGTATATATACACATATGCACACATGTGTATATATACACATACACACATGTATACACATATGCACACATGTGTATATATACACATATACACACACATGTATGTATACACACACATATACACACACATATACACATATACACACACATATACACACACGTGTGTGTATATACACACATGTATACACATACACACTTGTGTATATACATATACACACACGTGTGTATATATACACACATGTATATATATACATCCTTATAGCAATTTAATATACATCCTTATAGTCACGGATCCCACGAAATATTAAATTTGGTTTTATAAAAATTGGAATTGGAATTCAAAATTCCAATTCCACCTATTTGAGTGGAAGATGAAATGCCCATTTTGGGGGCAAAATTGGAATTTCGAAATTCCAATTCCAATTTTTTGAATGGACACAAACATGGAATTAACATTATCTGAAAATCTAATTCCAGAATATCCAGTCTAATTCCAACACCCAAACGGGCCCTATATGTTTTACAAAGTGAGCACACATATTTCAATGAGATGAAGTGAGACAGAAGACTGAAAGTCCCTATACAAACACTTAAACAATGTGTATAAAATGAAACACTTGCAACAAAAAATACTATACCATCTAAATTAGCAAATTCATCCTAGAAATTTCAAATGGACGCTACTAAGCTCCCTACAAAATGCACCGTTGACCAAATTTCAAAAATGAAAACACAACAGATTTTTGCAAAATTTTCACCATTTGCTCTTCATGATCTGCATATTTTGTGGTCGAAAACCACAATAAATTTGCAAAAATTTTGACCATTTTTTCTTCATGATCTGCATATAAAATATTGTGTTTTCGCAAATTTGAACAAAAAAAAATTAGACATTTTTTTTTGTCTTTAGTACATTTTGTAAAGAGCTTAACCGCTGCCATTTCAAACTAGTTTAACTAATACCAACCCTATACAGACTTCCATATCTATCACAACAAAACACTTTTGAGTGGTTGGATTGTGAAGTTTCTTTTGACCTTGTTTGGGATCATAAGTCAAAAAGAGAAATTTTAAAATCCACTATGTTGATGACCGTAGTTACTTAAGCATCCACGTGTCGACATACAAGTGGCTATTTTTGTCCCGCGTTGGCATCGTGTTAGGAGACCACGTCACAGCATAAATCACGACGAAATCCGCCGGCATGAAATTATGTCGGAATGAAATTCGAACGAAATGAAACGACATTACATCGGATTTACTCGAAATATGTTGAAATAATTTTCCCGGAATGAAAGACGGTCGAAATGCAAACGAAATGAAATGAAATGAGTTCGGAATGCACATCAAATTCACAGGAAATGCACGCCGATGAAATGAATGTATGCTTTTTGTTTGCTTGTTTGCTCGAGAGAGTGTTGATTTTTTCTCATCCAGATCGACTTAAAGTTGCGTCAGATTTTGGAAAGGAAGGGTTTTTAATGATTTTTGCCCGTTGATTGAGCTCGTAAGATTCTTACGAGAAAATTGAGCCCCGTTTTGGCCCCTTCTGGTCAAGATTTTCTGGAAGCTTAACACTGATGTTTTTTGGGAGCTCAAACAGTGCAACCTTTTTGAAAAACAGGTATGTATGATTTTTCAGTGTTTACGCTAGGATTGTGGAATCGTGTGGCATTTTTCTGAACTTAAAGAGAAGAAGGGCTAATTGGGGTTTGTGAGGTATTTTGAAGTACCGTTGTTAAAGAGCCAGGGTTTTAGTGGGTTATTAAGGCATTCGAGGAATATACGGGGGGAATCTGAGGGATTTTGAGGTACCATTGTCAAAAATCAAGGTGCTAAATTAGGGTTTGGGGGATTTATTAGTCTTTTTCTGAGGGCCGTATGCAGATATCGCGGGGATTGTAGGAGCATTTGACGTACGGATGATGAAAAGATATTATGAGGAATTATTGGGGTTTCTGAGTGTGTGAATATAAGATGTAACACCTGGATACATAAAAGGGGTCTGTAATTTGAAGTACATTTGATGAATTAAGTTACCGAGCAAGAGTTTTCAAGAATCAATGAAAATAAGCTGTTAAAATCCAGGTGCCAAGCTTTTTTTGTAATTGTTATTTAGAGAATACAATGGCCTGATAAGTTGGTGTTCTGATTGCAAGCACAGTGTTTTTTATTTAATTATTTATTTATTTGCTGTGAAATTAGCAAATTAATTGTGGAAAGCTTAGAACTTTGATCTGGTAAATGGAGGCGATGGATGATAGTTGTAATGATCATATTCAGAGGCTTCAGTCGTCTTCTGGGACTTCTTCCTCGTCCATTCCGAGGGATAAATCTGAAATTTCAGGACCGAATAACAATCACATTCGGGCTCCTATTCATACAAGTTCACAGAGTTTAACCCCTGGAAACAAACGGCAAGGAATCCCTCCCTCACATCCACATTTTCCACCGACATCACCTTATGTGCAGTCAAATTTCATGCAAATTCCTGCATCATGGTCATTGGCACAACAAAATTCTCAGAACCAGCAACATTTCAGTCCTAATCCCGCTCCTTCACATTCCAGATCATTATCTCAGCCTGCATTTTTTTCTTTGGATTCTCTGCCTCCGTTAAGTCCCTCTCCATATAGAGAATCATCCACACCTTCTTTATCGGACCCCTTGTCGGGTGATACTTCCATGGAAGAACAAGAAGGCAATACACTGATCCCATCGAATTCCTCCCATAATCCTCCACCACTGTCACCCTTTACCCGAAGAACTCCAAATCAAATGAGTGACAGTCTTCCCCCACGGAAGGGACATAGGCGTGTCTGCAGTGATATTCCCTTCGCATTTTCTAGTGGATCCCAGTCTCCATCTGGGGATCTTCAGCAGGGATTTGTGAATTCATTTGAAAGAGCCAGTCTGAAAGGAAATCCAGAAGTGGATCGAGACAAAAGTAGGATCCAAATGGGACAAACCAAGACGGATTGGAACAGAAATAGGAACCACAACATGGAAGGCATGGGTGAAAAAGAAACAGAAGGTGGCAATGATATATATTCCTCATACCTCGATGTTGAGAAATTGAATAACTTGAGCAGGTCAAGAGCTCCAGATAAACAGGTGCCGGATAACTCAGATGATGTTCAGGAAGACAGTGGTGGAAGCAGTGTTAAAGAGAAGAGCCTGAAGACTGGGGACCAGATTAGCAGTGGAGATGAGTCTGAGAGCGAGGTCAATGAGATTGAAAGCATGAACAGAAATAATGTTGCCATTGGATATGAGAAGAAAGATGGGAATAAAAGAAGTGCAGGGCAAGGCGATAACGTTCAGTACAGGTCACGTCATTCCAGGAGTGTTTCCATGGATAGTGTTATGAGCAAGATGCCTAGCTTTGGAGAAGACATAAAACAGGGACCCTCTCCCCAAGGCCAGAATGCCAGGCATTCCCACAGTAATTCAATGGATGGAAGTATGAATTTCAATCTTGATTTTGGAAATGGAGAATTCAGCGGAGCTGAGATTAAGAAGATCATGGCCAATGAGAAACTACAAGAGATTGCAATGGCAGACCCTAAGCGTGCTAAAAGGTATGGTCCCATGACTAATTAAGAATTTTGGATGACAAAACAAAAATGTCATTAATTTCTTGAAAATCTAGCTGAAGGGGTAATTTTAGGTATAGAGGTTCAATTGTAACTTGGGGCATGAATAATTTGATTGCTTTGACATTATTGGGATTGGTATAAGTAGTGTAATCCAAATTCTTAACAGAATGACAAAATTCAATAACCGGCAAGGTAATTAGTACATATATTTAATTTGAATTGGCTGGCAGAGATACATGTGTTTCTGTGAAGCATATTTTTTCTTTCTTTTGCTTTGATTGTTGCATGCACTTTCCAGGATATTGGCAAATCGCCAGTCTGCTGCACGCTCCAAGGAAAGAAAGATGCGGTATATTTCAGAGCTAGAACGTAAAGTGCAGACCTTGCAAACTGAGGCAACCACATTGTCTGCACAGCTAACCCTCTTGCAAGTGAGTTTCTTGTACTGGTCAGAAAAGCTTCACTCTCAGGATATGTCTTATGAGCCTAGTTCTGTTATGCTCCAATAAATGATTGGGGTTACCTTCTATGTTTGCAGAGAGATTCAGTAGGGCTTACTAGTCAAAACAATGAACTGAAGTTTCGGCTACAGGCAATGGAGCAGCAAGCACAACTTCGAGATGGTAATGAAAAAGTTCTGTTTATTGTTTACATTAGTCTTAGTCTTTGTAGATAAAAATATGGTATGCCATGGGAATATGAAAGGATGGGTCATTGAATTTTATTCTTGAGTTGAATTTGACTTAGGTAGTAGGCTCTAGAAGTCAATCACCCTGCTCAGTTTCCTTTTGTTCTATGTTTGCATGTCAAATTTTACCACAATGTGGGAATTCAATGATTCATAAAAAAACATACAATTAAATAACTCTGGCAGAACTTCAGTTACAAGAGTATTTTAGTTATATCTGTTTGCTAATATTTTGAGAGAGCCCCTTTTCTCTGGTATCTTTGGTGGTCTATTCTTGAATAAGATGGAAGTGAATTTTTGTTTCTAATGTTCAGTGACATTTTCTGTTATTAGCATTGAATGATGCACTTGGGGAGGAGGTTCAACGGCTGAAGTTAGCCACTGGACAGCTAGGTAATGGTAATTCTACCAGTCTAAATCAGCAAATGTCAATGAATTCATCATTTTTTCAGCTCCAGCAGCAGGGGCCACATCTTTCTCTATATCAATTGCAGCAGCAACAGCAGCAGCAGCAGCAGCAACAGCAACAGCAGCAGCAGCAGCAGCAGCAACAACAGGTCAAAAACACCCAACAGTCTCCAGGGAAGCAAACTAATCAGAATGAAGCCCTCCAAGATACATTTACCCCCTTTCCTGGCCTTACAGGTTCCTCTAGTGACCTAGATTCATCAAATATGAATTGCTAGTCAAGAGAGTTGTGGTAACTTTGAAAAATTGGACATATTTATATTATTAAATTATCAGTTTCCTTCTTTGCCACATTTTTCTTTGAAAGGGATGTGGCAAATTAATGGAAGGATTGTTCATACATAAATTGTTTACTACACATTGAATGAAACTAATGATGGTTGATTGCCAGGGAAATTAGTCTCCTTAACTTGCTTTTGTCTTTTATATTTCTTATTTTTAAGTTGATTTGTGTCCTAAGCTATATTTTTAGTTATACCAAGTCTGGCATTGGATGGTGCATTTTGTATATACATTCAAAGTTGCAAGGATGTACCTTTACAGCAGAAAACCAAATCATGAATTCTATTCAACATGTGAAATGGCAGATATGGTCATTTGACAAAACTGAGCAGCATCCTGTACTTCATTAGATTTAACTTTTTCTGCATACACTCCAACCAAATTGTTTTGCTTTAGAGATAGTGAAATGTTAGACTTTGCTGACAGTTAACACAGATAATGTATTGTAGGTCAAATATTGATTTGCAGATTAAATTATATGCAATACAATAGTGTAACTAGATCACTGGTGGGGAATAACTTGTAGCAAATAAGGTACAATTGTGATGACAGAACTTACATCTAAGATGGAAGATGGTTGTAGGACTGTCTTGGAATTCTTTACCGACCAATTTTTGTGAAATAGTGGAGATATCTGAGAGGTTGAATCATGCCCTTGAATTGTCTTTGTATGTGATATCTTATAGCATGGTCGTTACGAAAGACTCAAATGATTAAGAGCAGGGTCATAATACTGTGATAAATTAAATCAAAATGTGATTGGATGCAGTTGCCTTCATGTTGATCACTAAAATTCCAACATTGTGTAGGCAGTTTATTGATCATTTCCTTTGATCCTTTATATGCTTCTGGAAGACTTGACTTCTTTTGCCCCTTGGTGATTATTCTGTGTGATATTTCCCAAGTAAAAATTAGATACAAGTATGCAATCTCTATGATTTGATGGTTGTGAAACCGGATCTATTCAGAATATTTTCAAAACTAGAAGAAAACTATTAAACCTCATGACTAAGTTGAAGCCTCATAAATAGAGAAATAAAATGCCCATTTGAAATTTTGCAAGCTAATCTTATGTAGCACTTTGGATATATCGATCTATTGCAATCAATTTGAGGTGATTTTCAAGCTCACCAAAAGCTACTCGAGTAAAAAATATTGCAATGGTGTTTGCTATAAGCATGGCTATCAAATAGGTGGATGTTGCAACATACAGCCAAGGTGGTATGTAGTCATTTCTTGCATTTCCTGTTATATTTAGTTTTTTTTTATGATACCTGAATAGGTAAGCAAATGTATAAAACATTCACCATTCTGTTTTACATCTGTAAATATTTTTCTGGGAAGCAAAGCCAGTTGAATGAACAAGATCTGTGAACAAGATTACAAGGAAGAGCACTTTAAACTCGCCGTCATGGTATTTGCCTTGACATGTATTCATGGACTCTTTGACCATAACATTGACAGATGGTAGGATCAGATGTGTACTCTCTATCTAACAAGGAAAATTGGACAGATTTGTTGACCATCTTTTCCTTGTTGCAGCAACACTAGGATATGCTGTGGTTGTCGCAGACTCTATCGTTGCATTTTTGGGTCTCATGGTTCATCTCAACCTCTAGTACTTTTGTTTTTTGAAGGGGTTAACTCTTTTGATCCGGAGCTATGAACTCGTAGGTCACAAATTGGAGATCTCATCGCAGTAACATTTCAATGGGATTTGAACCTTGGTGGCAAAAATCACACCGCCATAATTAAACTATGGGAATATGCTAATGTCAGCCAACCGCAAGAGTACTGAATGCTACTAACATTTCTAATTTCTTTGGTTATCGCAAGACTATTTTCTGCACAGATTTAGACAGATTACCTTTAATTTTTTCAAGATTGCCATACAAATGTGATTAATGATGTTGAGGAAAACTAGAACTGACAACAGTTAACTATTGGTTGAACTGATTCTGCATACTCCTGTGCCTATGACTTCATACTTTCAGTCATTTTCATTTGAGATCATTCAAGATAACCTTGCTTCTTCAACTCGCTGGATTCTTCATGCACCAACGGCAAACAATTGCTTGTTAGATTATTTTGTTTTATAGCTCGTTAGGTTCCTTTGTATTGAAGCTTTTCTATAAATTGGTTACAACACATCTGTGCTTGATTGAATCCTTTGAGGATGTGATCAATAAAGCTAACATACCATACTTGTTGGTTGACTAACTAATTATCTGGAGATCATGAATGATTCTTCTGTATAGTGCTTGCTTTGAAAAACTTGATTCTTGACTTCAGATGTTGAACGTCTTTTGAGGAGCAGTTTTTCCCTTCCAAATCTTCGATTGCATATATGTAAGCATTACAAGTCATTTGCAAGACTGACATGTGCTGGTGTTGTACAAGTGTAATGATAAATTACAAATACGGTGCAAAGAGAATTTTTTTCGAAATGACTGTAAAATCAATAGAGAACATAACGATATAATAGATGTGAAAGAGCAAAGGAAGGATGATGTAGATGTGTTTCTAACTATAACCATATTGAATTGATGAGGGTAGAGTAATGTAGGTGGTAATGAATTTGTATGGATAAGCAATGTTGTTGCCCAAGGGATGACATAATTATCTTATGCATATATATTTGACTCCTTCAAACGATATGATTACGAAATCTTCTTGACTTTTTAGAATCACTTTTTCTCTCCAAGACTTATGTTATGAGAGAGATGCACGTGTCCAACATTAAGTGGAAGTAACTTGTTGAGGTGATAGTTTGTCTTAAGTGACTTGCTAACCATCAAACGCATCTTCTTTGTATTTAATCAGAATTGGCAGTGATATGACGTGCCAAAGTTAACAAAGGTTTTCATTTCTCTGAAGTGATGATTTTGTCACAAAATGTCAGAAAAATAAAGGATTGATGCGACTTATTTATTATTATAGTTTTATAGTCAGAATCTGGCTATAAGAGATGGAGCAAGGTTTTGGGGTAGGATCAAGTCCCTAGTCTGATGGTTATCTTGACACCCAACATGATTAAACATGTAGGCAGGGCAAAGGAATTGGCAAAGAGGCTAAATTTGTTGCAGTTGAGTCATTATCAGTTGCATATGGACTTAAATGTAGATCTAAGCACTTTCTAGATTTAGCTAAATGACTCAACTGCAACATAATCATTTAGATTGCTTATTTATTATTATTATAGTTTTATAGTCACAATCTGGCTATAAGAGTTGAAGAAAGTTTTTTGGGTAGGATCAAGTTCATAGTCTGATGGTTATCTTGACACCCAATATGATTAAACTTGTAGGCAAGGCAAAGTAATTGTCAAACAAACTAAATTTGTTGCAGTTGAGTCATTATCAGTTGCACATGGACTTAAATGTAGATTTAAGTGCACTATAGTTACCCTTGGCATAGGGAAGGTGGACTATTTCTATCATGCTAAAAGAAATGTAAATGATAATGGGTGTTCTAGTGAATAGCTATAGGCTAATTCTAATATTGGCTACAAATAGAGGAGATTAATAGAGAGTCAAGTTTTATCTTGGGGATGTCAAAAGTGTTGTCAATACCAAGCTTTGTGTTTTACTTTCACACTATAGATAAATCTTATTTCCACTATATGTAAGGTCATCATGGATGCATTGATGTTGAGGAAGATGGAGTAACATCAAAACACAAATAGCTAGGACATGAAGAATCCATCTCATACATGTTAATATGATATAGTTGGGTCTTTCAATGTGACATAGTTGGGTCCCTTATAGCTTCATTGCCCACTAGTGATAGATTTGGTATATGTCGACATTAAGGTCGTGGTTATATGAGATATGGATAAATGGAGGGGTGTAATTAGAACAATAGCTGCTATTAGAACTAGTGACTTGATCAATGATCCTTATATTGAGATGGATTTATTGTGAGTGGGAGGCGAGCATGTTGATAGTGTGTAGGATCGTGTAAGTGCTAATGGAGAGTTGGTGCACACTAAGGTGAATCGATGATAAGAGAATTGCAACAATTTGGGGAGCTGCATAGAGATGGACCTCTTATGCATAAATTTTGTCTAGAAGGGGGCACAGGGAGGAGAAATGTGGCTTTTGATTTCTTCAAATGGAGGCACTTGGTGCATATATTTCTCATTTGGCAAGTGGTAGTACCAAGATTAGGGGTGGTTGAATTGCATGATCAACAAATTGTGGTTGGTGGTAGCAAGGATAACCCTAAGTTGGAGGAGTAGCTCAGTTTCTATGAGGAGGCAAAGGATCACTATTTTATCTATTGGTTGATGATGATGTTGTTTGAACCATTGAGATTTTTTTTGAGTTGGAAATAAACATTTCAGATGTTGATTGTTATTTAAAATTTTGAATTTCCTAAATAACAATGTGGTGTCTATTAAAAACCTTCCATTTTCCTCTTCATTGATAGCAATTGTTTAAACATATGGCTTATTTAAACATATCAACTATGTGAACATCCTTTTATACATTAAGGAACCAAATAAAATATAATCTATTATATCTATATCATATGAACAAGTTTGGTATCTCCTTACTCAACATAATTCATAAAGAATGCCTTTATCATCTTTATGTCAAATTGCACCCATAGATTTTTTTTGAGTTACAAGAGATCTTCCTTGCAAGATATTTTATTATCCAAATGCATGTCATTGTAAATGACCACATTATAGTTTTTTACCCTTTCAAATTTCTATTAACTTGCATTGAAAAAAGCCAACATGGAGGTATTTTTTTAACAAGAAATGATTGTTCTCTCTTGTGGCGTAAGAGCGTTGCCACTTGGTGGAAAGATGCTAATGATGAACATTTGACTGTCTAGGCTTTTGATTCTTCCTTTGATGACACATCATAGACTGATGATGACTCCTTTAGGGATGATGCTCCTACTGCAGATTTGGATAACGTTCACGTTGTAAATATGGCCTCTACAACCCTTGTGCTTCCTGCTACTAGTGCAGCCCTCTTTGGCCATGTGGACCCTTCTCCGTCTATTGCTCCTACTCTAATCCAATCTTCAACTAACGATGTGCACCCTTCTCAACACTCTGCCCCTTGTGTTGACAATCTTTCTAATGGGGTTTCACCACTTCTCCCTTGTAGGGGGATCCTAGTGATAATATTGTCTAGATATTTGTTCAACGATGAAGAAAAAAATAATTCTTTAGCCTCTCATTCGTCTCCCCCCGCCATGGGCAAGTTGTCTACCCACTCTTGAGGTGAGTTACTAACTTTTCTATTAGTATGTCATTCTTGGCCTTATTTGTAACAACCTACACCTTTGTCAATGTGTTGTTGATCTCTTTTGACACCTTTGGGTTGTGGTTGTGTTAGGGTCAACACCCTTGTTATGTTGCTGATTTTAATAAAAAATAAGAAATGATGTGTAACTCTAAAGAAACCCTAGGTGAGATAAGCTATGTTTGAAATGCCTTTCCCATCCAACTTGGTTTTTTCTCCACTTGTAAGGGACATTCACCTCTCTAGTGCTTCCCTTTATGTTGTTAATGTGGAAGTGCTTGTTGTTTTGTTTGGTGTGGAGGCGATCCTTCGTAGAGTTTAGGCTCTTGATTATGGTGTGGATGTTGTTTGTTGTGAACTAGGGTAAAATGTGTCTACAAACCTTTGCCGTGAGGCTTGCCTAGGCCCTTTGTTGGGGTCTAATGCTAAGACTCATAGTTATTCCCTTATTGCTCAGTTTGAACTTGTTCGCCCCTAGCATATTTTTTGACCTCTTTTGTAGGTTAAAATTGTGGTTCGGTTTAACTATTATTTTGATTGAGATTTGGCCTTGTTTGGTTGTCTAGCTTACTCCTATCAGTTGTCAATCCGGGTGCATAGACTGATGAAAGATATTGCGGTAGTTTGCCGAAGGGATGAAGGTAGCAAATTAAGTGGGGACGATATGCATGGTACAAAATAGTAGCCCTTAACTTATGCTTCTATCTTGCCCAAGAACATATATCTACTCCAATCCTATGGATATCATGAAGTCACAAATTTACTTTTAAATGAAATCACACATCTACATATAAACGAAATCACACATCCAACAAATGAAATCACATCTGATAAATGAAATCACACTCTTGTTCTAAGAACATAAACCCAATCTAATCTTAAGAATGCATTCACACTCTTGTTCAGATTTGATTTGCTTCCATAATTAATCATGTGAATGAGGTCTCACTTAATCTTGTCCACACTTTAATCTATCAATATTTAATTGATACACATCCAATTCCTTCGAGGGTTACAATATAATGAATTAGAGGAAGAAAAGGTTTCGGATTTTAAGAAATGTAATGGAAATAGATGGCCATAGAAGGTATGGACTGGTGACAGGAGGTAAGTGGGTTGCGACAGGAGAAAATGCATTTGCAACATGAGATAATGAATGGGTGACAAGAGATGGGGGAAGTAGTGGTTTGCAGATCATAGAATGAAATCTTCGAGCAACAATGTCTTGCAAAATAGATTATGAAGTAAAATTTTTAATACATTGTTTATGCACTAGTATATATGTATCCCGAAGTTAATGGAGATGGATTACCAAAACAATGACAATTGCTAAACCTGTGGAGGTCAATACGAAATCTGAAACAACAATCCTAATAACACATTCAATGAGTTACAGAAACATAACACACACTAGTCTAATAAAACATAAACGATCTCACCGAGCATTCCAAGAGGGGGCACCCTTCCTCTGGTCGACTGGTGAGCTTAAAAATGACTGAATCACACGATTACACCACAACAACCATTACTTTCACATTCAACAATTAAATTAGAAAAATATACCATATATTTTCAGTCTGCAAATTCTGTCGATTATCTATATATTTTTGTCTTCGATTACACACACATATATACAAATAGCTAGAGGTCTTTTGTCCACAATGTTATCATAACTGATAATAATGTTGATGATTGATTATTTGATGGAGTTGATGATGAAAATCGACCAATATCAGAGGTATACATGATGATAGTAGAAAGATTAGATCAATTATAATCTTGTCATTGATGTCAAGCAATTGATTTTTGATTGATATTATGTTGCCATATCATTCGGTAATGATATAAACCGAATGATATAAGATGAATGAGTTAAGGAGAAGAGGAAATGAGAAGTTGAAGAAGTTGTAGAACATAAATGGGCAAGTGATATAGATTGGACAATGATTTGATTATGTTGATATGATTGTTTTCTACCTAACGTATGAGTATGTTAAGTCGATAAAGCATGGTGATGAAGTTTTGACAACTTGGTAAGTAAAGTTGTCATGGCTACCGAGATGGAAAAGTCACTCGGTAAGGTAAAGGTAAAAACTTGGTCACTCAATAAAGTGGAAAGGTTTGGGCACCAAGCGATGTAACCAAAATTCTAAGTGAAGAACATCGAGCAAGGAAAAGGTATTAAATGTGGATGAAATCGATATTTAATGATTAGCCATCATGAGCTGGATGATCACGATGATGAGGAAGTTAGTTACAAAAGATCTATGGTTATAAAAATTCCAGATGAAGATCTATGGCTAGATCTAAGCGGCAAAAATAAGTGGAACAAGTTACAAGAAAAAGTTCAAGTTCCTAGGTGAAAAGGAAACGTGTTATCGAGATCTAGATCTGATGAATAATGAAATGAACGGTCAAGATTGATTAATGGAAAATGTAATAGAGGAGATTAAGAGGCAAAAATTGTCTATATAAAGGATGATCTTGTATGGATAATTGGTTGGCAAACTAAATAGTTGAAAGGTTACTGACTATTGCAGAGGTGAAGGAACAGAGAGATTCCGAGCGAGAAAACAATGATTTGATGAAGTGATAATGCTAGTGGAAGATGAAGAGTTGAAGTGAAGATTGAAGAGCGCACAAGGATTTGATTGAGAAAAGATAGTTGCACATCTACATGTCATTTTTATTATTGTTGCTTACTAGCATTTGTAATAGTCAAATCTCTTAACAGAGTGGACTTAACAGTCTTATTGTAAATCCTTGAGAAAGGTGACATTCCAAAAAGAGTGTTTTAAGACCTCTAACAAGGCCACTCCTAACAAGGTGAAGATCCTAAGAGATCTAAGGTTAATCCCTTAACAGGGTCACACCTAATGGTGTGTTTTGTAATCTTTAACCAGATTGGCTCTTAACCGGACGTACTTTAGAAGAGTATTTTTCTTAGTGGGTGACAATTCCCACGGTGGTTTTTCCCAAAGTTGGGTTTCCATGTTAAATATCTGAGTTATACATTGTGAATGATTTGTGTGAATGAGTTTTTGATTGATATAGTTTATTTACTGTTGTTAGTAAATAGAGAACTGTGTATCTACCGAGTTAATAAGAGAAAAGTATTTTAAGGTATTTGTAATCACGATTACTGATTCACCCCCCCTCTCCGTAATCCAACACACAAAATACAAATTGTAAACATAGGATCGGTTCTACCTGATAATAACTAATTATATCAAATTAGAATATGGTTTTGGTCGTACGTAGTTTATTAAACCATATTCAGTTAAAACAATTTGTGTTGGATTCACAGATCTAAAACTATTTCATCTAAAAGACAAAAAATGTTATTGCCAACAATCCCCGTGTCACTCATACTCTTCAATCAACTTGATCCTTAGTTTCCTCATGACAGATTCTTGCAGCATTTTGACAAAATATGTTAAATTTGGAACCCGAAGTGCAAAGGTCATTCTTTCCACTCTAATAATAATTCAAACATTTTCTTATTTTCTTACTAATTAATTAGGAACTAGGGACTAAAGACACATGATGGATGAAGGATATATGGACACGAAACAAGACATATGGACATAAAACAAGACACTTTTAACCCCCATCATTTCCCCCCAAATGAAGACTTTGCATGTCCTCATGCAAATAGACAATACAAACTAGGTAGAGGTACATCAGATCGAGATCTTGCTATTCCCTCTCCATTCCCCTGCTCATCGTACCATTGTGTAGTCATTGCTTTTAGTCTATCTCTTAACATATGATTTTCTTGCTGCAATTGTACCATCATTTGCAATAACTGGTTGACTAGAAGGAAGGGTGGAGGATAGAGTTGTTGTGAGGCCTCCTCTTTATAAACCACAATAGCTTTTGAAGTGTCTTCAACATTGTCCATGATAGGCTCGATGTCTATATTTTGTGGAGGTATAACCATTTGAGGGCTTGTAAATTGATTAAGGGGATCTTCATGACGCTTCTCCAATTTTGTCATTATGCCTAATTCCTCATGAGGAGGGTTTCTATCTAAAGATACTTTCCCATCATCAGGGTTAACATAATACCAAACCAATCCTAGTAGTGCTTTATTTTTAAGGGTAGAGGCAATCTCCTCTCCATAGGCCCAACAGATAACTGGATCAAGGGCTTCATTCTCTTGAACCTCTATAATTTCTTGAGACTTTTTTTCTTCAAGTTCTACAAGGGGATTCAGGCTCCTTAGGGGTTGCTATGACTTCTGGAAACTCATACACTGCAGGGGATTCAGTAGAATCTTCTAGTTTATACGGCTTTGCTTTTGCAGAAAGGGTTTTCTTATGCACTTGACTTTGCTTCCTCTCTTTATTCTTACGTTGCCTCTGGTTTTGAAATATTTTGGCATGCTTTTGTCCTTTACCTTTGACAAGGGAATTGGTAGCTAAGATTTTCACATCATGAGCATCGTCAGCCAACTCATTGAGATAGTTAAGGGATTATCTAGTGACCCGACTGGTAGAAGGAACATAAGATGAAGTGACATGACTGGTTTTTATTTTTTTTACTAGCGTAAGGATAGGTGATTCTGTAGATTTTTGTTTCCGGGAGGAAGACAAATTTGCATCTGGTAGGGTTTCAATAGCTTCCGTACAAGAGATGTGTTTGGATTTTTTTGATGGGCTATCGTCCTCTTTGTTTCAAAGAGGAGGGATTTACTCTTTTGCAGATGTTTTTGTGACAAAGGCATCCCAAGTAATTGGAGGTCAAAGGGTATGAAGGCCATGAGTGATGATAAGTTTAATCAGGCCATGGTGAGCTAAAGATTGTTCATGACCTTTCCTAAAATCTTGATAGGAACACTTTAAGGAACAATGCAGATAGTAAGGCACATTAATTAAGACATATGAAGATGCAACAATATACGAAAATGATGGGCATAGACTTAGGCATATTGTCCCTCACATGTGACATACTGGATGAGAAACTTAGCTACCTCATCATATGGTGGAGGAAGTGACTTATGAGATGTTCCTTGCCCTTTAAAAATTGTAACTCTTTGACCTCTCTATAGAAATTGTGTCCTATACATTTTGAGGTCGGTAGCGCGTGGGTTTGCAATGGGAAAGAAAGAATTTGCAGTTTGTGGAAGCCTAGTGACATGTTCTAGTGTCTATAAAGTAATAGGAAACTCCAACCCTTGTATCTGCACCTTGTCCTTCTGAAACCCTCTAGAAAAGTCTGTAGAAACAGGTTCGTCAAACCCTTGTAGCTTCTAGAAATATTTTGTTCACCTTGCTTGCAAAAATATTTTATAGGCCTCTGTACATGCTATCAGCTTGTCCATTCGCAGAGGTTCATGGTGCTTATGATCACCTCCCATGGAGACAGAATGCAGTAGACACAAAACCAATTTACAAAACAAGCCAACTTGTACAAGGAATGGTAGTAAAATGGTAAAGGACAATGACTTGGAAAATGTAGTAAACAATGATGTAATAATTATGACAAGATAATCCATAGAAAGTACATGTCATTATCATAATGACGAACTCATGCAAATTCCCCCCCCCCCCCAACAGTATGGTGACACGTCCCGGGTCACTAATTAATTATAAAGGAAAAATAAAAAGAATGTTTAAAGAATCATTAAAGGGAACGAAATACTTCCTGCGTACGACAAAGTGACAGGTGAATTCTGGAAATGTGAGAGAGCAACGGTAGCGAACGTCAGTAGATTCATCCGCGTAATCTAGCTGATTGTGCAAAAAGGAACAATCGTGGCATAGAGTGTAAACAAAATGGTCCACATGGCATAGGAGCCCACGATTGATGGCTAAGTCGAAGAGATGAAATGGGCCCCACTAGTGACCAGGAACAAGAAAGGGTGACATGAAGTAGAAAACATCCTATTGCAATGCATGAAAGTCCAGGTGTTCCATGGCCTGTAGAGAGCCATCTTCATCTTGTTTCTTTCTATTTCTTTTGATTTTGTTCTTTTCTTTTCTTTTCATTTTTTTAATCTGTTCGATAAGGACACTAGGCTATCGATAGCTCGATTATCGACAAAATGTAGTTTGGTTGTGCTAGAAATCCAATTTTCACAGCCGAGGATTATTGCAATTACAAGTCATTGGTAAACCAATTTTCAGCTAGTAGTTGGCCAACAACACCAAAAAATTGGTTTTCATTATTGGATCTTATATTACATTTAAATTTTTTTTTACGATGATCAATGTCGAAGGAGACCAAAGGGAAGCACGGTGAGTTCCTCAGCCACATCAAGAAAGAAGGCTTCCTTCAAAAGAGGTTTGTGATACAGCTTTAGGTGGTGACCATTAACGAGGAGCTTGCAACATTCAGAATCCATGGTCCAGAGTTGAACAACACCGTTGTCATAAACATGCTCAACTTTGTAAGGTACCAACCACTTTGTGTGAAACTCACCCTTAAAATCCTAGAACCGAGAGTCATATAGGAGTGCCCAATCCCGAGGTTGAAAAGAGCATTGGCGAATATGTTTATCATGCCACAGAGCGCATTGCTTTTGGACAATCTTGGTGTGGAGAAGTGCATCTTGACAGAGTTCATCAAGAGAATGCAGTTGAGCAATGCACTCCCGCTAAGCATCAGAGAGACTCAAACCAAGTTTTAATGTGGTGTGTAGAGTCTTGATCTTGAACTCAATGGGGAGAACCACCTTCTTACAGTAGACCATCTCATAAGGGGTCAGGCCAGTAGTAGTCTTCCACATGGTGCGATAGGCCCATACGGCTTCAAGAAGCTGTATGGACCAATCACGCTCATGTAGTGCAATGGTCTTGGTAAGGATGTTCTCAAGGTATCAGTTAGTTACCTCAACTTGTCCATTGGCTTGGTGATGCTAAGGAGTGGAATTTTGGTGGCGAATTTCATATTCTTTGACTAAAGAAATAATGAGGTCTGAAGTAAATTGTGGTCCTTGATCTGTAGTGATTTACTGAGGTACACCAAAGGGAGTGAAGATCTTAGCATATAGAAAATAAACTACTTTAGTGTCTCATGCATGTTTGAGTGAAACAACTTCAACCCACTTGGTGACATAATTAGTACAAACAAGAATGTATTCCTTGTTCTTAGAAGGTGGATTGATGGGTCCCACAAAATCAAGACCCCACTTCTTGAAGGGTTGTATGGATAGTTGAGGGTGAAGTGGCATCTCATCAGAGTGTGTAAGACGACCCATGTGCTGGCACTGGTCGTAATGATGAACATATCGCTTACAATCTGTATGGATCGTAGGCCAATAATATCTTGTAGTAAGAATCTTCTGAGCAGACCTTTGAGCAGCAAAGTGTCCTCTGCATGGTTCAGTATGGCAGGCTCAAAGGATGTTAAAGACATCCTCCTCAGGTAAACACTGATGCATAATGTTGTCAATGTCAGTATGGAAGAGGAGACCATTGATCCAGGTGTATTGTCCATTGGGGCCCAACAAAGTTCGACGTTCACGAGGATAAAAATGAGGAGGGAACTTGCACGTAACCAAGTAGTTGGAAATATTGACATACCAAGGACTCTTTGCGGAGATGGAAAAGAGGTTTTCATCTGGGAAAGTATCATCAACAGGAACATGTTCATTGTCCAGTAGTTGCAACTATACACACGAAAGTAGTGCATTTCTATGGATCCTTGCAATCAAGAACACTCAAGAATGAGGCCTCAAAAATCGATCCATAGCTCTCTATGCATGGAGTTGCAAGATGTAAAGTTGCTCTCAGCTAGAGCTATAAACTCATGACCTTGCTAGTCAACCATACAATGAGAGATTCACAATGAAAACAAGGGCAAGAATGCCAATATCTCCAATGAAACCAAATGTATGCAATGCAATGCAAATCTATATAATAATGCAAGTTAATCTATTGCATAAAAGGAAATCTAAGCTAATATGCCATGATAATGCAACTAAGAAAGGAAATATGCAACTACAATGAAATGCAATAACAAGTCTTCAAAGCTTGGATGTAGAATGTCTTCAAAGAGCTCCAAATGACCTAGAAAACCTGTAGCATAACATTAGTATGAAAACTTAAGATATGAAAATGAAGAAGAGAGATCTTCTTTTATAAGAAGTGAAAAGGAATGGACCATTGTGATTAAGAGACAAAATACTTAATCAACGGTGGAGAAAAAAAGAAGCTTGATCCTTGTGCACAAATATCCTCCAATAGGAAAACAGGAGTTGACTTTAGTGTCCATATGAGACAAAAAGTGCTTTTTCTCTCTTTTTATAAATAAGAATAATGCTTTATTTGTGCAACATAGGATAAGAGGAAAAGTGGAGATTTTTTATTTAAATAAAAGGGGAGGAAATTTCTTTTAATTAAATAAAAGTTTCGGATAAAATGATTTTATTATTTAATTAAAAGAGATTTTTAATTAATTAAAAGGGAGCATGTTCTCTTAATTAAATAAGATTTTTATTTTTTATTTATTTTAAATTAAATAAGGCTCAAACCTTAGAAAATATTGAATTGATTATGATTTGATCAAGGAAATTGATATAATTGATATTGTTGATATTTGAAAATATTGATTCAGGGATTTGATAAATTGCAGAAATGGGGCCCAAGGTCTAGGCGACCATTTTAGGGTGCATACAGCAACCTGGATAAGAAATTTGCAACCACATTTTCTTGACCAAGATTATCAAGTATAGTGACATCAAATTCTTGTAATAAAAGTGTAGACAGCGAAAACTGGGCAGGTGTCTTAGAATCATTCAAATTTGTAAAATCTCAGCCAAATGTTCTAATTTTCATCAAAATGGATCAAATCAATTTTAAATGGATATTTTTTAATCAAAATTGGACAAAATATGTAAATCAAAGGAAAAATCAAATCATGACATTAAATAATTAAATACAAGCTTAAAGGGGTCAATCACACTATATAATTGATTTTAATCAATTAATTGTATAGTTTTAAATCAAAAATCAAATTGAACCTATTCCCTTACATGATTAAATTTAATTAATTGATGGAATTTAATTAATCCTAATATCTTTCAACATAATTTGAGCAACCAATAAGAATTGAGAACACAATGCACATGGATCACTCCAAATTGTTGAATCTCAATCACTCAAATTTGTCTACTTGTCCAAACCTTTGAGACAATCATTTAAATTGTCCCCCCCATTTAAAAACATTTCAAAGTTTTTGAATAAACCAAGGCTAAATCATGATCAAGTAACTCTACCCCCTACCCTTGGGATTTTACTATAAGTAGAAGTCATTTTGAGAGCATGATAGATCTTAGAAAATGCAAGTGCATAACATCATCACTATAGGCAATTTAAGAGCAATTGAGCAATATCTTGAGCATTTTGAGAGCAAATAGTGAGATTGAAAGCATTATCATGAGCATTTGAGTTAATCTTTGTATCAAATTGAGAATTGAGAGCTAGATTAGGCATTTTATCATAATTTCTCATTCTAGGATTGTCACTAGTAGAGAATAAGGCTGAGAGCTCTACCTACCAAGCTTAGATAGGGAACCATGAGATGATATGGATGTTAAATACAATTCTTTAGATTAAATTTCATTGTATTTTCATAGAATTGTAGCTAATTGTCCTAATTTCATGAAGGTGTAAACACTCACACACAAATGACACCCACCGTGGGGCCTTGAGCCTCATTTCTATCATTTTTATCAAGTTTTGTGTGTTTTTGGCTTCACTTTTATGTCAATTTTGCAGAAAATAAGAGAAGTGCCGCTTATGAAGGATTTAATTGATGCTCATGAGCATTCTGACGATGCCTAGAAGAAGTTGACTGACACTTGCGAGATTCTTTCTATTCTGTCTTTTCTTCTTCTGACGCCTGTGCAGTTAAGTATTACACCTGAGAGCGTAAAGCATCACCTAAGATATGAGAAACAACACCTATTAGTTGTTCTTTGCTGCCTGTGATATTTTATCTTACGTAATTTACAGTTATTTGTCATGCTTAATAGCTTTTAACTGACGCTTACTAGTTGTTCTTTGCTGCCTTAGATCTTTTATCTTACGCAATTTACACTACTTTTAATGCCTAGAAGTTAAATTGTCACACTTAGTAATTTCTAAACGTCGCTTGAGTCACTGGAAAGTGACGTCTAAGAGTTTTTAAATCACACCTACTAGCTTTTAACTGACACTTATTAGTTGATAAATGCCGCCTAGTGTTTTCTGCTTAAATTTGCTGTCAGATTATTAAATTCTATTTTCTAACTCTCTGTCTGTGTTTTTCCTACAGATGAGCAGACACATGAAAGTACGAAAACCAGAAAGTAGAGTTACTCAAGAGAGCAAAGAGGTGAGAATTCAAATCAAACGTAAAAAAGAAATCCATAGTTCTTCAATTCGAGATAGTTTGGGATTAGAAGAAAAGCTTTATGCTCATTACATTAAGGTGTTGGATGCTTACAAAAAGAAATTTCATACTTTGAACTAATTTTTTTCCATTAAGTTGTTAAAATTTTCTTTGCAAAATCTTGTCAAGAACACTTAATTGCATTTCAATTTGTTCCTTTTGGTTTCCTTCACTTTGTATGGCTGTGTTGACTAATTTTTTGGAGGAACCAGAATGGGAATGATAGCCACTAGGTGAGTAAGCAAATAAACATCAAAAACTGCAAAAAAGCACCTAGCCTTTGCTAGCTACAAAAGAGGTATTTTTCATATCAAGCTTGCATTGCTTAAATTGTGGCTTTTCTTTAGATCTAGCTTAATAGGAAAAACCTTACTATTGTCCAAATTGAAAAAACATTAGGCATATGCTCTCTATTTTGCGAAGTGGATCAAAAAGCCAAATGTGTGAGTTCAACTTGGTAGAAAGAAAGGGATGAGGAACTAACCAAATATTTCATTTATAAGAATCTCCTGGTCAAGAGGTTGAAAAAGAACAAATTTTGCTTGAAGTGTTTGGAACAAGGAACAACAATAAGGATATGCTCTTCACTTTCTAAGTGAAAAAAATTCCCAAACTTGTTGAACTAAGTTTGATTTCTTGTTTTTCTATACATGCTAGATAAATTAGATCTTTAGAGGGCCTGCCTCTAGAGAATTTCCTTATGAGGACGGTGAGAGGGAACGACCCAAAGTGGGAGACAATCGCTTTAGCCGCGATACCATTTGACCCACTATAAACAAATACATTCTTCCTTAATAGGAGAGTGACTAGGTTGTGTGCAAGCATTCTTCACTTCCTCTAGTAGTCCTTCGGGATTGCGCTGAATCGTGCTTTTGTGCGTGTGGGAAGCCCGCAAGTGGGTAAAAGAGCTTGACATGATCTAGAACAGAGGTGTTCATTAAAAATCTTGTTAAGTAGTAATCTTCCTTTTAAAGCCAAACGTGTTTAAAAGCCAAATTTGACTCTAGGTAGATTTCTTGGAAGACATTCTTGTTTATACTTGTGAAAATGATTGAGAACATACACTTTTAGTGTGGTTTTAGGTATATGGTACAAATTTGACATGTGTGTTGGGTTTGTATTTTATTTTCAAGCAAGAATATTCTGCAGACCTGATCTCAAAAACTTTTAAAAATTGAAATTTACAACCTGGTCTGCAAAGTGCCGCTTGCACATAGAGGAAAACCGCTTATGCACAGTGAAGTCATGCCTGTGACTATTCAAGAAATGCCTATAAATGATGAAGTCACGCCTGTGACATTTTAAGAAATGCCTGGCACAGTGAAGTCATGCTTGTGACTATTCAAGAAATGCCTATAATGATGAAGTCACGCCTGTGACATTTTAAGAAATGCCTGGAAAAAGTTAAGAAATGCCTATCAATAGGGAAAAACCACCTGCTGACTTGCAGAGTGCTACCTAGGCAAATTCTAGTAACTGTGTACTAAGTATTAAGTCACGCCTGCACACATAAAAGTGACGCCCAAAAATAAAGAAGGGAAAATAGTGGATATTTCTCGAGGGTTTCAAAAAATTTTGATTTCATATCTGGATACCCTTTTGGACATTCTATCTGTTCCAATATTCCACTTGGTCAGAAATCCTAGTTTTGAACAATTTTGAAAATTTTGTAAGGATTTGATCACAAGCAAGTGAGACAAGGCCTATTTCAAAGAGCTTTTATGCTCATGCCGACTTTCACTCGATCGTATTTCGTAAAGAAAACCTTGCAATCAGATGGAATGTATTTAAGGCAGGAACTTCCTTTTCCGAGTGACACATTTACCTCCTCAAGAATACCACAAGAACCCATCCAAGAGGTAGAAACCAACATGATTTATTCTGGCAACTCGGGTTTAGATCAAACCAACTGAGGTAACCATGATAATAACAGCAATGGAGGAGGTATTGACCCAAACAAGCTAGGGTCAAATAACAACAATGGAGGAGGAATAGACCCTAACAATCAAGGGTTATACAATGCTAACAATGGGGGCAATGGTGAACCAACTACTGAAGATGCAATTGATGAAAAGGTTAATGAAGCCATACAAAGCCCATACTTCATGAAGCTCATGGAAAAAGCATTAGAAAGAGATAAGGAGAAGTATTTTCTAGACCTAGCCCAAAAGGGTCTTAAACTCCCTCATGACTATGATGCCAATCAACTTGAGAAAGAGAAAGTTGATGATAATCCGATTGATATCATGAACAAGCAATTTAAATTATTCCAAACGCAATTGGACATAATGAAGCAAAGTGGGGGCTCCAAAATCATTTTCAATAGAGGCATTGTGTCCTTTCCCATTTGACAAGAGTTTAATCATGATACCATTCCCTAGTACTGTTGTCTTTCCTAAGTATGACAAATACGAAGGAGCATCTGATCTCCAAGATCATTTAAGAGAATTTTGTGCATTATGCTTGGAGTTCATGCATGACACTACTTATTTAATGAGGTTGTTTCCTAGAAGTTTGGGAGGCATGGCCATGGAATGGTTTTCAAAATTACCTTCTGGCATCCGAACCTTTGAAGAGTTGGCTTCTAAATTTGTAACACATTATTCATATAATATCAAACATGAAGTTACAATGATTACCTTATGCAACACCACGCAAAGAGAGGGAGAAGGATTCCTACTTTTCTTACAAAGATGGAGAGCAGTATTTGCTAGATACCCTTGAAGTGTACCAGAAAAGGAAAAGATGGACATCTTTATAAATAGCTTGAGTAATGAAATGAACTATCGGTTAAGGATGCAATGTCCTAAGTCTTTTCAAGATCTTATTGAAAATGGAGTGACTACGGAGGAGGTATTGGTTAAAAGTGGAGAACTAAAATTTTATAAGGATAATAAGAATTACAACAACAACAATACCTCCAACAACAATAACAATCAAAATAAGAATCCTCCTAATAACTATAACCAATTTGGGTTGAGGAACAACAACAAAGGTGTGGTCAATGATGGGGTTGTTGATGCTAATAATTTGAAAGTCACTCCTTTTACTCTCATGAGAACACCTACTCAAGTGAATAATGCAAATCAAGTTCCCAAAGTACCTTTTAACAATAGTACCAATAATAACAACTTTGGGGACAATCAAGGGGCTAAAAAGTCTAAGCAACTCTTTGCACCATCTCCCAAGAGGACATTTACACCTTTGGGTGAACCCCTTGAGAATGCATTGAGAAATCTCATTGCTAATAAGATTATTGATTTACCTAGAGCTCAACCATATGAATCGTAAATCAAGCCCAGTTGGTGGAATGAGTCTATTTGTTGTGAATACCACAGAAATAGAGGACATACTGTTGGCATTAAGCAGAATTTCCACTAGTGACAACACTTATTTGCATTCTGGGTGCAAACCGAGCAGACAGTGCAAACCGAGCAGACAGTGCAAACCGAGCAGACAGTGCAAACCGAGCAGACAGTGCAAACTGAGGAAGTTAGTACAAACCGAACAGGACAATGTAAACCGAGTAACATCATGTCTACCGAGTCACCAGTATTTACCGAGTTCAAAACCTACCGAGTGATCAGTATGAACCGTGCCTTCACTTCTACCGAGTGCATGACGATGCTGAGTAATGCAGTGGATGCCGAGTATCAGAAAGTCACCGAGTCAGTTTGCAGGAACCGTGTAACCATATTTGGGCCGACTTAGTAGCACTTATGTTTATTTGTCAAGCCGACTTTGTAATTATAATTGTAATTAATTGTTTAAGACTTGTATATAAACAATGTTGTAAAAATGTCAAGATGTATGAATGAAGAACATATGTGAAAGAGAAAGAAAGGTAGAGATAAGCGAATTACAGAAGGCTTCAGCAGTATAAGGAACAACAAAGACAAATTCATCACAGAAGGTGATCAGTACATCAGCGAATCTCAATCAGCAATCCAGTTGCAAAGCAAGAGATCTACTGTTTCATCCTAACAGGTGAATCAGTACTAAATCCTTTAACTGGGTAGACTTAATAGTCTTTTGTAAAATCTCTTTACCGAGTGCATACTTCATTGTATGTTTTGTAAATCCTTTAACAGGGTGGATTTAGCAATCCTTATTGCTCCTAACAGGGCAGATCATCAGAAGTGATCAAATTGTAAGCCTTAACCGGCCAACTTTATTCTGCAGTATTAAAGCTTTGTGGGTTTCATCCCCACCCCAGTTTTACTTTCTTTTGGAAGGTTTCTGGGTAACCAAATCTATGTGTCACTATTGTGAATGCTTTTAAGTTTCATGCTTTCTGTATGCAAAAGGTTAAAGTGAATTACATGTTAATACATCTGTAATTGAAAGAAAATTTGGAGTTACTGATTCACCCCTCCCCTCTCAGTAACTCGGTTAATTCCTGAATATTTCCAACAATTGGTATCAGAGCAGCATTGGTTCTCAAGATAAAGCTTAACTAGCTTGAGCAAAGATCCAGGACAATGGAGGTATTCAAACTGAACAAGGTGATTGAAAATGAAAAGCTAGATCTGAAAATGGCCATAGCTAAACTCAAAGAGGCAAAAGAACATCTTTCCCAATCCCTAAGAAGAAGGAAGGAACTTGCAAATCAGATGAATGATCAGAATTACATTGAAGAAAAGATTGAAGATCTTTTTCCCTCAAATAACTCAGATGAAGCAAACAATGCTGTCAAAGAACTCCTAGAAAAGAATGGGTCTCTGCAGGAAGAAGTGAGAAAATTGAAAAGAGAACAAGAACTACACTCTACAAGATTCTGTGAGATCTTGGAACAAAGAAACAAGTTGAAAGATGAATTAGATGGAAGAAACATTGAAGTCCAAAATAAAACCCTTCAGCTAGAAAACCTAATTGATCAGATCTCTCATACAAATGAGGAAATTCTGAATCTAAGATCAGAAATAGAAAGCACAAGAGAAGAACTAAGATCTGAAAATGAAATCAATCTAAGATTGGTGGATGACCTAAACGCTGAAAAACAAATCAATGAAGGAATGCTGAAAAGTCAAGAAGACCTGAATCAGCTGTATGAGCGAAATCTTCATAGGCAAAAAGAAAAAGCAGGACTTGGATACAAAGGAGAAGGCGAATCTTCTAAGCAAGGTACTCAAAGAAATCAAAAACCTACTTGTAATCATTGTGGTAAAATAGGACATACTTCAAATAAATGTTGGAATAATGAAAAAGCAGAATTCAATGGAAAATGTTACAACTGCAATCAACCTGGTCACAAAGCAAATGAATGCAGGGAAAAACCTAGATTCAGAGGTAATTGTCACAAGTGCAACAAACAGGGTCACAAGGCATCCGAGTGCAGATCCAAGACATTTAATCCAGCAGAACAAATTATGAAAGCAATGTTTGGATGGGACTACAACACTTGGTGTAGATGTCATTACTGTGGAGAATATGGACACATTAGCATGAATTGCATAAAACATCATCTAAGGAAAAGAGATACTACCGTAAGATGCTTCAAATGCACTAAACTCGGTCACATAGCCAGAAACTGCATGAATGCTAGTGAAGTTGAAAATGGAAAGAAGAATGAAGCAACTAAGTTCAGGAAATAGGTAAGACAAAAATGGATTCCTAAAGCTACCGAGCAATCCACTCCAAGTAATGGAATGGATGGCTCTACCGACTCAAACTAAATTTCCAGGAAAGCACTAGAACTGTATTCTCATAGACCAATCTCAAGCAGTTCTAGAACCGAATTAAAAGAAAGATCTAAATCAGCATGCAAGATGCAGTAAGATCACAGGGAGGTCGGTATCAGTCTTCACCGAGCAAGGTCGGTACCCGTCTTTACCGAGAAATTAATTCTTAGTGGGTGACAGTCTGTCAGAATTCATACCCTAATTTGTAATGAGCATTAATGATAGAGTTGTAAACAAAAAGCAAGTAATTGAACTCATTCTTCACCGTGAACCTTTAGCACTTTGAGAGCAGAAAATTTCAAGAGCAACCCAGCGATTCAATACTTTTGCGAAAGGAATTTTCTGTGAGCTACCATGGCATCATCCAGCACTTCAGCAAAGAAAGGATCTGATATGTTAGTCCAAGGGGAGTGGAAAGCACCAGATTTCAAGATCGTGCCCGCAATTGCAGCAGCCCTAGATCCGAACGGAGCTCAATCTCAGATTCCTCCTAAGGTACTACTTATTAACGATATCCGCAATCATTTTAACTGTTCAATTCATGAAATGGGGAACCTAGAACTAGATATTGTGTGTGAGGAACTATGTGTGGATGGTATTCTAAAACCCGAGCACAAACATCTGGAAGATAAAGGTTTAGTTCACATTGCACATCTACCTTGAAACTTTTGAGATAAATGGGTTAGATACATTCTCAGCCGAGTACATGATGGAAAGATTTGGCTTGAGCAACCTATAGAGATCACAAAGAAGATGATTCATCAAATCACCGATCTTCCCATGTTGAACAAAGCTAAAACTACCAAAACCCTAGGTCGGACGGAACTAGAGAAGAAAACCCTAGCCGAGTGGGACGGTAGAGGCATGAAAGTTAGCAGCATTACCGATGCTGAACTGAAGTTTGGTACACACATTATTGCCCATAAGATTTACAGTTCTAGTCGACAGAACAGTGTCTCCTGTGAAGCTATTGACCTAGCATACAAAGTGGTCAAGAATAACTTAACATTTGACCTAGCCGACTTATTGTTAAAGCAGTTTAACAAAAATATGGAAAGCATTAAAACTTCCAAAAATAATCCATGTAAGTTTGGATCCTTATTGGTCTGTTTATTCTTCTATGTTTTGAAATTCTTCCCTTCTAAAGGAAAAGTTGTATGGAGAAAAGATGTGCCAGTCCTCTATGAAATAAATGAATACATCTCAGAAATGGGTGAAAATTTTGAAAGCATCATGGATAATTATTTTGAGTCTTTCAAAGAGAAAATGAATGACAGATTCCGGATTCCACAGAAGTTGGTGGAAGATTACAAAGACGACATTTGTTTTATGGTGGATTGTGATAATGTATATATTCAAGCAGTTAAACCGAGGACTGTATATGTAAAACCTCTTCCTTATGAGGTAAATATTGATGAAACCAAGGATATCATTGAAGCTCTTCTTAATCAGCCTGTCAATCCCAAAGCTCCATATTTTGGAACATATGATGAAGCTAAGGTGAGAATTGAACTAAGCATAAAGCTTCCATAGGCGGTAAACAAAGGAAAGAAGAGGATAGCCAAAATGCAAATGATAACCGAGGACAAAGAAGAAAAAGATGAAGAAGAAGAGGAAAAGGATGAGAAAACAGAGGAACTAGAACCTGCAAAAGAAGAAAGGAAAGGTATTTATCACTAAGGCACCTAAGCCTCCTACTGCTGTATTTACAAGGAGAAATACAAGAGGCAAGGCAGACAAGGCAGACAAGGCAGATAAAGACATAGTATTCAAAAGGCCTCCTCTAAACCTTCAAGAAAAGCTCAAACTCTTTAGAGACGGATCAGGATCTGGAGTAAGTAACATAAAATCCTTAAGATATGAAACCATATCGGAAACAGAACAGAAGGAAATAGAAGATGTTGTTATTGAAAAGATGGGACAGTGGAAATACTCTCCTGAAGAAATAGCCCCACAGGTTCCAGCAGTTCTATTGAATCCAATAAAAATGAGATGGAGCAATGCAAAGCAAACGGTGATAGACATATTTGATCAAAACCTGAGACAGTTGATGCCGAGCTTGAAAAATGATGAAGTAAAGAAGGCATTAAAAGAAAATGAAAATAAGATGACATTGAAGTTCAATACTTGTTTGATTTTTATCAACAATATTGAATCGGTTGTGAAGGCTGCAAATGCTACATGGAAGAACATATACCACCTTCACCAACCGAGTATTGAAACAGTAATAATAAAAGATATTGAAGATGACAGTGATGAACAAGAAGAAGACACTGAGGTAGATGATACTGTGAGGATAGCAGCAGAAGTCATTGCATCCCTTCCTACCTCTCCAGTAAAAGTTTCTACATCCAGCCCAGAGACACCTTCAAGCATGGTTGTGACAACTTTCACATTTGTCCAATCATCCATAGCAACAACAGAAGCAGCTACCATTTCTTCTACCGAGCTGCAGTCTCCTGCACCATCAAGTTTTCCAGCAGTAAGTTTTCCAGTTTTTGAATCTTCAAGTGTAAATATATTAAGTTCTCCAGTAGAAAGTATGCCAGTCTCTATAGCCAGCCCTACTTTATCTACTGTCACTACTACCAAAGCATTAAGTACAGATAAGCCTAAGGCTCTACCGAGTATAAAATTTTTGGGTAAGAATATAGTAGAGGATATAGACCTAGATGAAGAGATAGAAATTCCTACATTAGATTTTGCAAATCTATCAGCGGACCAAATGCAAAATATAGGTGAGATCCTCCAAAGAAAAGCAAAACAAAAGAAACTTAAAGAGGAGAGAGACAAGGAGTATCAAATCATCAAGGATGCTAAGGACATTTTGTCTGATGCATTAGGCATTAAAGTAGACTCCTCCCAACATGTTTTGTTACAATTAGCAGAAGCAGTTGATAAATACAATGAGGACTCATCTGGGACAGAAAAATTAGTTGAAAGAGCCGAGAAGAGATTCAACAATAAAGTGCTTGAGCACATTGCTCAGCACATAGCTATTAACCAAGTAGAATTGTCTTCAGTTTTGTCAAACACTGAATCTATCTATTCGAATGCTACCTCTCTTTTGGCCAGATTGTGCAATATTGCCGAGTTCACAAAGGATGTTAAGGATAAAATGAATAAAATGGATGAGGATATGAAGATTAGCATACAGAAGCTGCAACTTGAACCAAGTTCAAGCTCTGCTCATCACATGAAAATCTGACACCTATCTAATATGCAGTCTGATCTACTGAAAGAAGACACAAGGATCCGGTCCACACTGCTAGACATCCAACACATGATCCTTCCCATCATGAATACAATGTATAAGCACATTGAACATTCCAAAACATTGATTCATGACAATCAGTTCTCTATAGAAGATCACATGATTGAACTCTCTGCAGAAGTCCAAATTGCTATACAAACATGTAAGATCCTGCAAGAAAGTTGGGACAGAACCCTAGCACTAATAATGAAGGTACATTCTAATTTTCTATCAAATTTTGGATTCTCTCTGTAAATAACTTGTATATGCACCTTTGGCATTATCGTCAAAAAGGGGGAGATATGTATAGAAGGAGAGATATGTATAGAAGAAGATTTGTATAAGAAACAGTTAGCACATTGAAAGGGGGAGACAATGTATAAAGCCCTATAACAAAGACAAATTTTGAAAAATCAAAATAAAAACTCAGCATGATTCGTGTATATAAGTTTTGGCCAATAAGTGTTTTTGTCACTAATGCCAAAGGGGGAGATTGTTGGCATTAAGCAGAATTGCCACTAGTGACAACACTTATTTGCATTCTGGGTGCAAACTGAGCAGACAGTGCAAACCGAGCAGACAGTGCAAACCGAGCAGACAGTGCAAATCGAGGAAGTTAGTACAAACCGAACAGGACAATGTAAACCGAGTAACATCATGTCTACCGAGTCACCAGTATTTACCGAGTTCAAAACCTACCGAGTGATCAGTATGAACTGTGCCTTCACTTCTACCGAGTGCATGACGATGCCGAGTAATGCAGTGGACGCCGAGTATCAGAAAGTCACCGAGTTAGTTTGCAGGAACCGTGTAACCATATTTGGGCTGACTTAGTAGCACTTATGTTTATTTGTCAAGCCGACTTTGTAATTATAATTGTAATTAATTGTTTAAGACTTGTATATAAACAATGTTGTAAAAATGTCAAGATGTATGAATGAAGAACATATGTGAAAGAGAAAGAAAGACAGAGATAAGCGAATTACAGAAGGCTTCAGCAGTATAAGGAACAGCAAAGACAAATTCATCACAGAAGGTGATCAGTACATCAGCGAATCTCAATCAGCAATCCAGTTGCAAAGCAAGAGATCTACTATTTCATCCTAACAGGTGAATCAGTACTAAATCCTTTAACCGGGTAGACTTAACAGTCTTTTGTAAAATCTCTTTACCGAGTGCATACTTCATTGTATGTTTTGTAAATCCTTTAACAGGGTGGATTTAGCAATCCTTATTGCTCCTAACAGGGCAGATCATCAGAAGTGATCAAATTGTAAGCCTTAACCGGCCAACTTTATTCTGCAGTATTAAAGCTTTGTGGGTTTCATCCCCACCCCAGTTTTACTTTCTTTTGGAAGGTTTCTGGGTAACCAAATCTATGTGTCACTATTGTGAATGCTTTTAAGTTTCATGCTTTCTATATGCAAAAGGTTAAAGTGAATTACATGTTAATACATCTGTAATTGAAAGAAAATTTGGAGTTACTGATTCACCCCTCCCCTCTCAGTAACTCGGTTAATTCCTGAATATTTCCAACACATACCACAAATGATTTCTTGCAGTTGAAAAATGTGGTACAAGATTTGATTGACAATGGTGTGATCAAGATAGAAGGGCCTCAAAACAATGGAGATCACACGGCCTTTAAGCAACCTTTCTATAACCATGAGAAGGGTGAATCTTCTAATTCGAATAAACAAAGCAACAATAATGTCAATTTTGCTCATCATTATGATAACACTATCAATACATTATCCAGACATGAGCAGGGTGTCAATTTTTTTGTAATCAAGGAACATCCCAAAGAGGAAACATCTTATGCTATTACTAGGGGGCAAACTTCAAGGATTACCCTACAAGGAGTTGATCCTAAACCTATTGGTCCTACACAATCAAGTATTTTGGCTAAGAAACCATCTAAAAAAACAAAGTCATATAATTTGGTGGACCAATTACAAAAGACTCTGGCTCAAATCTCTATTTTGGAGTTGTTAAAATTATCTCCAAATCACAGGGAGATCTTGGAACAAGCCCTATTGGGGACTAATGTTCCTATTAACTTGGAGGAAGAAAAGTTTCAAAACATGGTGGGACACCTCATTGCACCACATTGTCTTTCATTTTCAGATCAAGATGATATGTCCATCACTCATCCTCAAAATTTTCCATTGCATATAGAAGTCCTCATTCAAAGACATAGGGTTAAGAGAGTTCTCATAGATGGGGGAGCTGGTCTTAATATTTGCACTTTAAATCTTGTCAAGTCCTTAGGTTTATCCGAATCTTCTATTGATCCTAAGAAGAAAATTACCATTAAAGCTTATGATGAGGAGGAGAGATCTTCAAAAGGCATGATTATCTTACCTATTCAAGTTGGGCCCATAAAAAAGGACACCATATTTCAAGTCCTAGACATGAAGTTAACTTATAACAATTTTATTGGAGAGGCCATGGATACATGAGATGAAATCAGTTCCTTCTACATACCATCAATGTATCAAATTTCCGTACATGGGAGAAGAAATCACAATTGGAGGGGATTTAAATCCTTTTCAATATTGTAGTACATTGAAGCCTCTTCATGAATTATTTATTCCTCATAACAGCGAAGGGATTGTTCCAAATACTACCATTGAAGAAACTAAAGGTGATGATCCTAAGTTAACATCAAATGTTACCTCTACCTCAAACCCTATTCAAACTAACTCAACTACATCGGCTAAGGGAAAGGAAAAAGTGAGTTATGAGGGTCCAAGTTCAAATGAGAATTTAGGTAGAACATCCACACCAGAGGTGGAACTTTCTAGACCTATCAAAGAGGAGAGAGACAAAGCCAAAGAAGACCAATATAAACAAATGAGCGAGATGATGCACACGTTTGAAAAATAATGTAGAATTGGTTCTAAAGGAGTAGGGTAAGATTCTGTTTCCCTATTTGATTTACCTACTTCTCCAAAAACACATGGAAAACCTTCTAAGGAGCATCCTCCTCACAAATACAACTCTCATTTTGTAAGAGAGAGTGACCAGTCAACACTTGAGAAAGAAGAAGATGAGGTTCTACAATGTCTTTACAAAGATGACAGTGATACTTCAAACAATCCCGTGGAAAGAGTTCAACACATCAATATCCAAACTGACCAATATGGAAAGGGTTTTGAAATTATGCAAAAAATGGGGTATAAGGGAAGAGGACCCTTAGGTATGAGAAATAGAGGTTTTCTTGAACCTATTGAACCTTCTTGGAGATCAAAGGAAGAAAAATCAGGAATAGGTTATCAACACAAAGGAGAAAGTTCTAGCCCTATGCATGATTTTTATGAACAAGTGAACACGGTAGAGTTTGATATTGATAGTGTTGATTCTAGAGAATATGAGTGGGATTCTTTATCCAAAGACTTTTGCCATGACAAAGAGATTGTCATAATACATTCTTATTGTGTGTGTGAAAATTGTACTTGATCTGTAGACACAACACTCAGTAAAACATTAGAGGTTAGCTATAATCAACATCATGCAAAATTGAAATCTAATCTAACCAAGTGATTTAATACCTTCTAGTAGGTGCGAGATTGATGTTCTCAGATTGTAATCGAGATCAGTGACCTAGACGACACCTAAATGAAAGATTTGAATGCAATTGATCTAGATATGAGATTGAATGCAATTAAGCTATTTTTTGGTATTTTTCTATGCAATAAGAATGATTAAAAACTGATATGAATCTATGCTAATATGGAAATTGATATGCTAAAATGATCTAACAATGATATGAAAAAGAATCTAAATGAATGTAAAAAAAAAAAATTGATCTCACAATAGCCTTGATTCACAATAAGCTTTGATTCTCCCAATTCCAATTCTCCAAAATAGTTGTGCAATTCGTAGATGACTTTGGCAAAGTAAGCTTGCAAAATTATGAGATGCTTGGATGCAAATTTGAGAGATGAATTATGAAGAGATGAGCCTTGATTTATAGAAATCCAAGGCTTTGGAGGTGCATGGATAAAAGCCATAAATCACTCAAATAACTCAGCTTAATTTTTGAGTTATTTTTAAATAAAGATAATTAACTCACAAAAACATGCAAAAGCTAAGTTTTAACTCAAAATAGAGTTTAGCTTTAATTGATAATTGATAGTTGTCTGCTTTTATGATTGTGCATGTTTTATTTATGAATTAATTTAATAATAAAGTGATTTATGCTCAACTTAACTGATTTTTGAAATAAAATAATTAATTTATGGGTTAATTAACTATTTTATCAAACTTTTATTAAAAATTATATTATTAAATAATGAAAACATGCTTTAATTAATTAAATAAGAATTTAATCAATTATTCATATGATATTAGATTTATTGTCAAAATTAAATAATACAATTAATAATAGATATAATTAAATTTAATTACACAATTAAGTGACAAATATTAAATCTAATTAATTAAATATGAAAATATTCAATTAATCAAACTTTAGGATAAATGTGATTTATTGCCAAATAATTATAAAATTAAAGATAATTATGATGATTAGGAATATTGCTAGGAATATTCCCTGATGCAGAATTTAAGATAATCAATTAGATTTGATGATGTTCAGATGTGCCTTAGGTTAGGACTTTGATGTCGATTTCATTCGAATTGAAGATGTAGGAGGTTAATGAACTTATAGCCCATTTTTGGGGTATTACATTTTGCCCCTCTTTGAATTACTGTGCGAAGTGCAATGGTTCAAAGAAAGTCTGTGTTTGATAAAGATATGAAACTGATGTTTGAAATTGATAATTGATATGAGACAGAAGCTGATTGATATTAATTTGATATGGAGATAATAGGTCCTGAGTGACCAAAGATAATGTTCACTATAACAGCAAATGAACCTATGATTGCGAAAAAGTGTCAAAACGCCTGATTCCAAACCTTAGGATTGCAAAGAAGTGAGTGACCCATTCTAGACTTGATTGTCTTAGCAGAACTAGCAGGTATCACATCCAAACCCTTCAGTTGCCGAAGAACCAAGGAAAGAACACTGTGATCTGATGGTTGCAAAAATTGATACAGTTTACAAGATTAGGAGAATACCAGATTGATATGGATCTTGATGAATCTGATATACCCCAAGTGATGATAGATTTGCCCTGAGCGATGAGGACTTTTGATGAATCAGCGACTAGACGTGATTGTTGTCTTGATCACTGATGAAAGATATTGATAAATTTGATTGATAGAATTTTGATTTACAGACTTTGAATGATGTGCAATACCATGCCCCCTTCGAGATTAAAATTGAAATCTGACAAGAAAAAGTCAGCGTTGATAGTTCAGAAGCATGCTAATTGATTTGAAAAGTGGTTATACACATCTGAGAACACATTCTGCATCGTTGGAAGGTTCCAAAAGACCAAGTTTGACTAGGTTTGACCATAAGTTGACCATGGTTGACCAAGTTGAAATTTTGATAGTTTGATGTAAGATAATCAGTTAAGTTGAATACTAGATTTCTGTGATGATTGAAGGTTGATTATGCAAGCAATTAATAATATGAATGATCTCAGATTTGAATTTTGATCCTGAAAAATGATTCTACTTGCTATTTCATTGGAGGAACCTTCGTGTGAGATTCAGTTCTTGTTAGACTTGAAGATGCGATTTGAAGAATCATTTAAGCATTGAAGTTCGTTTAATCATTGTGAGATCATGCAAACATGCAAAATGCAATGAGACATGAAAAATGAAATGAGACATGCAAAATGAAATGCAACCTAAGACCTAGGACCTAGTCACTGATCATATGTCGATTTGTTATCATCATTGAACTTTTAGGTAACCGGATAAATCAATACAATGCCCACTAGCCATGAAACCATAGACATATGAATATCAATTTGTATGCGCAAGAATCAATACAACACCCACTGGTTAAACAACCATGGAAAAATGAATATTGATTTGTATTTGAAATGTTGGATTAGATATAAGTACTAAGGCATAAACGCCAGGATGACCTGAATATCATGTCCATTTTGATATAGCAATTTGTACAAGCATCAAAACATAAACGTCATGATGACCGAAATACTCCTTGCATTGCAAACACATCAAACAGTCAAGAGATCATTCTAAATCCAATGTGAATTACCCTTAGTGACCCTTTATCATTCACATCCTTAGGTAAGATCATGTTTCACAGTAGGAGAAAAAACTCACTCAAAAAGACAATAGTTAGATCAAACTTCCTTGAATTTTTTGGGTATCAATGGTTGAGGTATGCATGGCCATCCAATTCGAGATAGAGGCTCTTATAGTCGGACACCATTTCAATCCAAAATTTCCAAAGTTGTTAGATTTTCACATACAAGCAGAAGACAAAGAAAAGATTATGCCCCCAGTCATCACTCTCTAAATCCTATAAAGGACATCATCAAAGAGCTCGAAGGGACACAATATGCAAAAATCTCAATGCGAATCAGTAAGCATACAAGGAGATAAAAGCATGTAAAAAATATAGATTGTTTTCATTTTGAGTTTAATTGCGTTGTTATAGATGCAAAATCCTTTCTGGAGACGAGACAGACAGACAGACTCAACTTGAAGCTTCAAAGGACTCTGACTGGATAGGATATGTCTAAGATACATTGGAGGCCATAGGATATGACATTGATTGCCCCCAAGTTTGAACATTGATAGGATACAGACGCGCGAGCTGATTGGTGTACAAACCGACTTATTGAAAATTGGAAATGCAAAACAAACCAGGAGATATGGACAAACTAAAGCAAGACTGAAAGTTGGGAAAGACCAAGATTGCACTGATAGATGGAGCATTTTGAACAAGTGGCGCCCGTTTGCCGGGTTTTCACCATCTTGGTAGAGATTCTATTTTTGCTACCAAGGCGCCTGTTTCCAGGTTTTCACCAAGGCACTTTTTCTTTTTTTTTCATTTTTTTTGTATTTTTTTTTTCATTTTTTAATTTTTTTGAATTTTTGATATTTTTCAATTTTTTTGAATTTTTGATATTTTTTGATATTTTTTTTTTGTGAATCATCAAGGTGCCTATTGCTAGGTTTTCACCAAGATCTTCATTTTTTCAGGACTTTTTCCAATTTTAAAGATTTTTTTCAGGACATTTTACCAAGCACTGAATGCCTTAGGCGTAGAATTTCTTCAGATGGAGAACGCTGATTGGTTCTCGGGGCTGTTCTCCTTTAGTCATTGAGAGTTGATAGGCACCAGAGCCAAAAGTAGTAGTGATTACAAAGGGACCCAGCCAATTGGGTTCGAACTTCCCCTTCCGTTCTCGATGGGATTGATTTTTAGGATTTTCTCTCAACACTAGATCGCCAACCTGAAATTCTCTGTGTCTGACTTTCTTGTTGTAGCCTCTAGACATTCTTTTCTGATACACTCTAAGATGATCATACGCTGCTTGTCTGCGCTCATCTAGTAATTCAAGTTCTTGTAACCTAGACACTCTGTAGTCTTCATCAGTGACAAGTCCATGCATTCTGATTCTGAGTGATGGGATTTCAACCTCAATAGGAAGTACTGCTTCAGACCCATAAACTAAAGAAAAAGGTGTAGCCCCTGTAGGTATTCTGATACTTGATCTGATACTTGTTTTTATATTTGTTCTGATACTGGTTCTGATACTTGTTCTGATACTGATTCTGATAATTGTTCTGATACTAGTTCTGATACTTGTTCTGATACTTGGTATACTTGATAGCATATTTTTCCATTGCAAACTCCCAAGCAAGATCATATCATGCAGTCCCAATGTCTAGCAAGGTGGAGAACAAGAGGGATTGGCAAGCTGGTGGATGAGATGGAAGACAAGAGATTGAATGAGAATGAAGGGGAGAAATCCTCAAGGGAAAACTCCTCAAGAATACTCAATCTAGGAAAAAATTATCATGTAAAGCGCAGTTGGTCAAGCAATAAAAGGCTAGCATAGGATAAGTCACAAAAGTGTAGTGCAAGAGCAGGAAAGAATGCAATCCAAAGGAGTAGACATGTCAAGAGGCTTCATAGCATTGTGTTTTACTCTTTCTTTCTTTTTTTATTAGATCAAGACCAAAGGGGAAAAGGATAGCGATAGGCAAAAATGAATGGAGGAAGATGGATATGAAGGCTAAACATGGAAGGAATGAAAGCAAGATCACCGTAAAATAGCTCACAAAATAGCCAAATATTCGTGTATAGATCAACATTGTCAAGATCAAAGAGAGAAGATGGAATGGATGAAATATGTAGAAGAACTACGCATGATGCCTGATTGCCAGGTTTTCATCATGGTACTTATCCAAGGTGCCACAAGGGAGTGGTTTTCACCATAGGATGAATTTATTTCTCTTTACTTTTGCTACCAAGGCGCCTATTTTCAGGTTTTCACCAAGGCACATTTTCAATTTATTTTATTTTTCATTTCTTTTTTGGAAGAAGGCAAGCTTTTTAGATAATGATCCTTGAAAGGATAAACCATGATATGCCAAGGATTCAAAATGACACGCTCAAAGATGCTGATAGGGAAAGGGAGATGAAAGAGAAAAATGGAGGATAAGGTTTTATGTAAAGCGAGTGAGGTTGGAAGATAGGAGGAATAGGCAAGTGAGGAAAAAGGATAGAAGGTAGAAGGTTAATGCATGGAAGGATTATGAAAGGGTAGATGGAAAGGAAGGCAATTACAACATCGACACATACTTTGAAGGGTGGTGAGAGAATGGAGGAATTGTGAATGAAGGAATACGTGAAGGAATATGGTGAATGAATAGTAGAGGTTGTGGTTTAGGCACATGAAATGGAAGAATATTTTTGGAGGGAGATGAAGTGGAAGCCTTTGGAAGCTTGAATGTCAATTTCACTTTTTTCTCAACACCAGACTCTTTCAAGAGAGACTTTGGAATCCATATAGCCGTAGGATTTTTATTTCCTTTTGATGATCTAGAGAGAATATCTTCAATGATGGATTTTGGAACCCATACTTGTCTTGTAGTTTTTTTCTTAGATATCTCTTTTGACTTTATGCCTCCATGTCGATTAGAGGAGACATGGTGATCTTCTTTTTTTGATGGATTCTTGCATTGCTTCTTTTTCTTGTATTGAACATTCAAGTTACTTACAAAAGACTTGGGATTTGTGGAAGAGGGAGGATATGACTGGTTTAGATGGGTGGGTGGATGAAAAGGATTCAAGGGTATGCATCTATGTTGATCTTGAGGAAAGATGGGAGATGGAGGTATGTAAGGACCCAAGATGGATGGCAAATTAGGAGAGTTAGGAGGGGAAAGTGAAGGGACATAAGGACCCAAGATGGAAGGAAGGCGTGAAGATCTTTGTAGTGGTGGAAGAGGTCCAAGGATGGAAGTGGAAGACGCAAAAGGATAATCAATAATTTCATCAGCATCTATATGACAACCAAGGATATCAGCATCTTTAGAGTGAGCATTAGAATTTCCAATAGAATCGTGGACATCTTGAATATGAGCACCTTCTTTGATAGGATTGTTCAAAACTTGCAAAGACTTAGGAAGAGTAGAAAGTGGAAGTGAACATGGAGTGGTAGAACAAGAAGATGGAAGACTTTGATCTTGACAAGGATCTTTGGATAGCACAAGTGCATAATTTTTCTTTTGATTTTCAATAAGCTTAACATTGGAAGTAACAACACTATTTTTAACAACCTTAATGGAAGTATCATCTTTGGAAAACGCAAGTGTAGTAAGGTTATTTTGATTGCCAATAAGCTCAATAGTGTAAGTAGTAGCTTAATCTTGCTTAGGAGAAGACTTAAGACATGATGAAATGCATGAAAAAGGGTGTACAGGATCAAAAGAACCATGAAGTAGATAAGAGACATCAGGAAAAGGAGTGGATGACATGGAGGGTTCTTGATCTTGATCTTTCTTTATGTTCTTTTCTTTATCATTTTTAGAGTTCTCTTGACATGGAGCCACTTCTAAGGACAAGGAAGCATGTTGGGATTGTATGGATGACTTTGGAAGAGATGGTGGAGGACTAGCTAAAGTAGGGATTATAGCATATGAAGGCTTAAGCTCTTTAGGTTTATCATCATTGAAAGTATTTGCAGCCAAGTGAAGGATAGCTTGAGTTTCTTTAAGAGGTAGCCCTGGAGGATAACTATAGGGAACCACATGAAAAGTATCAAGGCTTGTGTTGAATGAAGGTTCTGTGAAAGATTTGAAAGACTCAAAAGCTTTAGGAAATGTACGAGTATTGGAGGAAGTAGGGGATGGAAGGGAACCATCACAAGACAAAGGTCCAACATTAACATGATCTTGCTTGAGAGTGTAATCTTTATTTTCAGCCTGAGAGTTCTTAGAGGAGAGATCCTTATAGTATTGATGTTTCAAGCTAGCACGATGTATTTTATAGTCCTCAGCAGTAGTAGATGGATCATCATCAAGGTATTGTCCACAAAAGCCATCAAAGTCTCTTTCAAAATCAGAATCATATGGATCACCATCACGATCCAATGTGACGGCCCATTTGTAGTAAGTAGGAACACATGACAAGGAGGACTCTTAGGAACAGAGGTGTCATAGGTATCATTACATTGTCTATCATCATAGTCATCATAGTCTCCAAATCTTGATGTGTCACTCTCTTTGGAAGAGGTATCATATTGCTCAAATTTTTTTTGGGGGCATGGTGACATGTACAAGTCTTTATCAAATGGAAAAGAGTATAGAGGTTCCTTTTCTTTCTCAAGTTTGTCAAGCTGGACTTGCATAGCTTGCAGCTGCTTCATCATAGCGGCGTTTAGAATTTCTTCCTCATGTGTACTGATTCTTTGAGACATGTGTACTAATTCTTGATAGCTACTGATATGTTCTTGACACAGTGATTTTGTTCGATAGATTCTGGAACTAGGCTGAAAACATTGGATATATTGTAATTTGACAATTTTTGACAACTCTCAAATTTTTCCAAACGACACTCTGCAGACTCGTACGACACTGGGCAGTCTATGAAATGATAGTTGCTAAACTCGTACGACAGTTGGGTAGCAATGAAATGACAGTTGTCAATATCATACGACAGTTGCTAACAGGGTTTTGACTTTCTTGAATTTGCTGGTTTGAAAACTCATACGACACTGGGTTCTCAATCATACGACAGATGGGCAATACTGAAATGACACTTGACAAAACTCGTACGACTTTTGACTTCCTAAAATGACTTTTGACTCCAGAAAGAATTTTACGTCAAATTTTGCAAAACTTAAGGTTTTTAGTTTTGGATTGTTTGCAAATTGTACTGTCCAGATTTGATCATTTTTAATAGCCAAGTAGATAAACAAGCACGTAGAACAACAAGCAAGTGATTCCAAGCACGTCTGAAAATAATGAACAAGGGAAAAAGCAACCTTGCGCATGAACAATCAAGTGACCAAATTGTGCTAATCCTTGAGAGTACTAATTGTGCATGTTCTGAAAAGTTTTGCAATAACACACATATACCTGAAAGTGAAAAATTGGCCTCTCTAGGGTTTTTAGTAATGGTTTGACTCTGCAACTTTTATGATTCAAAGGGGTGAACTCCAATCCCGGTGCACTAGGGTTTTGACACAGTTTGAAAACTTAATCTTCAAGAGCTGCTAGGGAGATATGATAACCCAACAATGAACCATACCCGTGGAGATTTCTTCCACAAGGACATTTATATAGCGGCTGTCACTACCATGGTGAAAATGGCTATTACCGCTTGAGGTTCTGTCAACGCAGTTTTCCCTGTGAAGGGATTGTCCGCTATGGTTAACCCTCTCTAAAGGTGACTCACAGATTTATACCACAAGGGGACTTGGCTCCAGATCCAAGGTTTTTGACACCTTTTCACTTTTAACCCAAACAAAGCAAACAGGTTAATCCGACATGCTAAGACAAAGTTTTGTTCCACCAAGGTCTGTGATATCAACTCCACGTGATCTATCAACCTCTCCGGGGAGAGAATGTATCAATCAATAAGAGAAGATGCACTAACTAATTTTGATTCACTAAAGCTCGTGATATCAACCCTACGTGATCTATCAACCTCTCTGGAGAGAGAATGTGTCGATCAATAAGAGAAGACACACTAACCAAGTTGAATGTGAAACGTACTAAGTATCCTCCCTACCTACAAGGATTCTGTCGTCAAGAAAGATTTCGCTAGGAATCCAATCTCTCAAGAATCACGAATAGTGTTCATAGGGCCTAATTACTATGTGAGCACAGATATATTCCCGAAAGCAAATCTACTAAAAGCATCCAAAAAGTAGAAAGAGGAACACTTAATGCTTAAATAAAATATGAGATGAGTCCACAAGGTGGAACACTTAACACCTCACACAAGCTGAAAATGAGTCCACAACTTAGAAAACAAGTGAGTTCCTAAAAGCACAAAAGTGTTGCCAAGTGGAACACTTAACGCTTATGTCCTGTTGACCCCTCCCCTTTATGGCGCTGAGATTGCAACCACGGGGTGGAAATGAGGGGCCGGTGGATTAGCGAGTCTAATAACCCAAGATAGAAATCAAGATCAATCACAAGTATTCTAAGACTACTTAATGAATCCTTAAGGGGTCACAACCTAGTATCAAATTATGCAAGTGTGTAGAAATATATCAAAAGCATGAAAAGATGCACACAAGCTTGACAAGTGAGAGATTTATTTTAAGTCTAAATCAAAATGTTTTCAGAAGAAGGAGAATACCTCATGATCCTCGCAACGCGCTTAGTAGATTTTACTTGATTTTTAGCAATTCTTGCACTTTTCCCAATCAAAACCAGCAGAGAGCAATCAAAAATAGAGAATTTCAATTGTCAAAATTAGCAGTTAGCCGAAATATAAAAATCAAATCTGATACTCTGCTGTGAAAAATGAAATGATAGTCAAAAACTGGTACAAAAACTCGTACGACAGTGGGTATGCTCCTAGACGATAGTCCAGAAACTCGTACGACATTGGGTATGCTACCATACGACAGTTGAACTCCCAAATGATAGTGGGTATGTAATGAAATGAGTCTCGATCTGATAGACTGTCGTACGATAGTGGGTCCAATATCATACGACAGTGGGTATGCTCCCATATGACATTTGTCAGAAACTCGTACGATAGATGTACGGACAAAAATTAAAAATTGCAGTTTTGCACAGATCCTGAGAAGAAAAAGACAGAAATTGATAGAATTGAATTGGAAACCCATTTCAGGGCCCCACGGTGGGTGCCAGAAATGTGTGTGTGAAAATTGTACCTGATCTGTAGACACAACACTCAGTAAAACATTAGAGGTTAGCTATAATCAACATCATGCAAAATTGAAATCTAATCTAACCAAGCGATTTACTGCCTTCTAGTAGGTGCGAGATTGATGTTCTCAGATTGTAATCGAGATCAGTGACCTAGAAGACACCTAAATGAAAGATTTGAATGCAATTGATCTAGATATGAGATTGAATGCAATTAAGCTATTTTTTGGTATTTTTCTATGCAATAAGAATGATTAAAAACTGATATGAATCTATGCTAATATGGAAAGTGATATGCTAAAATGATCTAACAATGATATGAAAAAGAATCTAAATGAATGTAAAAAAAAAAAATTGATCTCACAATAGCCTTGATTCACAATAAGCTTTGATTCTCCCAATTCCAATTCTCCAAAATAGTTGTGCAATTCGTAGATGACTTTGGCAAAGTAAGCTTGCAAAATTATGAGATGCTTGGATGCAAATTTGAGAGATGAATTATGAAGAGATGAGCCTTGATTTATAGAAATCCAAGGCTTTGGAGGTGCATGGATAAAAGCCATAAATCACTCAAATAACTCAGCTTGATTTTTGAGTTATTTTTAAATAAAGATAATTAACTCACAAAAACATGCAAAAGCTAAGTTTTAACTCAAAATAGAGTTTAGCTTTAATTGATAATTGATAGTTGTCTGCTTTTATGATTGTGCATGTTTTATTTATGAATTAATTTAATAATAAAGTGATTTATGCTCAACTTAACTGATTTTTGAAATAAAATAATTAATTTATGGGTTAATTAACTATTTTATCAAACTTTTATTAAAAATTATATTATTAAATAATGAAAACATGCTTTAATTAATTAAATAAGAATTTAATCAATTATTCATATGATATTAGATTTATTGTCAAAATTAAATAATACAATTAATAATAGATATAATTAAATTTAATTACACAATTAAGTGACAAATATTAAATCTAATTAATTAAATATGAAAATATTCAATTAATCAAACTTTAGGATAAATGTGATTTATTGCCAAATAATTATAAAATTAAAGATAATTATGATGATTAGGAATATTGCTAGGAATATTCCCTGATGCAGAATTTAAGATAATCAATTAGATTTGATGATGTTCAGATGTGCCTTAGGTTAGGACTTTGATGTCGATTTCATTCGAATTGAAGATGTAGGAGGTTAATGAACTTATAGCCCATTTTTGGGGTATTACACTTATACCAATGTTCCTCAAGAACATACTCAAGATAGTGAAGATCTAGAGATACTTTCTATAGGGAAAGAACACATTAATCAACCATGGATAGGTGAACCTTGGGTACCTTCATGGGAGGGTGATTCAAATGTTAGGTTTAACCTGCATGTATTCTTTCTTGTAGAAGTGTTAGAGGAATCAAGTGAAGAAAACTTCAATCCTTCTTCCATGGATCATCTTGAGCAAGCTCATGTTATTGACCTTAACGATACAATGTATAAACCATCTAATGAGGTCATGTCCTTAAACCCAACCAATGAGAATTTGAAAATTGAATTTTTATCCTTAATGCATCCCAAGCTTATTGATTGGGACTTAACCGAACCAAGTGATTTACTATACTTTCCCAATGACCAAGCAATGAAACAATACCTAAATGCGGTTGAGCCCTCTTTCACTAAATAATTTAATCCAAACATGATGAGAAAGGAAGGGGTCCAACCTCTTAATCCAAAAGAAAAAATGAAAAAAAGTAAAAAATTGAAGAGTTCTAGTGGTGGAAACCACCATGTGGTAGTACTAGAACCAAAAAAAGTAAAGATAAAGGATGTTTCCAACGGTGAAAACCCAACTGTGGCACCTAAGGAAGAGAGGTTGGATACCTTACCAGCACACGAAGAAGAAAGATCACCAATTCTTATAGAGCCCACGGAGAAAGTCAATATTGGAACCGAATTGGAGCCCAAATTCATACATTTAGTAGCTTCACTTACACATTTAGAGAGAAAGGATTTCATCAAATTTTTCCAAGAAAAGCAAGTGAATTTTGCATGGTCCTATGCTGACATGCCAGGATTAGATCCAAAATTCATCCTGCATTACTTGAATGTCAAACCAGGGGTTAAACCTGTCAAGCAGAAATTGAGGAAAATGCATCCACACATAGCTCTTCTAGTTAAAGCAGAATTGGAGAAATTGTTGAAGGCGGGGTTCATAAGAGAAATTGCTTATGCGGAATGGATATAAAATATTGTACTGGTTACCAAGCATGAAAAATCCATTCGCGTATGCACAGACTTTCCACTTCCCAGTATAGATCCAATAGTGGACTTAACAGCTAGTCACTCCATGTTTTCATTGATGGATGGTTTTAGTGGATACAACCAAATTAAGATTGCACCCGAAGATCAAGAAAAGACAGCCTTGACATGCCCTTGGGGAACTTTTTGTTGGAATGTAATGCCTTTCAGCCTCAAAAATGCCGGAGCTACTTACCAAAGGGCAATGACTACCATTTTTCATGATATGATGCACACCTTCTTAGAAGATTATGTGGATGATATATTGGCTAAGTCACATCAAAGAGAGGATCACTTACAAATTCTGGAGAAGATATTTACACGCTTGGAACAATTTAAAGTAAGGCTCAATCCAAAAAAATGTGCCTTTGGTGTTCAATCCGAAAAAGTATTAGGATACATAGTTTCAGCAAAAGACATTGAAGTGGATCCCAAAAAGGTTCAAGCAATCATGGAAATGGAAATTCCTAGAAACATTAGCCAAATGAGGTCTCTTTAAGGAAAACTTCAATCAATAAGGAGGTTCATTTCTCAACTAGCTAAAAAGTGTCACTCATTCACTAGACTGCTACACAAAGAAACCATTTTTATATGGGATGAAGAATGTGACAAGGCCTTTACTTTGTTAAAGACTTAATTAATCAATCCACCAATTCTAATGCCTCCTATCAAAGGAAAACTATTTCTTTTGTACATATCAACAACTAAGAGGTCTTTAGGAGTTCTTTTGGCACAAGAAGATGATCAAGGAAAAGAGAGAGCTATCTATTATTTGAGCTGAACATTGATTAAGTATGAATTAAACTAAACCTTCATGGAAAGAGTGTGCCTAGCTATTGTCTTCGCTTCCCAAAAATTGAGACACTAAATGTTGATGCACAAAGTGAAGCTCATTGCAAAGATTGATCCTTTGAAATACTTGCTTAGCAAAATTGCCTTAATGGGAAGAATAGCAAAATGGGTCATGGTGTTAAGTGAGTTTGATATTGAATATGTGGATAGGAAGGCCATTAAAGGACATGTGATAGCAGATCACTTAACTAAAAATCCATTGATTTCTACACATTCCATTCAAGTGGAGTTTCCTGATGCAACAATTGTCAATATAGAAGCTAAGACATGGAAATTGTACTTTGATGGATCATACACACAAGGAGGTTCCGGAGCTGGCATATTGTTGATTAACCCTCAAGGGTATACTATTCCTAAATCATAAAAGCTTTTATTCCCATGTACCAACAACATAGCTGAGTATGAAGCTTTAGTCATTGGTATCAAGATGGCTTTATAAGAATGGAATATTACTGAGCTACAAGTGTATGGTGATTCTCAATTAGTGATCAATCAAGTCAATGATGAGTACAACATAAAAGATGAAAATTTAATACCTTACAAGAAAATGATTGATGTTTGGAAAAAATACTTTGTGTTGATAACTTTTGAGCAAATTACAAGAGAGAAGAATAGAGCTGCCGATGCAATGGCCACCTTGGCTTCATTACTCCAAAAGCCTGATCAAAATGAAAGGTATGAATTCTTGGTGGAAGACTTGTCAAAACCAACATTTGACCTTCCTGATACCCAAATTATTTCTTTACTTAATGGACATGACTCACCTTGGTACGACCCTATTTACACATACCTTAAAGACCAAGTATTACCCTTAGACCAATCCCGAGCCCAAAAATGATACTTCATCAGACAATCGGCTCATTATATTATCCTTTCCAACACATTGTATCATAAAGGTCTTGACGTAACTTTACTTAGATTTCTAGAGGAAGAAGAGTCTAAGGTAGCTTCACGCAAGGTCCACGAGGGCATTTCTGGGTCACACTCAAGCGGTTTAAAATTATCTAAGAAGATCCTTCACATGGGGTATTTTTGGAAAACCTTAGAAAAGGATGCTTGTCACTTTGTTAAGATATGCACAAAATGTCAATATCATGGTGATATGATACATGTACCAGCTCAAGAATTACATCCTTTTGTTACACCTTGGCCATTTTATCAATGGGGGTTTGACTTGATTGGAGTGATTTATCCACCTTCATCTAATGGGCACAAATACATTATCACAACTACAAAATACTTCACTAAATGGGTAGAGGCCATTTCTTTGATCACTGCTACAGGAAAACAAATCTCTATGTTCATCCTTAATCACATCATTTGTAGATATGGTATTCCTCAAGCCATAATTATCGACAATGGAAAAAAATTTAAGAACAAAGATGTGGATGAGCTTTGTGATACTTTTCATATTACCCATCACTCTTCTTCCATTTACTATCCACAAGGAAACGGACAAGCCAAGGCTACTAATAAGAATATTCTTAAAATATTGAAGAGATCGGTGAACAAATCAGGAAGAGATTGGCATGTACAAATCAACCCAACTTTGTGGGCTTATAGAACTAGTATCTGGACACCTACAGGAGCTACACCATATTCATTGGTCTATGGAGCTGAATTTGTTTTACCTTTGGAGGTTGAAATCCCATCCTTAAGAGTATCATTGCAAGGATTAATAACATATGAGGATTATAGGGTTGCTCGACTTCAACAATTGGAACTGTTAGAGGAACATCAAGTAGAAGCCTACGAACATTTGAAAGTTTATCAAAATAGGATTTCAAGGAACTATAACAAACACATTAAACCAAGAGTCTTTCAAGTGGGTGATTTAGTGCTAAGGGAGAACCCTAAAAATCAAGCGGAAAGGGAAAAGAAGGGTAAATGGGAAGAAAATTGGCTTGGTCCTTTTGTCATTGTTTCTTCTTTTGGAATAGGGACTTACAAATTAGCCAATTGTGATGGGGAAGAATTACAAGAGCCCATTAATAGCATCCATGTAAAGAGGTTTCATACCTAATCAAATGAGAGAGTATCAGAAGAAAGAGTGTCAGACGAGTGTGTATTCGATGACTCAAGCATCACTTTTGTACATGAGAAAATAAAAAAGATAAAAAAAATTTGAAAAAAGAAAAAAAAGAAAAAAGATAAAAAAGTGCCTTGGTGAAAACCTAGCAATTAGGCACCTTGGTAGCAAAAAAATAAATGAAAAAAAGATTAAAAAAAAGCAATAAACCCAGAAGGTGAAAACTTGGCAATCAAGTGCCTTTCGTTCCCCTAATTCTTTCCTAGTTTCATGTATACATATTGCATTTCCATCATCTCACTTGTAAATCTTCATTGCATCCATCATTTGTGCATAGTCATAATAAAACCTTTCAGCTGCATTGTTGCATTTTAGATTTTCCTATTGCTCTGTGTTTGTCACACGATCACATTGATCACTTGGGGGCAGGAAAGGATTGGATTTTTGGTACAAATGGATTCAATAGTGCTACTTTCGGTCACACATCAGAGAGGGAATTATCAGAGCTTTAGAAGAGAGAGATTTTATTGAACCTTTGATTGATATCATTGTTCACAACCAAGCATTTTGATCCTACAACTTGATCCTTGAACCTTTATTGACTTTATTATTCAGGATTAAAAATTGACATCACTTAAATGATCATAATGTTTGGAAATTCTTTTTGAAATTCTTGATACATTTCAAAACACTTGAAGCTTTTTGATGATCTTTATTGGCTTTTATCACATCTTTTTAGCTAATCGATGATGTTTCAACTAGATTGGCGATGATGGAGACATGATATTTTTCTTGCCTTTGAGTGATTGTCTTGAGAGAGATCCAACAACTTATGTGAATTCATCTAATGACATGGTCACCAAAGAACCATTGAGTACTTTCATATAGGGTGGAGGGTTGACCTTTTCTTGTTTACGCAAACAGATACCTTGGCTATTTAGATCTTCCATATCTTAATACCAAAATCCAATTGCAACATTGAATCCATTGAAACCGGTATTCATACTCCCATAGTTGGTTATTCAACTAGTGAGGGTTGTACTAGTTTCCTAAGAGGTTACCAAATGTGATATAAAGCAGTATTCATATGATCATGATGTGGTCAGTGATGGTTGTACTTTCTTTCCGGTCCCAATATGCTCAATGATAAAAATATTTCTCTTTTGCAGTTCGTTCGCAAAAAGCTAGTGACAATTAGTTGCATTACATTACATTACATTACATTACATTACATTTTCATGTTAGATTAAGTGCATTGGTTTGTAGTTTTTTTTCCAAGTGAAAGGGGGTTCATTTATTATCTTGATCAATCAGTTAAAGGGGGGTTCAATTAAAAACCTTATCCTTGGTTCAAATCAATAATGTGAGATTATCTTTTGCATTTGTTCATAGCATTACTCATTATTCATTAGCCTTATATTTGAAAAGAGAAAAGAGAAAAATAATCATTAATCATTAATCATTTGCATACATTTAGTTAAGGATTGCATTATAAGAGTTGCATACATCAAAAAATCAAAAACATAGTTGCATTCATTATCCATCTTTCCATAATCAAACATTTGCATCCATACATTGAAAATCAGACAAAACATATTAAAGTTACATTATCATTTGCATTCATTTATCTATATCATAGATAAGATACATTGCATCCATAGCATAATCAAAAGTAAATGCATCATAAACATCATATAGAGCTGCATATAAAGATAGTCTCACATAAACACATCACGAGAATCAAGGAAAGTCCACATCATCACATAAATGTCCATAACATCAAAGATCCATCAAATTTTTATATCAAAGATACAATATCATTGACAAAATGATACATCAAAGTCCTGATCAATAAACATAAAATGATACAAGATCATCAACAAAGTAGATCCATAATCAATCATCAAGATCCTATAGGTCCACCCTCTCCATCACCTGTCTCTGATCCATCTGGTCCCCTGTCACCTGATCTATCCCGAGTAGGAGTCTGACTAGTACTAGCAACACTGGGCCTCTAAGCCATCATAGTCATGAACTACTACATCATAGTAGCCACCTAATCTAGCCGGCTAACCACGACTGTCAAACCTATCTACAATGTCCTCACATCCTGTGATAGAGTATATATGCTAGGAGAAGCCTGTGAAGTCTGACCCATATCCTGAGACCTAGGTATCTGAGGAGGCACCTACTATGCTGAAATCTGCCCATTCTGTACTAATGGAACCTGCTGTGCTTGTACCAAGGGATCCTATCCTGCGGGAACCTATCTAGCAACATCAATGTGAACCCGTCATCTAACCATCTACTATCCCTGTATTGCTGCAGATCTAGGTTGTACAAGTCCAGGTCCGTGCCCTTGCTGAGCCTATTTGACATCTATATCCTTGGCTCTGATATGACCACCTCATACTTGTGGTCCAACTCATCCTCTACCTATGACCTTGGGAGGTCTCTGTACTCTAGGAGCTCAGTGTTGGCGTCATCTAGGTTTATCCTCACCATCCCCATCATCATCTCCATCCTCATCATCAGATGGCTCATCCTTGTCTGGGATTGACTCTTCAGGATCTGTAAATCTCAAAAATCTATTTCGGAAAAACCACTCTCTGTACTCCATAGACATCCTAGCATCTGCCATATGATCTAACATGTCCCATCTGATATATATCAATCTATCAATCTGATCACATGCAAACTGGAAGTCAATCTGTGCACCTCACATAGATCTCTCCACTAGGATGCGCGCATATAATGCCATACCCTAGGGCATATCCTGGTATCTGCCATACTGCCTAGATACTCGATCAAAGAAGAATCTATCAATCATGAGTGGTGATCAACCTATCATCCATCTCAGTGCAAACATGTAAGGGAGCTCATCATCATCCTCTTGCCAACCCTCATAGCCTAGATATGGTCTCCATGCTACCTGATCTAGATCGTCGATCATGCGACGCCAATACTCTAGTTTGCCCAGATGATGCTGGACAACCATGCCACTATACAAAAATACATATGGATAACCATGAACTTGAGCACATGCTGACAATGGTCTAGTAATAGGAAGATGCTCCCATACCCATAACTGCAACACAATTGCACCTGCTGACAACGATGCACTAGACCTATACACAACCTCATGCAAATCATGGTATAACAAGGCTAGCACATAGGAACCCCAATCAAGACGCTGAGGGTGTGCAATCAAATCCTCTCGTATGCGGCCCAATCCAATGGAGAATCCTCAACCTCGTCGGTCCGAAAACAGTGAACCGCCTATCAAAGCACCTAAGACCACTGACAACATCAGAAAGGAAGAAAATTGTGCCCATGTAATAGTATCATCGCCTATGGTATTATCACCAAAGATGCATCTGCAAACCATGTTGTCATACATAGAATTGTAATATACTCTCTTACCTCGAGTAGGGTTACAGAGTAATCTATAAACATCCTCGGGAGTGATGGTCATCTCTCCAAATGGTAAGTGGAAGGTATTGTGGTCAGAGTGCCAACGCTCTGCCATAGCCATCAATAGACCCCGGTTCAGGTGGAACCGTAGGATGTCTAAAAGGAAACTCAAACCGCACATCTCTATAACGTGATACTCTGGCTGGGTAAACTCCTGACCTAGGTCTAATATCCAAGAAGCTAGTGTTCGTATATATAACTTATGGAAATGTACCTATTTTGCAAATCAAGGGAATCATATCAGTATTCTATATCAGTGGATTATTTTACGTCAATCAATCAAATCAATCAATCTTTTCTCTTTGCGAGCGCTATCAACTTATTATTCCTAACTCTAGATCGTGAGGTAGGTTCAATCTATCAGTTTTCTATCCTATCAGTTTTTCTATCCTATCAGTTTTCTATCCTATCAGATTGACAAATCAAACATTCATTGTTACCATTATCCTGATATCCTAATCACTTGTTCGTTTAATTACAATAGACCTATCTATCTTGGACATTCAAACATTCATCCACAGGCATAAAAAATTTAATCAGAAAAATCAAGTTTGAGCATAAAAAAATTTCAATTTTCCTATAGGCGTCATTTGCCTACGCGGAGGCGGCATTTTACCTCAGGCGGTAAATAAAATTTCATACGCGACACTTTATCACACATACGTGGCATTTTATTTCTTAAGTGACACTTTATGACCCTAGGTGGCATTTAAACATGTCTAGGCGTCATTTAATTCTTAAGGGTTTTTTAGGCGGTGTTTTACACATAGTTTGATTAAAAAACCCTAGTTTTTAGGTGGTTTAAAATTGTTCACAGGTGGGATTTAAACATGTTTAGGTGGCATTTAAATGTGCGGATGTGGAATTTTATCTTCCTAGGCATCATTTAAATAATCTTAGGTGGAATTTTACAAAGTTATAATTAAAAATCATGTATTTTATGCAATAAATGCTAAAAAAATGATAATAAATGCACTAGGAGGGTCAGAGTCACTTACAGGAGGTCTGTAATCCAATGGTCTCGAATATCATCGACCTCTCTCGAACTGATGCTCTCGAATAGGGACAATCATCGTAATCAACTTTCTCAGGATTAGAGCAAAATCTCAATAGTAAAAAGTGCAAATGAATAGTAAATTTGAGTTTTTCAACCTATTTATGCTATTTGACCTAATTTTGAGGTAATTTTTGACCTTTCGATCTATATCTGCATATCTATCAAACTGGGACATTTGTTGAGGCCTTGAATATCATCAATGTCTGTCAGAAATGAAAACATATTGGATCTATTATCAATCAATTTCATCATGCTTTTCTATCAGGCGATCAATCTATTTCATTTCTGAGGGGGCATCATGAGCGTATCAAATTTGCATCAACATCAAATCTGCATCAAACATCATTGAATTAGTGGGGCATTAAAATTTTTGAACTATTATTAGTGGGGCATGTTGCATCATTTTCAAATAAGGTTGTATCAGTCAAATCTGTTTCAAATCAGTTTTATATCAATCAATCAAGTATTGAATCAGTGATCAGGACATAATTTTTTTTTTGAATCAATGTGTTACGCACATCAATTCAAAGAGGGGCATTTGTAGACACCCAAAACTGGGCAAGTGTCTTAGAATCATTCAAATTTGCAAAATCTCAGCCAAATGTTCTAATTTTCATCAAAATGGATCAAATCAATTCTAAATGGACATTTATTAATCAAAATTAGACAAAATCATGTAAATCAAAGGAAAAATCAAATCATGACATTCAATAATTAAATACAAGCTTAAAGGGGTCAATCACACTATATAATTGATTTTAATCAATTAATTGTATAGTTTTAAATCAAAGATCAAATTGAACCTATTCCCTTACATGGCTAAATTTAATTAATTGATGGAATTTAATTAATCCTAATATCTTTCAACATAATTTGAGAAACCAATAAGAATTGAGAACACAATGCACATGGATCACTCCAAATTGTTGAATCTCAGTCACTCATTTTCAACTTTGAATCTCAATCACTCAAATTTGTCTACTTGTCCAAACCTTTGAGACAATCATTCAAATTGTCCCCCCATTTAAAAACATTTCAAAGTTTTTGACTCAACCAAGGCTAAATCATGATCAAGTAACTCTACCCCCTACCCTTGGGATTTTGATATAAATAGAAGTCATTTTGAGAGCATAATAGATCTTAGAAAATTCAAGTGCATAGCATCATCACTATAGGAAATTTGAGAGAAATTGAGCAATATCTTGAGCATTTTGAGAGAAAATAGTGAGATTGAAAGCATTATCATGAGTATTTGAGTTAATCTTTGTATCAAATTGAGAATTGAGAGCTAGATTAGGCATTTTATCATAATTTCTCATTCTAGGATTGTCACTAGTAGAGAATAAGGCTGAGAGCTCTACTTACCAAGCTTAGATAGAGAGCCATGAGATGATATGGATGTTAAATGCAATTCTTTAGATTAAATTTAATTGTATTTTCATAGAATTGTAGCTAATTGTCCTAATTCATGAAGGTGTAAACACTCACACACAAAAAGCAACCACCTAATGACTGTGCCAGTCACTATAGGTTTATTCATTAAAAAGAAAATTTTTGAGTGATATGTATGAACAAATACTTTATATCCAGTAATATAATGATAAAATTTATTAATAACATAAACAATAGCTAAAAACTCTTTTCAATTGCCATATAGTTTACATCTGCGCTTGTGAGGTTCTTGTTGATGTAATAAATAGAGTAAAAGAGACTGTCTTCTTTATGTCCAAGCATTGTGCCCATAGAAGAGTCAGACACATCTATATGGATGTGAAATGGAAACTCCCAATTTCGACCTCTTAGAACTAGGGTGGTCGCAAGCTTGGTCTTAATAGTCTCAAAGGCTTCCTAACACTCAGGTGTCCAAGAGAAAAAGACATATTTGGCTAAGAGGGCAAATAAAGGAAAGACAATTTTGCTAAAGTTTTGGATAAACCGTCAATAATATCTGACATGACCAAGAAAACTTCTAACATATATTTGAGTGGATGGTGTAGGTAGGTCTTGTATTATCTGAATCTTTTTGGGATCAACCTAAATTCCTTTTGAAGAAATCAAATGACCTAACAAAATTCTCTCAGTCATCAACATGTGACACTTTTCATGACTCAAAGACAAGTTAGTGTCTATACATCTTTTAAGTAATTTTTCTAAATTATCCTTAGCTTCTTCAAAAGTATTGCCATGTACAGTAAAATCATCCATATAGACCTCGACAAAGTCATTAACCAAAGCAACAAAAATACTTAATACTGCCCTTTGAGCCAAAGCATTACATAATTCGAAGGGAAGAACATTGTAAGCAAAAGTACCCCATGAACATGTGAAAGTGGTCTTATCTTGATCCTCTAGTGCAATGCACATCTGATTATATCTGTTGAACCCATCCAAGAAAGAGAAGAACTGTTTCCTTGCAAGAGTATCCAAAACTTGGTCAATAAATGATAATGGAAAATGTTCCTTTTTAGTTGCCTTATTCAATTCTCTATAATCTACAAAAATATGCCACTTACCATTTTTCTTTGGTACCACAACTAAAGGAGATACCCACCTGCTATCTAAAATAGGATAGATGAGCCCAACATTTAGCAATTTTTGTATCTCTTCTTTGAATATATCCCGCAGAGCGGGGTTAAGTCTTTGTTGTGGCTGTCGAATAGGGTGACTCCCCTCTTCTATATAGATATGATGGGTGCAGATGTCTAGATGAATATTGCGCATATCCTAGTATTCCCAAGAAAATGTGGCCTTATGTTCCTTCAGCATGGAAATGAGGTCTTTTATTTGAGTGAGGGTTGACTGTGGATTAATGTTAAGGGTACGCCCCAGTAAGACCTCCATAGGTTCTAATAGTGTAAGAGCATTAAGGGTGGGCCCTTTGGTGGCTCAAGTTTGTCTAAGGATAACAAAGGGCTATATAAACATTGGTGAAGCAATAGTTGGTGTAATATGAGAAAGTGTTGAATGGACTGAGAACTACCCACCAAAGGAAATTTTTCAGAAGGAAAATTAATGGTGACATGTGAGGAAAAGATCAGAGTTTCTAAGACATCATTGGATCCATACCTATTCTAGAGAAAATTAACAAGGATGCTATCTTCAATGGACTCTTCAAGTTCTTGTTCTTGTTCAATGGTGAGAACTGGAAAGGAGTCTTCTAAGCCACTATCAACCCAAATAGGATCATCTGCTTCTAACAAAGGTTGAGCGGGAGGATACAGTGTTAGCTACTTAGTTTGTTCTCCATTAGAGACAACCATGTTACCTGATCGACAATGAATGAAGGCATTGATGACAACCAACCAAGGTCTCCCCAAGATTAAAGGATACCCCCCAACTTAACTTTGGGTTGCAAGATCATAAAGTCATTCGTATTGTCCCAAGTATCAATAGAGAGAATCACATCTTCTATAACTCCCTTAGGCTTGACTAGTGACTGATCAACCATCTGGAGTACAATAGGGGTAGGTCTGAGCCCTTCAAGAGATACATTACATTAATATCAGTTCCTAAATCCACAAGTGTATTAGGGAGAGTAACCTTACCTATACTTACATGTATGACCGAGTTGTAGGGATCTGCGTATTTGGGAATAGTTAAATTTCCTAACATCAAGTCTGCTAATTGTCCAATAACTTGAATAGTTTTTGGATCCTCCTCCTTCTTCAGTCAACGCGTGCATAACACTCAAACTATTTTATTATATACTGGGATGTCCTTAATAGCCTGTAATAGAGGAATCTTAATATTAACATTACACAATTTATTCATAAGATCAAACTTTGTTTGTGTTGTCTCTTTTAGCACAGGTTTGGAAATGAAACAATCAGGAAATGGTGGTTCTTTTTCAGGCTCCTCTTTGGTTTCATCATTAACCTCTATGATGGTAGGTCCCTGGAGGGTTTTTCCTGATCTCAACTGTACTCTAACCAATTCTACAGTATTTATAGGATAGGCAGGATAACTTGCCACCTTATTATTATATATAGGTTGAAAAGGATTATTATTGGGGTTCAGATTTGGTTGAGTGGACATAGATGTAGGTTGGTTGAGGTGGATTTATGGGTGGATTAGATGAATATGATGGTATAGGAGGAAAAAATTGTTGTGGCTGTTGATAAGGACTAATTACGAGTGGTGGTGGAAATGAATGTTGTAGAGGATAAGGTTGTGGGTATGGTTGTGGAGGTGGACATGCAAATTGTGGCCTCCATGCCTGTTGCCATGGTTTATGTGCAAATTTGGATTGTGGTGTCCATTGTGAATACTGAGGAGATGGTTGCCATTGTGCTGGATGTGAAGATTGTTGCCAACCCCCATATCCCCCAGGTTGGTTGAAAAAGGTCATTGATTGATTTTGTCCCATAAGATAATTATTTTGCATGCTTGGATGCATGGGACGGGAAAAAGGAAGTCTAGGTGCCATAAAATAAACAAGTTCCTCAAAGTATTCTTGATGTTGTATTCCTACGAGAAAAGGTCGTAAGTAGGAATTTTTACTAGATTCTTCAAGGGAGGAATGTTGGTTCTATTATAAGGACATTCCTCACTACTGTGATTTTTCCTACAAGTGGGACAAAACACAGCTAGGCTCTTCTCACCTTCCTCTTGTTTCTTGCGAGTATAAAGGGTGTCAATTTGTTTCCCCATATGATTTAATATATCAGTCTTAAGATCATCAAGTAAGTCACCAATTTCATGTTTAGTTATACTTGTGACACTCCCCAAAGAAGGAAACTTACTTGGATTTCCTCATACTGATTGCTGAGACCAAGAATAGTTCCTAAAAATGTCACCAATTTCTTCAAAATTCAATTTTAAAATATCACCTTTTCCCGTCAAATTTAAAGCATCCATAGTTTCATCCCTGATCCCTCTAAGGAATAACATCTTAATAGTGTCAGGGGTCAAATTAGGAAGTTGTGACCATTGGAAGCTAAAAGAAAACTGATCCAAAAGTCCTCTACTTATTCATCCTCTTTCTACACCATATGAAAGATCTCATCCCATACCTCTTTTGTCTTACAACACTTGATATTTTTCCAAAAAAGCTTCCTTCATCTGCTCCCAAGTTCAAATGTCTCTGAGACTCATAAACCACCTTAATGTTGCATCTTTAAGTGTTGTTGGAAATAATTTGAGTTTTTGAGCATCATTTTGGTAGTCATAACTATGACAAAGAACATCAAATTCAAAGAGAAGCATATCGGGATCTTCAATAGTTTAATCCTCTAAAGATAGGTAAGGTAGAGTGGGGTATATTTTTCATTGGTGCATCTTCTACATGATGGTGGATAGGGAATTCAAAATTTGTGGGATTATGTGTTACCATGGCCCTTTCTTGCCTAGGTTGTCCTCTATTACCCTAGTTTCCAACATTATTATCACCCATGATTTCTTGAAGATTTTTAAATGCCCAAGGAGTATAAGTTTGGAATGGCTTCTCAGGGGGTATGCTACTCCTGGCTTCAAATGAGTCCTTGAACTGTTTGGATAGCTTTGCATAAATTGCAAATGGGAGTTGACCATACGGATTTGCACTTGTATCAACCTCAGTTTGGTTTATCTTATGTTTTGTTTCCTCAAGCAATGGAGCTTTATGTTTTTTTGTTTTCTGGCGTTTTGAGCTTCCTACTAAATCCTTTTTAACAAACCTTCCTTGACTATCTATAGGCCTATTCATGAACCTAAATGAATTACTTCAACGCAAACTTAAGGTACTAGCTCAAGCAAGGTTGACAATTGTTCAAGCTTTCACTAAGGTGCACTGTTTCTAACTTATCTTACTACGATATCTTTCCCCGACAACAGTGCCAAAAATGTAGGGTAAAACTATGGTTTGGTTTAACTACTATTTTGATTGAGATTTGGCCTTGTTTGGTTGTCTAGTTTACTCATATCAATTGTCAATCCAGGGTCGTAAACAGATGAAAGATATTATGGTAGTGTGTCAAAGGGATGAAGGTAGTAAATTAAGTGGGGATGATATGCATGGTACAAAAGAGTAGCCCTTAACTTATGCTTCTATCTTGCCCTAGAACACATATCTACTCCAATCCTATGAATATCATGAAGTCACAAATTTACTTTTAAATGAAATCACACATCTACTTACAAACGAAATCACACATCCAACAAATGAAATCACATCTGATAAATGAAATCACACTCATATTCTAAGAACATAAATCCAATCTAATCTTAAGAATACATTCACACTCTTGTTCAGATTTGATTTTCTTCCATAAATAATCGTGTGAATGAGGTCTCATTTAATTTTGTCCACACTTTAATCTATCAGTATTTAATTAATACACACCCAATTCTTTCGGGGGTTACAGTAAAATGAATTAGAGGAAGAAAAGGTTTCAGATTTTAACAAATGTAATGGAAATCGATGGCAATAGAAGGTATGGACTAGCGAAAGGAGGTAAGTGGGATGCGACAGGAGAAAATGTGTTTGCCACAAGAGATAATGAATGGGTGACATAAGATAATGAAGTTAAAATAAGGGAAGTAGTGATTTACAGAGCACATAATAAAATATTTGAGCAACAATGTCTTGCAAAATAGATTATAAAGTAAAATATTCAATACACTGTTTATGCACTAGTATATATGTATCCCGAAGTTAATGGAAGTGGATTACCAAAACAATGACAATCACTAAACCTATGCAAGTCAATACAAACTGAAATAACAATCCTAATAACACATTCGATGAGTTATAGAAACATAAAACACACTAGTCTAATAAAACATAAATGATCTCACTGAGCATTCCAAGAGGGGGGGCCTTCCTTTGGTTGACTGCTAAGCTTAAAATGACTGAATCACACGATTATGCCACAATAACCATTACTTTCACATTCGACAATTAAATTAGAAAAAGATACCATATATTTTTAGTCTGCAAATTCTGTCAATTATCTATATATTTATGTCTTCGATTATATATATATAGAGGTCTTTTGTCCACAAAATGAAAATTGTAAACATAGGATCGATTCTACCCGATAATAACTAATTATATCAAATTAGAATATGGTTTTGGTTATAGGCCATTAAACCATATTCAGGTAAAACAATATGTGTTGGATTCATGAATCTAAAACTATTTCATCCAAAAGACAAAAACTGTTATTGCCAACAATCCCCGTGCCACTCATTCTCTTCAATCAACTTGATCCTTAGTTTCCTCCTGACGGATTCCTGCAACATTTTGATAGAATATGTTAAATTTGGAACCCGAAGTGCAAAGGTCATTCTTTCCACTCTAATAATAATTCAAATATTGTCTTATTTTCTTACTAATTAATTAGCAACTAGGGACTAAAGACACATGATGGACGAAGGATATATAGACATAAAACATGACACTTTTAACCCCCATCATCTTTCTTGTTCCAAATCCTCTCTGGTCATTGTGTGAGATGAGGAAGTTGTAGAAAATAAGGATTTCTTCTAGAGGTGGGGTTAGGTGCATTTGATCCCTACCTTTTGGCCTACTATTACTAACTTGCACAATTGGGTCCTTGGGAAGTCTACCAGGATCAAACTCTCTCCTTGTGATAAAGGTTTTTAATTGTTAAGTGTTCTTGTTTTGAGAACCGTAATTTAGTGTTGGTACAATCTTGAACTTTTGGGAGAACATTCTCTTTTTGTCAAACACAAGTTCCCCTCTTTCAAACCCCTCATTGAACTACTCTCTCTGTGCCTAGCTTGGGAAAGACTACACAATCTCCCCCTTTGGGAGGAATCCTACCATGAGGCTATTGGCAACTTAGTTGGTCATTTTTTGAACGTTGATGATTTGAATTCCTATTTGGCTCATTCCATCTATGCTCACATTCTTGTTGACATTGACATTTCTAAACTTCTTCATGGATAATTCTTGATGGTGGATGACAAGCCTTGGATGCAATCACTCGATTATGAGAGACCCCCCTTTTGTTTTCAACATTGCTTCACTATCATTCACTTAGCTCCGGATCACTATCCATTGCATTGGAAAGGTGTTGCTACACGATGGAAAAATGCTAGTGAAAATCACTTAACAATTGAGGTTGTATTGGAATCTTCCAAGATTCTACAAAATATCATGATCTAGTTGTGACCTTGTGCCTTGATTCTCCTTCCAAGATTCCTTCTATCCCTAGTCAGTCAGTCTCTAGCCATGTAGGCCAATTCCTCATAGCTACCATCTTCTTTGGTGATTGATTATTTTCCTCATATTCTAGTTGTTGTTCTTCTTGTTATTGATCCTCCTATTGGGGATCACCCATTGTTTCCTTTGGCAATGGGGTGATGGATGATTGCATTTCTTGGATGGTAGTTCACAGGAGGAAAGGTCCTTCTTGTCTCCTTACTCTTGCGAGTGTGGTGAAAGAGACTTATGTTGTATAAGGACACGACCCTTGTCTCCTGTCGGTTCCTAGCTCAAGTCAAAAGGTGGTCTTCCTCTCCTCCTCCTCCTCCTTATCATCATCATCTTCTTCTTCTCATGAGATTTGTTCCTTTTGTCTTGATCGTTGACATGTTTTGGGTTTGGACCCTTCTTGTGCTTATCTAACCAGAACAAGAAATGAAATGTCATGAAATGAGATAAATTAAATTAATGATGAAAGGGAATTAAGGAAGGGGTGAACATTTTGATCTCGAGAGAGTATTGATTTTCTATAGTTGGTCCATGAGAGAGAGATATGGGGAGTAAGTGGATTTAAGAGGAATTACATACATACGATTCTACTCTTTTTCTTTCTATATTTTTAATATATATTTTTTCAATATTCTTAAAAAAATTAAATCCAATCCATTTAACATTTTAGATCACGAGTTTTCAATGTTTAGTATGTGAAATCCTTTTTCTAACTTTTTTTAGGGTCTTATAGATCTTACAAGATTAACCCCAAGATTAGCTCCCAAATGAACAACCTTATTCTTAATTTATTCTTTATAAACATTAGACAAGAATATGTATTTCACCTATAAGAAAATCCATTTAAGACCTTCATGATAGAAGCTTTCTTGATATCATTACCACTCCTGCAACCAATTTCTTTCTTCTTTCCAAAATATTCCACTAAGTCTTTTATTGTGATCAATGCATTAACGTGATTATTTTAATTTTTACCATTATAACAATGCTCTTCCTAACTAATTCCCACACTGTTTCTATTCTTCTATCAACTAGAATTTGAGCCAAAATCAATTAAAGTTGAGTCTCCACTTCTACGTAAAATATATTTTATGTAGTTTTGATCTTTGAAAATTGTTCTATTTTTCTAATTACATAGATTTTAAAATTTTGGCTAGAAAAATCTTACTCAAGATTTCAGATGAATTATTTTCAATCTTCTATGATCAATTTTCTAATCAATAGATAAAATGTTATATAAATATTCATAATTTTGATAATCTTCACAATCATCACTAACAAAATTACACATGTTGCATACAAGATTAGAATAATTTCAAAATAAACAAGATTAACTAACATAATCATTGCATCAACCATTCTAAACAAAATGTGACACAATTTTTAAAAATTCCAACAAAAACTTGATCAAAAGTCAAAACATCCATTAAAAGTATTTTATTTTTATGATGCAAAGGTGGATACATAAAAATTAACATTATAAAATTATTTATTTATTTTTTTAAAATCTAAATGTGTATATTTCATGTAACCATTTTACTTTTCAACTTTTCATTTATATAATTTATTAATTTATATTTAAAATGATAATATATTTTAATGATGAATTATTTTTATTTCAAATTTTTATTGATTTTATAATCTACAAATAAAATGAATTATATCATATAGATTTGAGGTCAAAAGTTCTTACGTAAAATCTATTAGTTTGAAAATATTGTCAAAATATAATGGTGATTTTCTTTGTATTTTTAATTATTTCTTAACTTTAATCTACATAGAAATATTATTTTTTAGTGGTGTTGAGATCTTGTCAACACCCACTTCAATGTGAGGTAGGAATTATTTTTAGAGACCTCTGGAATGTAATGTGGGAAAGCAATCATACAAAAAGTTTTAGAGACCACTATTTTTGTGCTCGCTACAAACTTTTCATATACCTAAAAGCAATTTGTGATATCACTAAATCTACATTCATGAAATAGTCAAACATAATTAAGGATGATATTTTCATTGAAAATTATGAAATGAATACCAAGAAGAATCATTTATATAAATTAGAATTAAGGGACATCATAGAAATTTGCAATAATCCTAATATCTTGAATAGGAGTGGGGGCCTATTCTTAAGCCACTACTCAAAACCCATCATCTAATAATTTTTGGTAGTCATTTGCTATACCAATGACACATTGATAGTATTAGGATATGCGTGAACAATGTGTTACTACCATAATCCTTAAATAAGTTAAATGATAAACTATACAATCTTATATATGTAATCAAGATAGCTTGGGTAACATCCATACCATATGTATAGTATATGTAGTGCCCACCTATAGTTTGCTTTTCAATTTTATATTGCCAAACTTTTTTAAGCCACTTTTATGCGTGCGTTGTTTATTTCAGTTATTATGTGGTTTGGTTTTGGATGTATGCCATTACATGGTGATTTGATGATTTGATAATTATAGATATTATATATTTGTAGTTAGATGATGTTAGCTACTTTGATGATGACTATTTATATGTTTAAAATGATGTTATGGTTGTGTGCAGAGAGAACCTAACATGTTCAGAACATGCGTAGACATTCAAACATTAGTTAATCAAATTCTAACAACATATTCCTAAACATATAGAAAAATCTATTCACAAAGACATTCAGATAGAGCTAAAATGGGGGTACCTTGTCATTGTTTGATTTTCTCTTGCTTTAGGGATGTGGGTGTGCTCTCAAAACACATGGAGCTTTTCCCTAATACAAATTATGTTAGGAATAAGGTGTCTCAACCTTGGATAATTCCTATTCTTATTGTTTGTTTTGTAAAATGTATTTCTTGCAAATAATGTAATTCAGTGTGAGTGTACATGTCTAGTTGGCATGTTGATGTGTCACTCCACTTGATGTGTCAACATCTTGAATTGTGTGTAAGGAGATCATGGCTGAAATGGTTATGACAGATTCCTATGACATGTAAGGGCTATGTCTGGAAGATTCAATGACAGGTGAAGACTTGTGGCAATTGATAAAATTGAGTACTATACACTCTTCCCCAATCGTGGGGTTCGGGACATCGCCCCAAATTTTTTTTTTCGGATTCCTATTTTCTCGGAGAATGGTAAAACCCTAATACGGCTATCTTTGGAAGTTGCCCTAAAAAGGGAAGCGCATGATATAAGCATTTTTTAGGGTTGCGAAGATAGGTGAAGTTTGTATATTGTTGGAACATTTTTTGCTACCGTGATTTGTCTTCAAGAGTTGGAAAAATCTTCTGAAAGAACTTGCATTGCAAGTGTATTGTAAACTGTAATAGTTTTGATTAATACACTGTGCAGGTTTTGGAGTGCTGGGGTTTTTACCGAAAGGTTTCTCCAGGGTAAATCACTGTGTCATTCTCTATTTTTTGTATGCATGGTATATGGCTGTAATATCATTGTTAAAGTAGTTAACGAATCTGAAATTGTAAGGATTTAAAAGAATTTGCATAGTACTTTCCTTTAGAGATTAGTGTAGGAAGCTGTTTCCGCACCTGAGTTTCCTTACAAGTGGTATCAGAGCCTGATCAACTTTTGATCCTAGTTGTTGGGTAGGGTTTTTTGAGTTAATCTCAAGTTGAGTGGGATTTTTTTGTGCAAAGCATTCTGAATCTTATTTGCAGATTGAGATGGCAAGTTCCTCATACAGTAGAATGGAGGTGGAGAAATTTAATGGCACTAATTTAAAGTTGTGGAAACTCAAGATGGAAGACATGCTTGAAGATCACGATCTATGGGAGGCTACTTCACTTGATGTGAAACCTACAATGATATCACAAGCGGATTGGGAGATCAAGGATCGCAAGGCTAAGAGTCTCATCAGACTCTATCTAGCAGATGCTATTCTTCTAAATGTCCTTGATGAGACTACTGCAAATTCTTTGTGGAAATGGCTTGGATCTGTGTATCAGGCCAAATCTCTAGTGAATAAGTTGTTCCTGAGAAAGAAGTTGTATTCTTTAAGAATGGAGGAAGGTGGATCCATAACTGATCATCCCAATGCATTCCATTTATTGATTGCACAGTTGGCATCATCTAGTGCCAAGATCGAGGAGGAGGATCATTGTATGACCCTGCTTTGTTCCTTGCCAGATTCATGGGACCATCTTGTGATGGATCTCGGAAGTACTATAGTCACATTCCATATGGATGATGTGGTGTCTTTGCTGCTATCTGAGGAGATGCGAAGAAAGACTTCAGATTCATCTAAGGAAGCCCTTGCTGTTCACGGGAGATCCAATGACAAAGGAAAGCAAAATGACAACAAGTCAAAGAAGGGTAGATCCAAATCCCGTGGGAGTTCTAAGACTCCTGGAAAGTCCAAGGCAAAATGTTGGAACTGTGATAAAACTGGGCACTTCTGGAGGGACTGCAAAGAACCGAAGAAGAAGAAGAAAGGCTCAGATTCAGCTTCCGAAAAATCTCAAGAAGATGGAGATGCTTTTATTGTAGCTTTGGCAGCCCATGCATTTGATGATGTGTGGTTGGTAGACTTGGGTGCTTCTTTTCACATGACCTCTCATCAAAACTGGTTCTCAAAATATGAAGAGTTCGATGGTGGAAAGGTGTACTTGGGTGATGACTCTCACCTAAAGGTAGTTGGATGTGGAAGGGTCACTATCAGATTTCTTGATGGATGAGTAAAGGGAATCAACAGAGTTATGCACATTCTGGGTTTGGCACGAAACCTATTATTTGTAAGTATGCTAAATGATGTAGGTGTGCAGGTTGTTTTTTCGAAAGAAGGATGCAAGATGATGAGAGGATCGATAGTTCTTGCGAGGGGTACTAGGAGAGGTACATTATTTTAGCTAGATGCATGTATTCCTCTATGTAATAGTTCTTCATCCTCACCATTTGAACAAGTAGTGAAGAAGTCTATGGTTATTGGTTCTGATAGAAGTGCAAACACTTTGGAAGGTAAGCTTCCTGCAAAAAATACAATGTTGTGGCATATGAGATTTGGCCACATTGGTGAAAAGGGTCTCAGAACCCTGAAAAATAAAAACCTCGTTGAGGGGTTAAATGATTGCAATCTTGAGTTCAACTTCTGTGAACACTATGTCTATGGTAAAAAAACTCGTGTTCAATTTTACTCTAGTTCTCACAAATCTTCTGATGTTTTGGATCTTATTCATTCTGATGTATTTGGTCCTATAAAAGTTCCTTCAACCTCCAAGTTTGTATTTTTTGTATTTTTCATAGATGATTACAGTAAAAGGACTTGGATTTATTTCCTTAAAAGTAAGACACAAGTCTTTAGTTGGTTCAAAGAATTTAAAGCTCTTGTAGAGAATCAGACTAGTAAGAAGATTAAGTGTGTGAGAACTGACAATGGTGGTGAGTTTTGCTCAGCATAGTTTGAACAATTTTGTAAAGAACAAGGTATCGAGAGGCATAAGACAACTCCTTATACCCCATAGAAAAATGGAGTTGCAGAGAGAATGAACAGGACACTGATGGAGAAGGCTAGGAGTATGCTTAGTGGAGCTGGTTTAGAACAAAGGTTCTGGGCCGAAGCTGTGGCCACTACTTACTATCTGGTTAACAGATCTCCTACATTAGCTCTTGTTGGTAAGACACCCATGGAGGTGTGGTTTGGTAAGAAGCCTTCAATTAGACATCTTCATGTTTTTGGTTGTGAAGCTTATGCACATGTTCCAAAGGAGAAAAGATCTAAGTTGGAAAACAAAGCTGTCAAATGTATTTTCATTGGATATAGTGTTGGTGTGAAAGGGTACAAGCTTTGGGATCCTGTGACTAGTGAGGTGTTGTATAGTAGAAATTTTATTTTCAGAGAGCTAACATCTTCTCCTATTGTGCTACAACCAGATGAAAAAGAAAAAGAAAAAGATGTTGTTTAGTTGCCTCCTACCCCTGAGAAGACTGAATAGAGAGACCATGTTGGGCCTAATGATGAGGAGAGCTCTAGCAACTCTGATAGTTTGGAAGAAGAGGAAGAACAACCTCAACCTCAGCCCTTGAGGAGATCCATGAGAGAAAGAAAGCAACCAAAAAGGTTTGGTTATTCTATGTTAGATTCCAGTTGTGTCTTTGCTTTGATTACTAACACTAATGAGCCTAGATCTATGAAAGAGGCTTTGGGCATGGAAGATGCAGGTTCCTAGATTGAGGCTATGGATGATGAGATGGCTTCATTGGAGAAAAAAAAACTTGGGACCTTGTACCTTTTCCTAAAGGGAGAAAATCTGTTGGCTGTAAATGGGTGTTCAAGAAGAAATTCTATGTAGATGGCAGTGTTGAAAGGTACAAAGCTAGATTGGTTGCAAAGGGGTATTCACAGGTAGAGGGAATAGATTATGGTGAATTATTCTCTCCTGTTTCAAAGTTGACATCCATTAGATTTCTGTTATCTCTTGCTACATCATATGATTTAGAGATAGAACAGATGGATATGAAGACAACTTTCCTTCATGGTGATTTGGAGGAAGAGATTTATATGTCACAGCCTGAGCACTACATTGTTAAAGATAAAGAATCCTTAGTTTGCAGATTAAAGAAATCTCTATATGGTTTGAAGAAATATCCTAGGATGTGGTACCTTAAGTTTGATGCCTTTGTGTGGTCAATTGGATTTGTAAGATCGAAATCAGATCATTGTGTTTATTTCAAAGTTGAAAATGATCACCTTCTTATTGTTGCATTATATGTTGATGATATGTTGCTGTTTGAGAAGGGTAAGGGTATGATTTTTGATTTTAGATCTTAGTTGTCAGCACAGTTTGAGATGAAAGATCTTGGGGCAGCAAGGTACATCTTGGGTATGGAAATCAGTAGAGACAGGTCTAACAAAAAACTTTGGTTGAGTCAGAGTAAGTATGTGAAGTCTATGTTGGATAGGTTCAGCATGGCAGATTGTAGAACACTATGTGTTCCTATTTCTGTGGGAACAAAGTTATTTGTAGATGATTGTCCAAAATCTCCTAGTGAGGTGGAGGACATGAGTAGAGTACCTTATGCTAGTGCAGTTGGCAATCTTATGTATGCTATGGTCTGTACTAGACCAGACATTGCCCAAGCAGTGGGAGTCCTGAGTCGGTTTATTGCTAACCCCGGATGGGTACATTGGGATGCAGTTAAGCGAGTATTCAGATATTTGAGGGGTACATCAGATTACTCCATATGTTATCATGGTAGCTCTTCTAGATCTCCGCATTCAGTTTGTATTCATGGGTTTGTGGATTTAGATTGGGCAGGTGATATGGACAGCAGGAGATCCACCAGTGCTTATGTGTTCACTATGTTTGGTGGTGCCATCAGTTGGATGAGTAAGCGACAACCTATGGTTGCTTTGTCCACTACATAAGCTAAGTACATGGTTGCTACTCATGCTTGTAAGGAAGCCATTTGGCTTAGGAGATTATGTTCTGATGTTGGTGTTGATGCAGAATAGATTACTATTTGGTGTGACAGTCATAGCGCTATTTTCCTTGTGAAGAATCCAAATTTCCATGCCAGATTGAAGCACATTGATGTGCAATTTCACTTTGTGAGAGATATGGTGGAAGATGGAAAGGTAAATTTGGAGAAGGTAGATACTATGAAGAATGTTGCAGATGCATTAACGAAACCAGTGGGCACTGAGAAGTTCAGATGGTGTTCGGAGTCTATGGGCCTTTTGGCCTATAGTAGTTAGTTCCTGTTATGTTCCTATTGCTCTTACAAGGTGTTCGACAAGTGGGATAATGTTAGGAATAAGGTGTCTCAACCTTGGATAATTCCTATTCTTATTGTTTGTTTTGTAAAATGTATTTCTTGCAAATAATGTAATTAAGTGTGAGTGTACATGTCTAGTTGGCATGTTGATGTGTCACTCCACTTGATGTGTCGACATCTTGAATTGTGTGTAAGGAGATCATGGCTGAAATGGTTATGACGGATTCCTATGACATGTAAGGGCTATGTCTGGAAGATTCAATGACAGGTGAAGACATGTGGCAAATGATAAAATTTAGTACTGTACACTCTTCCCCAATCAATTTTTTTTTTTTGAATTCCTATTTTCTTGGAGAATGGTAAAACCCTAATATGGCCATCTTTGGAAGTTGCCCTAAAAAGGGAAGTGCATGATATAAGCATTTTTTAGGGTTGCAAAGATAGGTGAAGTTTGTGTATTGTTGGAACATTTTTTGCTGCCGCGATTTGTCTTCAAGAGTTGGAAAAATCTTCTGAAAGAACTTGCATTGCAAGTGTATTGTAAACTGTAATAGTTTTGATTAATACACTGTGTGGGTTTTGGAGTGCTGGGGTTTTTACTAAAAGGTTTCCCTAGGGTAAATCACTGTGTCATTCTCTATTTTCTGTATGCATGGTATATGGCTTTCATATCATTGTTAAAGTAGTTAACGAATCTGAAATTGTAAGGATTTAAAAGAATTTGCACAATACTTTCCTTTAGAGATTAGTGTAGGAAGCTGTTTCCGCACCTAAGTTTCCTTACAGATTAGGAAGGATTGGGATGAATTAGGAACCATGAGAACCCCATAGTGGCATAGAATCCGGTATAGATCATCTGATTTGCCCCTAAGGCCTTAAGGATCCTAATGAAGATGAAATGCAGATTTATGCAAGAATGCTTAAGTTGGAGTTGATTTTAATCCAAATGAAACATGATATGATGTAGAAATGATTAGAAAAGATTAAAAAAGAACTAGATTCAATCCATTAAGCTATTCTAGGATGATCTATGAAAGCACAAAATAGGGTTAATCTAACAATTATGATAAATGATAAGATGATCTAGATGTATTTTACCATTATAACAATGTATGAAGATGAAAACTAAGCTAATTGATTTACTCTTGGAAGGAGTATTTATAGGATTTGGGAAGGGCTTGGGTTAGGAAGATGAGTCAAGGTTAGGATCAGGGTTTGGGGTATGGTAAGATTGACCTTGGTTAAGGTTTCTCACACATGTGTGAGCAACACTAGGGAAGTGTGCCTAGGGGACCAAGAGGAAGGATGAGACATGGGCCTCTTTATGAGGCTGTAAGAGGCCTTAAAGAGTGTTTAAGAGACTATTAATGGGTCTGTAAGGCTCATTAATGAAGGGGTTTGACCAAAATTCAAGGAGACTTGGATTAGGCTAAGAAATGGTAGGAATCACCTCCTATGTAGGTTTAGGAAGGGTTTAGGAAAGTTTAGGAAAGATTGGAAGGGTTTAGGAATGTCTAGAAGATTCTAGTGTTTTGAGGGATTAAATAAGTATTTCATTTATTTAGGGAATGTGACATCATTTATCAAAGAATGATTCAATAAATGGGGGAAAATTACTCAAATTTGATTTAAATGCTTTTTGCTAGGGTTTCTTAATTAAATGTCTTTAATTAAAATAGGAGGAATTAATTGCATAAAACTAATTAATTAATTAATTAATTAATGATGATGTCATCAAGAGTTTCTGCAAAATAAAATATTTTAATTTTGGCAAAGGCATTTTAGGTGTCTACATTTTCCCCTCTTTGATGCGATGCCACAAGTGGCGTGGCATCAAAGAGAAGAAAATAAGATTCTCCAGGCTAGAATTTAGAGGATAAGGGGGTTGTGCCCCCTCGAGAAAATAACACAAAGAAGAAAGGTTGTGGAATTTTCTCGAAAAGAACACAGGAAGGAAGGGAAGAAAGAAGGAAGGGGGGATAAAAAAATAGCCTTCCAAGAGAAAAGATGCATAAATGCAATATGATGGTGAGATGCAGGATGAAGCTATATGAAGGATGCAAGATGCAAGATTAATCTATATGATGTAGGATGGGGGATTTAGGGAGCTCCATGCATTGGATTATTTTCGAGAGCACAACCTAGTTTGATATAGCAATGCTGGAGACCTGCCAAGGTTACTAAAGAACACAAGGCCTTGTCACCAACATTGCATAGGATTGACATAAAAAGACAAGCATGCAAAGGGTTGCCCCAACATCACACATGAAACCCAGAGGAGGCATGGTGGAAACAATGTTTGAGAAACCACAAACACACGACTGAATCACAAGAAGAAGCAAAAGATCAAAAGACCTTGCCCCAAATTATCCTCATTCGCAACACATCATGATATACAGGATTGTGGTGACTTTGAGTAGAGAACAATGAGAAGCCATAAAAGATTAACAACCAAAGGAAAAAATCCAAGGTCAAAATGATAACTCCAAAAGACATCCTTTGCCAAGGAGAGATTGATGGTTTATTAATGGGGGGAGAATAGGTTTGAACATGGTGAAGGATACATCGTCATGGACCCAATTTGATTGGTGGAAGATTAGGTCAAACATGAGGAAGGATACATCCTCAAGGACCCAGTTTGATTGATTAGGTTAGACAATACATGAGCATACATCTGTGTGGACCCGTGATTAAGCTTAGGCTGAACAATACAAAAGCATACATCTGTGCGGACCCGTGTTGATGGGGAAAATATTGTGTTGCTGATTGGAAAATGATGAGGTTGAAAGATAATCAAATGATCAAGGATAGTCGACAAAAGATGTTGTTGAAGTACAAGGCTGGGTGAGACAAGCTTAAATTATCAAATATTTCTATAGGATTGACAAGGATATGTACAACAAGATGCGATGATATGTACAATGGATGGGGAGATTTGTATAGGAGAGCTCTATTGGAAAAAATGGTCAGCACTCCCCTCAGGATTCATGACATGGCTTAATCGCCTCCTGTGTCTTCTGTAAGTCTAGTGGTTGTATTGGGAATTAATAGGTCAATCTTTTCATGCAATGACAACCACTACTTGTAACAAGTGGTATCAGAGCTTGGTCATAGGTTCAAATCCCCTCGGGTAAATCTAAGGGGGAGATTGTTGGAAAAATGGTCAGCACTCCCCTTGGGATTCGTGACATGGCTTAACCACCTCCTATGTCTTCTATAAGTCTAGTGGTTGTATCAGGCATTAATAGGTCAATCTTTTGGTGCAACAAAAACCATTACTTATAACAAGCTCAAAAGATAAGCAAAAATCCAAAGGAATGAATGAAGTAACAAGTATCTCACACACCTTTTTCCATAGGTAGGATGATAGAGGATGATCGATTGGCTGAGGATTGATGGTGGAGGATGGTGGATGATTACCAAGTGTCAGGGATGAGTTGCTACTTCTTGATGTAGGATCAAATAGGATACAATTGGATTTGTCAACCTAAGATAGACTGATGATCTTCAGAGGATGAGATTCTTACTAGTGTATGCCAATCTCTTGCTCAAGATGATGAGGCCTACAAAGACAAGTACAAGTTTCCCTAGACAATGCTCTATCACAGGGTAATGCTGGGATGATTCTAAGTTAGGATAAGGATTGAAAAACTCAAAGGATATGACATGAAGCAGATGGTGGGTAACTGGATAAGGATTCTTGTGACAAGAGATAGGTAAGACACTCGAACCTCAAAAGGGCCAAGGGATGATTGTTGAAGCGCTAAGCTGGATAGGTCGCAATGACCCAATGGCTAACAAACATGGAGGATGAGGCCTAAAGACACATATGTACAAATGAGCTTACATGGAGACATGACTGATGCTAGGGTACAAGACTTAGGATTAGGATGTACAAGGAATATGGGGATGAAGCCGAAGCTACAAAGATATGCAAGATGATGCCCCAAATGGGCTGGAAATCCAATATAGACTAATGGTGGATAGGATGATGATGGAAGATGTGCCCTAAAATGACATGGATTTGGGAAGGAAACATCCCAATGGTGATGATTGGATTGAGATCAAAGCTTTCCACAAGACTAGGAACAAGGCTAAGGATGTGATTGGAAAGCTTGGCTTGATGTTAGATGTTGGATAGCTAGAAGATACAAATAGGATTGGAAGATGATAGAAGATTGATAGAAATATTGGATATGGATGAATGGCATGGGATTTCATGGGGGTAGCCTATAGCTAGATACCAATGACAAGGGAAGTACCAAGCGATGGAAAGATGGAGGAAATGCTGAGGGATTCTGGATTAAGGATTCGGTGAAGGATGTTGGATTGAGGAATGCTTGGGGATTTGGATAGAGGAATGCTGAGGGATTTTGGATAGATAATTTTCTGGAGGTTGGATAGGAGAATGTTGGGAGATGCTTTGGATAGAGGAAATGTTGGGATTTCTTTGGATAGAGGAAATGATGGGATTGCTGATAGAGGATACTTCTAAGGGTGGATAAAAGAGTGCTTAGGATTTGGATGGAAGAAATGATGGATGATTTGGATGGAAGAATGCTTTGGATTGGGAGATGGAAGATAATGATTTAGATGGGTCTCCAAGGAATATGTCACCAAGGAACAAGATGCCCTTGCTTAGGATAGTTCATGCATTTAGAGGCATTTGGTGGGGGGTACGATTGGATGGAAGATACAAAGATAAGAGGATGAGGAAGGTATAAAGAAGCTTGGATAGTTGGTGGATAGAGGATAGGTGTCTAGAAGATGTGATAGGAAGATGGATGCTAAAAGGTTCCCAAAAGCATGTATACCTGGAGGTTTCTATTTTGTTATCAAGATCCAAAGGAGGAGGATGGAGGTGAGAGACAAATGAGATGGAGGAGATGCTAGATAGGATGGTGATAGAAGGGAATGGACCCCAATTGTAGAGAGGAACTGTGGGGATTACACATGATGCCTATTTGCTAGGTTTTCACCATGGTACTTGTCCAAGGCACTTGAATTGTCAAGTTTTCACCATTGGATGAATGTTTTTCTTTTTCTTTTTCTTTTCTTTTTTGATATTTTCCTTGATTTTTCCAATTTTTATGGATTTTTCTGATTTTCTTCTAACTTTGTGTTGTTCTTCTAATTTATTGCTACCGTTGTGCTAATCTTCTAATTTTTTGCTTTTGTTGTGCTGATCTTCTGATTTGTTGCTTCCTTTCTAATTTGTTTCTACCATTGTGTTGTTGCTGACTTTTGCTGATCCTTTTTGATTGGCTATTGACCTTCTGATTTTCCTGGATGTTGGTACAACCTTATTGGGATGGAGGGATTATGAAAATGCATGGATGGGATGGGGTATATGGAAGATATGGTGGTAGAAAGTGTTTGGATGGAATGATGGAAAGTGATCATGATAGGGAGATGTTGTTAGGACCAACATTGGCACATGTTATGAAGAAGGTGGATGAAGTGGATGGGTCTTGGAAGATAGATTTGGATAGGATGGAGAAGTTTTTCTAGGAGATCTTGGGATATAAGAATCCAAAATGGATTTTGGAAATGGAGAAGAGGAATGAGTAGCTAATGGATTAGAAACTTTGGATGCCATTTTGGATATTTATTTTAGATGCATTGCATCTTTTTGCTTTGGGATCAACATCATTTTTGCTTTTTCTTTGGTGGGCCTTTGTGGCCATTGGAATGCATTGGATTTCTCTTTTTATTTGTTGGGCCTTTGTGGCCATTGGGATGCATTGGATTTCTCTTTTGTTTTGCTGGACCTTTGTGGCCATGGAGATGAATTGGATTTCTTGATTGGATTTTTCTTTGTTTGAACATGTCATTTAGAGTGGAAATGACAATGGATAGTTCCCTTTATGCATCTCTGATATGACATCCAAATTGTGAGGAGTATTGGAGAGAATATGCATAGGTGTGCGGGATGGAGGAAACATGGATGGAGAGATGGAAGTAGATTGGCAGATAGGAGATATGGGCATGTGCCTTTGTTGATCCTAACTAGGGATGTTTGGATTTTGGATGAAGGATTGAGTAGGATAAGATGGGGGATGATATTTTGTAATGTAAGGCCCCAAAATGGATTTGGCATGTGGAGGATATGTGTTGGTAGATTTTGGGACATAGGGACCCAAAATGGATTTAGAGGATGAAGGAAGAATGTGATAGGTTGTCCTAGATTGTAATGATGGAGGATGAGGAATGGAATTGTATCCTTTAAAAGGAGGATGGTAAGATGCAATGGTGTTTTTGGAAGGATGTTTGAATTTTTCTTTAGTTGTACCAACATTTTTGGAGGAAGTGCTTTCTTCGGATGTGTGACCAATACCATATGATTTCAGATGTTTCTTGTATTTGATGGGCTCTAGATTGCCTTGTTCATGGGCACCCAATCCTTTTCCTTGATAATTCCATTTCTTGAGCATTTTATCCAAAAAAGGATATTTCTGACTTGGAGAATAAGATAAACATCAAGTTTTTGGTGCCATGGTGGAATATATGAAATTGATCTCTTCTACTTCAAGTGGGATTTCCTTGACAAATGTAAGTGTACCAAGGGGATAGAGTGATGGAAGTGGGATAGTTTGAATTGGACCATCCTCAAGTAGAGAGGATGGGATGATGGGATCTTGGCAGGGATTGGAGGATAGTGTTGGTTCTTGAAAAGATTTTACACTGCATGAGATACCAATATACCTAAGACTAATTTTAAGGAGAGGTTAGTTCCAAATATGAGAAATCTATAGGTAACTAGACCAACTATGGAAACAAGACTACCCTCTTCACTTCTGGCTCTGTAAAACAAAGGTGGGTACACCTGATCCAATAGATATAATTTTTTTACTGACTTGATACTGGATCTAACAATAGATATCAGTGAGAAAGTACTAAACAACAACCTATTATTAATTGACTCTCCATCACTAGGTAGGACAACTATTTTTAAAGTAAATGGAATTAAATTTCTAGTTTTGATTATTGTGTTTCTGACTGTAATGATTTCAATCATTCCTCATGAAATAAAGATGCATTTACACAGGCCAGTGCCTTATCCGTTGGGCAAATAATACCAGCAAACAGAATCAATACAAAGATCCTCGAAGAACTTAGCTCATGAACATAAATATAAATACTCCAACTCTTTCCTACTCGCAAACAATCCTTATGCAAATTAAATGAACATATATCCCACTTTGAGCAATATTTAATCAAACCTTATATCAGAACTCAAAGAAAAAATACATACACATAAGTCTCTGATAGACTCAGAGATCCAAAAATTTGACACAAAGGAGAGGTAAAGACCTAAGATTTGTATTAAGTATAACCTTTGATCATTTGTATACAAATATATGTTGAGTAGCAAGTCTGTATACAATAGTGTCAACTTGTGCTTTCTCTATTACTTGACAAGAAATAATATAAAATATTACAATCCTCGACTGAGGGTTAGGGTTTCAAAATTTCTATCTTCTCAACACCTAAGACTCTCAATTCCTAATATAATCATGGAAAATCCTTTTATATACAAGGAAATGCAACAAGCTATCGATCATATTAGGGTTTACAAAAATTTTTACCCTAAAAATTTACAACCCTACTAGGTTTACAATAAATGCCTCGATAAGATCCTAGATAGATATTTTGTAAGCGAGCAACCTCACTTTATGTCTCTAATCTTTTCCTTGGTCTCTTCAAACAAATCTGATCAGCATTCCTTCGTAGTTGTTCCTACAATAAATACACTTTACATCTCAACCACCTTAAGACCAAAAAGTCACAATCTTTGTTTGGCTCAAGAAGTAGATGGAGTATCCACTCTTTCTGCATGGGGAATGTACTAATATCTCCACTTAATGAATGCCTCCTCACTTGGGAAGACAAAATTGGAAAATTCAGCCCTCTTGCCAGACAACTGCTCCCACTTGCATTCTATTTACTTGAGCTCCTACTGAATATATTCAAACTTTGATTTAGCAGTCATTAATAACTTGATGGTGTGGATAAAGGAGGAAGTGCTTTCCAAAACACTCATCATTCTTTCTGAGAAAATTTCATCCATCTCCTCTCTCCATTTGTACAACTCCTTTAATTCATCAGTATCCTTAAAAACACTTGGTACTAATTTAGAATTTGGATGTGTTAGTTCTTTCTTTAATACATTGGACTTTCTTTTAAAATCATCCAAAATTATACTATACTCTATGAGCTTCTTTATAGTCTGATGCACTAGTTTGATCAATGGATTAGGATCAACTTGGCCTTTAGATAGCCAACAAAATAATCTCACATTTGGGGATCTCTCAATCCATTTATTCAAAACTGGTCCCAACTTAGTCTTATCTTTATTTAAAGATGTGAGAAAAACTTGTAATCTTCTAGCACGATAAAAAAAATTAAAGGCTTCAGATCATGAGAAAACTGCATTACTACCTCTGTGATTTTCTCTTCATACTTCTATCTGGTAAGGGATCTGGCCTTCACGTGCTCATTCTTTTCTTTTTCAAGCTCCACCCTACTCTCTCTTAGTTTATTTGTTTCCTCAACTAATTGTTGCTTCTCCCAACTGATTCTTGCATCTATGCTTGTTTCTGGGAGAGGTGATGGCATAAATTCAACAATAGGACTAGAAGAAGAGGGCACTACAAGCTTGTCAGCTATCATCAACTAAGGTGATCTATGATCCTGTGGTCCTGAAAATTGTGAAATCAATTTGTCTTTCTGGATCAACTCAATCTTTAAATCATTGTAAGATTTAAGGATAGTTTCAAACTTAATCCTTAATTCTTCTTTTTCCTGTGCAACCTTTTCTACTATCCTCACATTGAATTTAGCCATCTCCAAGATGATGTTTGAGGCTTCCACACCTGAAGTCTCACCCAATCTTTGCACTAACAAATTCACAACATATTCTAAAGAGAGAACCTCTCTTTTCCCTTTATTTTATTCCCTTTTAAGGGACCACATGAATAAAGTTGCATGGTCATCAGAGAAGGTGATACCCCTAGCATCCTGTTGTGCTTGTTCTGTAGTAGAGAGGGTTTTTACTTTACTTTTTGTTACCAAATAAAAAACAATTACATCTGCAATATCCCATTCGGGGAGAATCAAAACTCCTGTAGAATGAATCATAACCCTGCCCTCCTCTGGGGTTATCTTTTCAAATTTCTTCATCATTTCCTCTTTAGTTTGATTTTCAATCTCAGTGACACTTCTATCAGGGAATTCTTCCCTCTTCTTCTCACAAATTTGTTTGTACTAATTTATTTTCATTCTCCACAAAAATTGAAATAATGCCCTAGTTTTTACAAACTTGTCATCTAAAATAAAAGAATCACTAGCCTGCTTCAAAATTGGGTCTATTTGTTTACCCTCAAACTCTACCATGGTTAGATCCATCTCTATCCCTTTGGGTGCCTCTGGCATCCCTTCTTGCATCTCATGATTTGAAACAAAAATAATTCCCTCATTGCTCAGTTGTACCAGTTGCTCAACAAATCCATGTTCATCTAACTGCAATGGTGACTGGGAAGGAGAATAAATGTCCTATTCTGGCCGAGATTCCTCGTAATTTTTCTTCTTTGGAGAAGGATGATCTACTAATGGGTCATTCATAGGTCTCTTCCCCCTAGAAGTAGATGGAAGACTTTCATCTTTTTGTTGAACTAGGAGAAGGACACTATACCCCTCTCTTTGCTGAACTGTATATGTTCCGTTTGGGGTCAACTTTGTGTATCCTGGTTGGCTTAAAATTCTCCTCCCCCTTTCTGGATCTATCCTAGTTACTGCAACACTCTTTTCATTTTCTGCTTGCATAATTCCTTCAAAATGTTTCATAAGGGTATCTATCTTCTTTGCCCATGGCTGAAAAGCCTTTAGCGGGTCATATTCTTTATCAAAATTCTTGATAAAGTCTACAGTCTTCTTATAAATCACCCATTTCCCCTTCTTGATTTCTTGAGCTTGGAGATCAAACTCATTCCTAATTATATCTTCAGGGAAGTTAAATTGGTGCTCCATAAGGGAACACCTTATCTTTTCTCTAAATATCCCAGAAATAAAACCCTCATTGTTTGCACATCTTGCCACTTCTGTAGCCATTCTATAGGGTTAGAGAACTTGATTGAAATGTACCCATCCCTTCTTGACAATAATATAATGATGGGATATTGTAATATCTAGGAAAAAAGTTCCCCTTCCCTTCCCTATTAGGGTTGTTTCTTCCAGATCATCAATCTGTCTCCAAGTCTCTGTATACCTTATTTTTAATGGGACCTGGTAAGGCAATATGTAAGGTTCCCTTTTACAACCATATATTCTGAAAACTATAGAAACTAGATACAAAATTATATCACCAAAGTAATGCACAATGGTGATGTCTTTGCAATATTCATTGGGCCTAATTAATCTGAGTAGCTCCCTCAGAATTCTGGGATTCTCAAAAAATAACAAGGTCCTGAGCCTTGGAACAAAATTTCTATCATAAATCAGGAAACTAGCATCAGTCCTATCCCATGACAAATATGTAGTCCATAACTGGACTGGCAATGTTTCTCCATTCTTCTCTTTGACAATATCCATTGTCTTTCTAAAAAACTCCTCACCCTTGTACAAAAACATATGCATCAACATAGAATACCATCCAAAAGGCCTATTTATCTTCATGTTTTTCATCCCCACTAATCTCTCATGGATTAAATCTATAAGATAAGGGGCAAAATAAAAAATTAATGCTAGTTGTGGATTCAAGGACTGCACTATCATGAACATGTAAGGAATAGGCATGTGAGTAGCCTCATCCTGTCCAAAAATCAGAGTCAAAGACTTGTACACGGCTTGTGCTCTTAAACTGAAAAGGTCCACCCTGAAAGGCTCAGGTGTACTTGGACTAACCATACACATGGCTCCAATGTGGCCGAAGAAATCTCTTAAAGGCCCTAACCTTAGATAGTCCCTCTGTGCCTCATAAATCTCATTGAATTCCTCAAAGTCAATCTTTTCTAATCCAACAAAGGGGTCATTTAACGAGAAAACTTCCTTGATTTCATCTTCTGTAATACTTATTAGGTCCTTTCCATTTATATCCTTAACACATCTGGTAACAGGGTCATAACATTTGGAAATCTGTATAAGAAGGTCTGCATCCATGAAAACTTGAGGTACAATAAGTTTTCCTATGTCAAACTACCATATGTTGCTAAGAGGAGCACATAAATTTCTCTGAGAGTATGCAGCCCTAAACAAGATCAAAGCATTGTAATCCTTCCCCACTCTAGCATCCCTCATCCATAATCCTCTATCATATAATCCCTCATTGACAAAATCCCTAAGGTTTTTTGGAACTAATTCTTTCATTCTAGATTCCCCATTTTCTGAATGTTGGAGCAACTGCATTAGATCTTCAAAGACCCCCCTATCTTTATACTCTATTTTTCTCGAGAGTTCTCTTTTGGGTGGCATTTTTAAATAGGGTTTCTAAAATATTACAAGTACCAGAGTAAAAATCACTTCAAATATCACAAGACAGTAAAAATAAGAAAGACTTAAACACTGAAACCTCTTTTTTATAATATTCCATGCACTTTCAAGTTCAAATCAGCCTACCATGCACCTAAGAAAATCACTGTTTGACATTTGCAGAGGAAACCAATTCGCTTGTAGAAAATCTTGGAGGTGAAGTGTTGCTTTTAAAAATTAAATTTGACTATGTAGTCATTGCCAACTCACCACAGCCAACCCACATGAAAATCATTAAGTCTGCCATATTGAAAACTGGTGGCTTCATCATTTACAGGACGTGAAATAATCGTCACAAAATAAAATTTTAATTTAAATCGTTGATTTTTATTTCTTTCCGGTGCATCAGATGGCTAGCAAAAATCAACGTCATAACCCTTTATCACTTTTCCCAACTCAGTTCTTGGCCAATGAGAACATTTCAAATTTTCCATGTGCTGAAACTGATAACTTACTTTAACTCTGATAAGGCTGGACATGTGTCAACCTGTCGCTATTTCACAAGCATAAAATGTGAGCACCTTATAAATCCGGTAATGCAACCATCGTAGATCCTTTTAATAATTGACAGATCTTTACTATTCCTAAAAATCAGTGACCCCATTGTGAAAATGAATACGTGGAAGTGTTTGAAGACTTCAGACCCACTGACAACTGCCACACCATATGCCAGCTTCCCCAATAAAAAAAAACACATTATCATGACTTGACGATTAAGGACCGACTTCATAGTCTGAAACATGTGGAAGATTGGATGGCTGTCACTAAAGTGCAAACCTTAAAAAATGAGCAGCTTCCCTCAGTGGTATAATGATAGCCATAAGATCTGTCTGATCTTTAATCCTTAGAAGGACCCAACCCCACTGCATTACATCATTCTGGACACGTGTCAACACAAAAGGTCAACATGAAAACTGAAGTGTCAGAGCTCTATTTTTGTCAGTATTCAACTTAATCAGATGCTTGTTGCTAAAGTGCATGGATTAATGAGCGGTTAACTTAGCTTAGCGGTATCATGACAACCGTCGATGCAATTCACATTTTAATGATATAAGAACCTTGAACACGGGCCCACCCTGATAGGTGTGACATCATTGCTAAAGTGCAAGTTAGAACGTCTGACAACCAAGGGTCTTGAGATAAAGCGACAACCACAGGATCTAAAAGCATTTGACAGTCAAGAAATAAAACATGAAAAGCTAAAGTTTTAAGTAAAAATTTCTAAATAAAGTGACCCACTTAGAACCTAATTGCCAGATACATGAAATGGACAACTTTAAAGGTTTTTAAAAGGCACATGGGTTATTTGCAACTTTAGTGAATTGAAAAAGTAACTTTCAAACATAACAAGGCTTAAGGTAATTTAGGGTTTGCAACATCTTTCTCCTTGCTAGGTCAAAAATAAGGGTTTATCAAAATTTTGAAACATGAGGGCCAAAATTTTAAATACTACTAACAGATAGAAATGTATCTTCATATGTAGGAACTTGGATGATAGGATTTGGGATTGGAGGAATTGGGATGGTAGGATCTTGGATTGGAGGAATTGGGATTATAGGATCTTGGATTGGAGGATTTGGAATGATAGGATCTTGATTTAGTTCAATGGATGTTTCAACATGCTTTTGGACAAGGTCTTCACTAGATTGAATTGGTGTGGATAGAGTGATAGGGAATGTATGGATAGACTCTTCAAATGGAGTGGATGAAAGGATGGGAGATTCTGCAATTGTGATGGCAAGAAGGGTGAACTCTTTAGATGGTATGGATGAAAAGATGGGAGATTCTGCAACTATGATGGCAGGAAGAAGGGTGAACTCATGAGGTTCATTGGATGTGGATTGGATAATTCTAGGAGGAGGAGAAGTAGATGGGGATTGGATGGAGTCAATATATGGAAATTATTCAATGATACTAGGAGATGGAAGAGGATCAATAAGTGGGATATATGGAAGAAGGATAACATATGGGAGAGGTTGATGGGGCTCATCAATGATGGATTTTATTTTGAGATGGCATGACTCTTCAGCTTTAGGAGTGGGATGTGTTGCTGGCTTCCTTGTGAAACTCCTTGGAGACTTTTATGATGGGGGTTGAGGTGAAGGATTTGAATGCAGGATAGTCCTCACATGAAGGTGGGGTAGAAGATTGTGAACTTGCTTGAGGGGATGGTGTCAAAGAGGAATTGGAGGATGGTATGACTAGATAGTTCACAAAGGTAGACATAGAGGAAGTAAGTGAACTAGATTGACTAATTGATGGGGTAGGGATGATGGATTGAGGTACAAGATATGAAGTAGATTGAAGTATGCATTCTTCTTATGGAAAGGGATTTATGGAAACATAGGTTAGAATGGGAGATATTGGATTGAGATAGGATATAGTGGATGGTGGATTGAGATAGGATGGAGGATTAGGGTGATGGATTGGAAGACTAGGATTTTGAATTTGAAAGTGGGTTAGAGCATAAGAAGATGGAAAATTTTGATAAGGGATGTATCTTGGAGTGTTTCTATGGAAGGATGGTGATTGGGATACAACCATAGAAGGAGATGGAGGTATGAAGGATGCATATATAGGATATGTAGGCTCAAGATAGGAAGAAGGTGTGGATGAATAGGATACCAAATTTCCCTTATCAAAGGTATGATAGGGAGTACTAGTAGATGTGCTTGAAGGCATGATAGGATAGTTTGGAGGAATGATTGGATGCCAAAAGGTGCTTGGAGCAAGCTTGCTAAGGTTTTCAAAGTACTCATCATGATAAAAAATATTCTCATCATCATGTTGGATAAGTTTTTCAAAGTACACATCATGATCAACAAGACTTTCATCATCATTGAGATAGGATGGAAAAAGAAAAGAGACATAATAACCAAACTCATCATAATGGTTTTGACACATGATGAATTGCAGATGAGTTGGATAGGGATAAAGAATGAAGACAGATGGAAGACTAAAACTCATATTGGGATGACTGACAAGCTCAGAATGGGATTGAATTTGGCTCAAGATGGGAGGAAAGACTGACACTAGAGGAAGATAGAAACGGGATGGGGGATGACCAAGATGAATCTTCTAACCTAGGATAGGAGGAAAAGAGGACAAGACTGGATAGAAGATGACTAGAAGATCATGATTAGGAGACTAGGATGACAAGATCCTGAAAGCTTGGATGACTTCTAGATTTTGGATGATTTGGATTGACATGGAAAAATATTTGTGTGTAGAACTCTTCACTTGTGTATGTTCAACAAATGTTTTGCACTGAGTCTGTAACTTCGAAAACACATCAAACATTCAAAACTACCTAAAGACAAGCTAGTATCAAAATCTTTTCCCACAGATTGATATCCTGAAAAGGAATACAGATGGTGAGTATCTTAAGGTGATCTAGGAAACCAATTGGATCCATCCTTGCACAAAGATTTTGATACTTTTTAGAGTAGATCAGGAAGCCTCTGATTAACAGGTACCTGATTTGATCTGTGGTGTCCTTCCAATCGGTTTGTACGCATGTGACTCACTTAAGAGCCTAGTTGACCATGTTGAAATGGGAGGGATATTCACCTACCTAAGGCTACCATAAAAATGCATCACTTGAGCTTGAGGGGATGAAGCGAGAGTTTTCTCAATGCTTTATTTCTATACCAGCTAGGGAAGTACCGGTTTGAAGTCATTCTCCAAAGAGGAAGCACTTTTCTCTCTGGATAGACTTCTCTAAAAGTAGTTCACAAATGAACTTGTCCAAGTTCAAGTGCTTTATGTCACTTAAATTAAGAGGATTTGTAGAAGTGAAACTCCTAGAAGTATACCATAAAGAGTTCTTTCCCAATTTGATTAAGTGACTTGAATTCGAAAGCTTGCAAGCAAAAATGATTAAGTTTTTGATTTTTTTTTTAAACAAGAAAGTTTGAAATATTTATGTAATTTGGGCATTCAAGACTGAGTTTGTGCTTCACTTAAGAACTTGATTTGAACCCTGAAACAGAAAGAAATTGCTTTGTTTTCAACTTAAGTCATTCAAGATTGTGTTGTTTTTCTTTTGAGATTAAAAGTAAATGAATTTTGGATTTTGATTCATTCCTTTAGGTTTCACTCAAGATTTGATGTTCTAAATTGCATTTTTAAGCCCAAAATGAAGTTCCTAGATGGATTTTATGCATAAAATCTTTGGAAACTTTCAAGACTTTGCAACTAGACCATTGTTTTTTACCAATATCAAAGCATTACCAATATGTCCCACCGGGTGTGCCCAAATGTGTGTAGAGTGAACCTAACCTATTCAAAACAAGCATAGACATTCAAACATTAGTTAATCAAAGTCTAACAACATATTCCTAAACATATAGAAAAATCTATTCGCAAAGACATTCAAATAGAGATAAAATGGAGGCACCTTGTCACCATTTGATTTTCTCTCACTTTAGGGATGTGGGTGTGATCTCAAAATACATGAAGGTTTTCCCAAATGTAGATTAGGAAGGATTGGGATGAATTAGGAACCATGAGAACCCTATAGTGGTACAAAATCAAGTATAGATCACTTGATTTTCCCCTAAGGCCTTAAGGATCCTAATGAAGATGAAATGCAGATTGATGCTAGAATGCTTAAGCTAGAGTTGATTTTAATTCAAACAAAACATGATATGATGCAGAAATGATTAGAAAAGCTTAAAAAAGAACTAGATTCAATCCATTAAGCTATTCTAAAATGATATATGAAAGCACAAAATAGAGTTAATCTAATAATTATGCTAAATTCTAAGATGATCTAGATGTATTTTACCATTATAACAATGTATGAAGATGAAAACTAAGCTAATTGATTTACTCTTGGAAGGAGGAGTATTTATAGGATTTGGGAAGGGCTTGGGTTAGGAAGAGGAGTTAGGGTCAGGATTAGGGTTTGGGGCAGAGTCTGAGGTAAGGTTTGGGGTATGGTAAGATTGACCTTGGTTAAGGTTGCTCACACATGTGTGAGAAATAATAGGGAAGTCTACCTAGGGGACCAAGAGGAAAGAGGAGACATGTGCCTCTTTATGAGGCTATAAGAGGCCTTAAAGAGTGTGTAAGAGGCTATTAATGAGTCTGTAAGGCTCATTAATGAAGGGGTTTGACAAAAAGTCAAGGAGACTTGGATTAGGCTAAGAAATGGTAGGAATCACCTCCTAAGTAGGTTTAGGAAAGTTTAGGAACCTTTATGATTGTTTAGGAAACCATTCGAAATGAAATGCAGATTTGCTTCTAGTTTACGTAAAACTTGAAATTGGTTTGAGACTTTGCAAATGAGATTCACTCTAACTTAGGAAAAAACATTTATTTTGAATTAGGACCATTTAGGATGAATTTTGGATATGATTAGGATCCAATTTGAAGTGATATATAGATTTCTAGTTCATTTTATGCACCAAAAGGTAAAGTGTTTCCTAGTTTGCATGAAGAAAAAACACCTAGATTTTGAAAGCATGAAGGTTGTTTCTATCCAATTAAAAGACCTTAGAAGTGTGTTTGATTGTTTTAGGACCAATTAGGAACAATTCAAGTTTATTAGGACTTATTAGGAAATGATTAGTGTGTGTGTGAAAATTGTACCTAGCTGTGGACACAACACTTCAGTAAAACATTAGAGGTTAGCAAAATCAAAATCTGCAAATAAATGAAACTAAGCTAACTAGGTGATTTACTACCTTCTAGTAGGTGCGAGTATGGTATTCTCAGATTATGACCGAGATCAGTGATAATGCAACACCTAAACGAAGGATTTGAATGTAAAAGATGGATATGAAATGAATGAAGATTTAATCTATTTTTTTGGATTTTGTATGCCATAAGATTGAAAAACTGATATGAATCTAATCTAGAAATGAAATTGAGATGATATGCAAATTTATCTGAAAATGATATGAAAACTATGAATGCAAAGCTATGATATGAAAACTATGAAAAACTATGACCAACAATGAAAGATCTCACAAATCGCTTGTCGCAAGTGCTTAATCCTTCAATTGCAATTCGCTAGAGTAGTTGTGCAAATTCGAGGTGGGTGAATTGTGAAGAGTTGAGCCTTGATTTTATAGAAATCTAGGGCTTTGAGGGTGCATGAGAAAAGCCATAAATCACTCTTGATGAACTCAGATTGATTTTTGAGTTATCAGGAAATTAGAGGTAATTAACTCACAAAATCATGCAAAAATAGCTTTTTAACTCAAATCATAAGTTTAGATAAGCTTTCAACTCAAAATAGATGTTGAGTTTCCAAAAGATAACAACTTGAATTGATTTTATGATTTAAAGTTTAACTGCTCTTTCAAATGTGCATAGATAATTATGACTTAATTAAATAAATAAAATGATTTATCTTCAACTTAACTGATTTTTGAATTAAAACAACTGATTTATGGGTTAATCAATTATTAAATAAAACTTTATTAAAAAACTATATTATTAAAAATTGACAATTGACTTTAATTAATTAAATAAGAATTAATCAATTAGTCATAGGATATTTTGATTTATTGTCAAAATTAAATAATATAATTTAGGAATAGATGTAATTAAATAATTAAGTGGCAATATTAAATTTGATTAATTAAATATTCAGAATATTCAATTAATCAAACTTTACGATAAATAAGATTTATCACCAAATAATTATTAAATCAAGATAATTAGGATAAATAGGAATATCTCTAGGAATATTCCCCGATGCAGAATTAGGATGAAATCAATTACGATTCAATAATGTGCAGATGTGCCTTAAGTTAGGACTTTGGTGTCGATTTCATTCGATTTGAGAATGTAGGAGGTTAATGAACCTATAGCCCATTTTTGGGGTATTACATTTTGCCCATCTTTGAATCACTGTGTGAAGCGTAGTGGTTGAAAGAATACTCTATTTTTGATGTTTGAGATTGATTTGAAAGATTAACCGATTCTGAGATAGAAACTAATTGCAAGATTTGAAGATGTTAGGTCTTGATTGACCAAAGATAATGTTAACTATAGCAACAATGAACCGATGATTTTGAAAAAGTGTCAAAACATTTGATTTTGAACCTTATGATTATGAAGAAGTGAGTGACCTGACTCCAGACCTGATCATCCAAAGGAATCAATATTGGTATCACATCTAAACCCTTCAATTATGAATAACCAATAAGTAACACTAATGAACCGATAGTTACGAAAAGTTGATATAGTTTACAAGATTAAGAGAATACCAGATTGATATGGATCTTGATGAATCTGATATGCCCCAAGCGATAGGCCCTAAGTGATGAGGTCTTTAGATGAATCAGTAACTAGACGTGGTTGTTGTCTTGATTACTGAGGAAAGATTTGATTGACAGAATTAGATTTATAGACTTGAATGATGAGCAATACCATGTCCCCTTCGGGATTAAAATTGAAATCTGACAAGTAAAGTCAGTGTTGAATGGTTTAGAAGCATGTTAATTGATTTGAGAAGTGGTTACACACGTTCTGGGAACACGTTCGGCATTGTTTAGAGGTCCTAGAGACCAAGTTTGAGTAGGTTTGACCATAAGTTGACCAAGTTGAAATTTTGATAGTTTGATGTAAGATAATCAGTTGAGTTGAAAAATGGATTTCTGTGATGATTGAAGGTTGATTATGCAAGCAATTGACAATATAAATGATCTCAGATTTTGATTTTGATCCCGAAAAAGGATTCTACTTGTTGTTTTGTTGGAGGGACCTTCATACAATGCTCAGTCCTTGTGTCATGTTTATCATATTTGGATAGTCGTTTAAGTGTTCAAACAATTTGTGAGATCATGCAAAGTGCAAAATGACATGCAAAATGAAATGCAAACCTAAGACCTAGGACCTAGTCACTGATCATGTGTTGGTCATTTGTCCTCATTGAATTTTTTAGGTAACCGGATAAATCAATACAATGCCCAATAGTTAGGAAACCATAGACATATGAATATCAATTTGTATGCTCAAGGATCAATACAATTCCCATTGGTCAAACAACCATGGACATATGAATATTGATTTTGTTCTCAGAATGTCAGATTAGATATAAGCACCAAGGCATAAACGCTAGGATGACCTGAATATCATGTCCATTTTGATATAGTAATTTGTATAAGCATCAAAACATAAATGTTGTGATGACAAGAATACTCCTTGCATTATAAACAAATCAAGTAGTCAAGAGATCATTCTAAGTCCATCGTGAATTACCCGTAGTGACCCTTTATCATTCACATCCTTAGGTAAGATCACGTTTCACAGTAGGAGTAAGAACTCACTCAAAAAGACAATAGAAAAATATCAAACTTCCTTGAATTTTTTGGGTATCAATGGTCGAGGTACTCATGGCCATCCAATACAAGATGGAGGCTCTTACAGATGGACACCATTTCAATCCAGAATTTCCAAAGTTGTTAGATTTTCACATACAAGAAGAAGACAAAGAAAATATCATGCCCCCAGTCATCACTCTCTAAATTCGATAAAGGACATCATCGAAGAGCTTGAAGGGACATAATATGAAAAAATGTCAATGTGAATCAGTAAGCATACAAGGAGATAAAAGCATGTGAAGCATAGATTGTTTTCAATTTGTGTTGATGTTTGATTGCGTTGTTGTAGATGCAAAATCCTTTCTAGAGAGGAGACAAACTGACTGGCTTGGATGAAACTTCAAAGGACTCTGACTGGATATGACACATCTAAGATACACTTGAGGCCATAGGATATGACATTGATTGCCCCCAAGTTTGAACATTGATAGGATACAGATGTTTGAGTTGATTGGTGTACAGATCGACTTTATTGAAAATAAGAATGCAAAAACAAACCGGGAAATATGTACAAACTAAAGCAAGATTGAAAGTTGGGAAAGACCAAGATTGCGCTGATAGATGGAGCATTTTGAAACAAGTGGCACCTATTTTCTAAGTTTTCACCATCTTGGCAGAGATTCTATTTTTGCTACCAAGGTGCCTATTTCTAGGTTTTCACCAAGGCACTTTTTCTTTTTTCTCATTTTTTTGTATTTTTATCTTTTCAATTTTTTTGTACTTTTTTTATTTTTTGATTTTGTTGTGAATCATCAAGGCACCTATTGCTAGGTTTTCACCAAGATATGTTGGAAACTATAATTGAAATAATTGTTGTATTGTCATTGATGTCAAACCTTAATTGGTAAGACTATTGCTACTTAGGAAAGTACTATATCTATTTGATTGATAAGAAGGGGACAAGAAAGGATGGTAATAATAACACCTAAGGAAAGGTTGAGTTATATTGATACTACAAAGTGTACTTGAATATGTTGTACAATGATGAGACAATGTATTATTTATGTTAGTGAGATTGAAGACTAAACTGGTAGGCTTGACCGAGCAAAAATGGAGAAATCATGTTTAAGCCAATAGATGTTACTGTTGACCGAACATCAGTTAATTGCTGAGAAAGATAGTATAAGCCGATGAAACATTTTTAGTAATGATCAAGATTTCTACATGAAGACTGAGTAATTGATCACAGTATTGACCGAGCATCAACATTTTTATATTTGAAGAGAATTTAGATTTAGAGCCGACATTGTTGAATTCTTGGATTATGTAAAATGTGTTGACTTTATTTATTGATTGTTTGAAAGCATTGAATGCATTGATAAATGTTTTATTGAAAATCTTTAAGAGATTTGAGATGATTCTCGAAAAGGACCCAAAGAACATAAAATAGATAGATTCAATGAATCTGATCTAACCCTAAGATCTACGAAGGAGATTGAGCGACAAAATATGAGTTAACCTAAATTGAGGAAAGTATTAAGGGAACCTAAGCATTAGATGCGTATGCATGGTTGAAAAGAGGATGCTATAAGATCAGTAGATTTTATTGACTGTATAAGTAGAAAAGGCTGAAGGAGTAGTGTGGTGGTTGCTTGAAGAAAATCTTCGAGCAGATCAGAGATGGAAATGGAAAAGTTTCAAAGTCAGTAAACCAGCATTAGTGTATGGAATTGGATCTGATATTTGCAAAGTGAGTTGTATGTTTTTCAGATCAATACTACTACTACTTTCTAACCATTGTAATAGTCAAAATCCTTTTAACAGAGGTTGACCTAATAGTCATATGTTAAATCCTTTGAACAAGGTTGCATTCTAATGGAGTGTATGTAAGTCCTATAACAAGGCTCACTTTTAATAGGGTGATTGAAATCCTTTAACTAGGTCACACCTAACAGTGTGTATTGTAACCTTTGACAGGGTTGGCTTTTAACTGAGCTCACTTCAGAAGAGTGAAAATAATAGTAGCATGTTACAAAGTGGTTTTTCCCAGATTGGGTTTCCACTATAAATCCTAGTGTCAATGCTTGTGTGAATGTTTTGGTTTGAACATTTATGTATTTTACAAGTTAGATACAGTTGGGTAGTGGATTGCAATTTTATATGTTTCTATTATTGAATTAGTGATGATCGAGTTGGTTTTGGTTGTTAGATTTGATTTAAAGTAAAGTTTTGAAGTTTTTTTTATACATCAGGACCTGAGAACAACTGATTCACCCCCCCTCTCTGTTGTTCTAAATCATATTAACAATTGGTATCAGAGCTATGTTTCTTATTATTGGTGCTTATAGAAATCAAGTTTAAAGGGACTTGAAGAAAATGATCAGGATGTATAAGAAGGAGGTACCAAAGCTGAACAAGGAAAACTTCCCTGCATGGAAAAGCTTGATGAAGCTGCATATGGCTGGTATTAGTGATTCTGCAAAATAATACATTGATAATGACTATGTCTCACCTGTCACACCTTTGACTACTAAGGAAATGAGAGCTAAGAAATAACATAATTAGGCAATGCTGGAAATTGCATCTGCCCTAAGCTATCCAGAATTTGAGGACATTAAGGATTGCATAAATGCTAAGGAGATGTGGGACACTCTTGCAAGAATCTTTGGTGGTGACTTAAATGTATTGAAAGCTAAGGCTGAGAGTCTCAGAGGTAAGTTTGATGAAATGAGAATGCAAGAAGGTGAGAACATTGCACAATATTATGGTAGAATAAAAGAAGTTGTGAATGCTATTAGAGGAGAAAATGAGATTATTGATGATGAAACTATAATTGGTAAAGTAATAAGAACTCTGCATCCTATATATGCTATTAAGATCTCAGCTATTCAGGAATCTAGATGTAACTCTACAAATGTGCTTACTTTGGAAAGTTTGGTTGGCAAGCTGACTGCTTTTGAACTCTTTAACTATGATAACTTCACTTTTGGTAGTATTGGTAATGTTGAATTTTCTTTTAAGTCATAGTTAGTTTTGAACAAGCCAAAGAAAGAAAAAGAAAGATGTATTAGTGAAAGTGAAAGTGAAAGTGACAGTGACAGTGACACTTTTGATGAAGAACTTGAAGATCTAGAAGCTCTTATGGCTAGAAGACTGAGAAGGGGAAAAGAAAAGTATAAAGGTAAACTCCCTATTATATGTTTTGCATGTAATAAAGTTGGTCATATAGCTACTAGATGTCTTGATAGGAAAGACAAAGAGGAAGAAAGAAAAAGAAAACACAAAGACAGAAGAGATGATAGAAGCTATCGAAGGAACAAAGACTACAAAGGAAAAGGTAAGAAATCTTGTTACATTGCTAAAGAAGAAACTGACACTAATAGTGATGATTTTGAAATTGAGGTAGTCTATGTTGCAATGAAAGATGAATCTGATGAGGATGAGAAAACTGCATTGATTTCCTATGTGAACAAGAATGACAAATAGATTATTGACAGTGGTTGTTCACATCACATGACTAGTGACAAGAGTAAGTTTGAGACCTTACATCATTATAAAGGTAAAAGTGTAACATTTGGTAATGATGCACCATGTCTTGTTAGAGGAAAAGGTTTGATTAAACTGACTGATAAGATCTCATGTGAAAATGTATACTGGGTTGAAGGTCTTAATTATAATTTGTTAAGTGTTGCTCAACTCAACAGAACTGGTTACCGAGTGGAATTTCATCACAAGAAAGCTAAAATATTTGATGCTACTGGTGAACTGATTGGAAGTGGAGAACAGACTAGAGGTAATTTGTTCTATCTTGACCTATTTGAAGAAGCATGTATGGTTGCACAACTTGATGACATTTGGTTATGGCATAAGAGGCTATGTCATGTTAACTTTGATAATCTAGTAGAAATAAGTAAAAAGAAGAAAGGAAGAGGTCTACCTAGATTGAAGAAACATGAGAATGTGGTGTGCAAGGAATGTTAGCTAGGAAAAATGACAAATTTAAGTTTTAAGAGCAAATCCTTTACTTCTGAAATTTTTTTAGATTTGGTTCATACTGACCTTTGTGGACCTATGGGTGTACAAAGTTACTGTGGTGCTAGATATTTTATTTTGTTTGTTGATGATCATACTAGGATGATGCATGTAATGTTTCTAAAAGAAAAATCTGAAGCTTTTCAATTCTTTAAGTGGTATTTGTCTAAGGTTGAGAAGGAGATAGGTAGGAACCTAAAATGTCTTAGATCTGACTGAGGTGTAAAATTTACATCAAATGAATTCAATCTATTTTGCAATGAAAGAGGAATTAAAAGATAGATGTCTACACCTAGAACACCTCCACAGAATGGTATAGCATAGAGAAGAAATAGATCTATCTTGGACTATGTAAGGACATTGTTGATTGAAAAGAATGTGGCACAAAAATACTAGAAAGAAGCTATAAGTACATCTGTCTACACTCTTAACTTGGTACAGATCAGGAAAGGTACAAATTTGACACCCTATGAATTATGGCATGGGCATGCACGGAGTGTTAAATACTTTAGAATCTTTGGAAGTAAGTGCTATATATTAAAAGACAATAGGAATGGAAAGTTTGATGCTAAAAGTGAATAAGGCATATTCCTAGGGTATTCCACAAAAAGTAAAGCTTATAAGTGTTTGAACTCTAACACTAACAAAATTGTGGAAAGTGTGAATGTTAAAGTTGATGAGTATGCATAAAGAAATGAAGCTAATAGCAAAAGAGAACTAGAAGATCATAGATCTTTTGTGTATATTGAAGAAGAAGAAGAGGCAAGTAATAGACTTGCACCTGATGCCGAGTCTCGAGTAAGCAATGCTGAGCGACAGGAAGATGCTGCCGAGCATTAGGAAAATAGTGCCGAGAGAGAACAAGAACATGCCGAGTGACAAGATAATGCTGCTGAGTATCAGGAACAGGTTGCCAAGCATTCAAAAGTTGAATCTAAAAGTTTTGTTGAGGAAATAGAGGAGAGAAGAGCTGAACCTATTTTGGCAAAATATGCAAGAAGACATCACAAGCCTAAACAGATAATTGGAGACAAAAATACTAGAATTCAGACTAGAAGTAAGACAAAGGATCCAACATGTTTACTGTGTGAATTTGAACCTAAGTCAACTAGAGAGGCATTAGAAAATGAAGATTGGATACAAGCAATGAATGAAGAAATTGACCAGATAGAGAAGAATGATACTTGGACTCTGGTGTTGAACATGAAAACAAAAACGTTATAGGAACAAAGTGGGTGTTCCGAAATAAGATGAATGAAAATGGTGAAATAACTAGGAACAAAGCTAGGATGGTATGCAAAGGCTATGCACAAGAAGAAGGAATAGATTATGGGGAGATATTTTCCCTTGTAGCTAGATTGGAAGGAGTAAGAAATCTGCTTGCATATGCTGCTTATAAAGATTTCAAGGTATATCAAATGGATGTTAAATCTGCATTTTTAAATGGTATACTAGAAGAAGAAGTTTACATAGAACAGCCAGAAGGTTTTATTGATCCAATCAAAAGACTCATGGTATGCAAACTGAACAAAGCACTATATAGATTGAAACAAGCTCCCAGAGCATGGTATGAGAGGATGCATAACTAGTTGATACAGATTAGATTTTCAAGAACAAATGACACAAGCAATCTGTACATGAAAGATGAAGAAGGTAAAGGTATCCTGTTGGCAAAATTTTTGTGGATGATATTATTTTTGGTGGAGAAGATACTTTGTGTAAAAGATTTTCAAATGAAATGGAAACTAAATTTGAAATGAGCATGTTTGGTGAGATCAAATTCTTTGTTGGTTTACAAGTATATCAGATGAAGAAAGGAATTTTCATTACATAGTCTAAGTATGTTAATGAGATACTGAAAACTTTTTGGATGGAAGATTCTAGACCAGTGAGTACTCCTATGGTTACTAGACAAAAGTTATCTAAGAATGATGATGCTGTAGAAGTAAACCAGACTTTGTACAGATCCATGATTGGAAAATTGTAGTATGCTATACATAGTAGACTAGATATTGCACTAGCTATTGGGATTGTGGCAAGATTCTCTGCCAATCCTAAGGAAACACACATGATGGCTGTGAAGAGAATTATGAGATATTTGAAAGGAACTGCTGACTACGGGCTATATTACAAGAAGGATGACAAATTTGAACTAAGAATATATACAGATGCTAATTGGGTAGGAAATGTAGATGACATAAAGAGTATTAGTGGTGGAGCTTTCTTTCTTGGACAAAGATTAGTCTCCTGGACAAGCAAGAAACAAAATTGCATTTCCTAATCTACTGCCGAAGCTGAGTATATTGATGCTATAGTAAATTGTTCAAATTTGGTATGGATAAAACAATTGTTGGTAGGCATGAAAGAAGAAATCAATGAACTTGTTGTTATTTTCTATGACAACACAAGTGCTATCAATATATCTAAGAATCCAGTGATGCATACTAAGACCAAGCACATAGGAATCAAGTATCACTACTTGAGAGAAATGGTACAAGATAAAGAAGTCCGAATCGAATATGTGAATACAAAAGAACAATTAGCAGACATATTCACTAAATCTTTACCGAGAGAAGCACATGAGTATTTGAGAAGTCAATTAGGGGTCCTTCCCCTAACTGAGGCTGCCTAGTCAAGCTAGGAGCACTGCATCAAATATGCTACAATAGAATATTTGACAAATTGATGCAAAAGATTGTCACACTTTAGGATTGGCCTAGAGTTGTGAAGAAGAGAAAAGACAAGAAATTAGTCATAAGCAAGATCACAGAGGGAGAAACACTAAGCTGCACATATAATATCTACATCTGATGGATGTATGTTTTAGTTGCTACTTTGGCATTTTTGTCAAAGAGGGAGATGAACTGAGATGATATAATAACACATGGCACTAAAAAGAAAAGTAAGGAAGATAATGAACTAAGATGAAAGATTAGGATAGAGGGAGATCTGAATATTTCTGATGGTCATAGAAGTGAGGCTTATAGATTCTAAATCATAATGAAGCTAAGGATATTAAATTTTTTTTTCTTCTGATGGATAGATAATTTTTTGGATTGGTTGGTAATCCATGTGTTATTCAAGTGATATCATATGGTGTTGACATCAATGCCAAAGAGGGAGATTGTTGGAAACTGCAATTGAAATAATTGTTGTATTGTCATTGATGTCAAACCTTAACTGGTAAGACTGTTGCTACTTAGGAAAGTACTATATCTATTTGATTGATGAGAAGGGGACATGCAAGGATGGTAACAATAGAACCTAAGGAAAGGTTGAGTTATCTTGATACTACAAAGTGTACTTGACTATGTTGTACAATGATGAGACAATGTATTGTTTATCTTAGTAAGATTGAAGACTAAACTGGTAAGCTTGACTAAGCAAAAATGGAGAAATCATGTTTAAGCCGAGTGATGTTAGTGTCGATTGAGTTAGTATATGCCGAGAAAAATTCTAGTGTCGACCGAACATCAGTGAATTATCGAGAAAGATAGTATAAGCCAAGGAAACATTTTTAGTAATGACCGAGCTTTCTACATGAAGAATGAGTAATTGATCACAATATTGACCGAGCATTAGCATTTTTATATTTGAAGAGAATTTAGATTTGGAGCCAACATTGTTGAATTCTTGGATTATGTAAAATGTGTTAACTTTATTTATTGATTGTTTGAAAGCATTGAATGCACTGAAAAACATTTTATTGAAAATATTTAAGAGATTTGAGATGATTTTAGAAAAGGAGCCGAAGAACATAAATCGGATAGATTCAATGAATCTAATCTAACCCTAAGATCTATGAAGGAGATTGAGCGGAAAAAGATGAGTTAACCTAAATTGAGGAAAGTATTAAGGGAACCTAAGCATTAGATGCGTATGCATGGGTGAAAAGAGGATGCTATAAGATCAGTAGATTTTATTGACTGTATAAGCAGAAAAGGCTGAAGGAGAAGTGTGGTGGTTGCTTGAAGAAAAGTTGCGAGCAGATCAAAGATGAAAATGGCAAAGTTTCAAAGTCAGTAAACTAGCATTAGTGTATGGAATTGGATCTGATATTTTCAAAGTGAGTTGTATGTTTTTCAGATCAATACTACTGTTACTTTCTAACCATTGTAACAGTCAAAATCCTTTTAATAGAGGTTGACCTAACAATCATATGTTAAATCCTTTGAACAAGGTTGCATTCTAATGGAGTGTATGTAATTCCTATAACAAGGCTCACTTTTAACAGGGTGATTGAAATCCTTTAACCGGGTCACACCTAACAGTGTGTATTGTAACCTTTGACAGGGTTGGCTTTTAACCGAGCTCACTTCAGAAGAGTGAAAATAATAGTAGCATGTTACAAAGTGGTTTTTCCCAGATTGGGTTTCCACTATAAATCCTAGTGTCAATGCTTATGTGAATGTTTTGGTTTGAACATTTCTGTGTTTTACAAGTTAGATACAACTAGGTAGTGGACTGCAATGTTATATGTTTCTATTATTGAATCAGTGATGACCGAGTTGGTTTTGGTTGTTAGATTTGATTTAAAGTAAAGTTTTGAAGTTTTTTTTATACATCAGGACCTGAGAACAACTGATTCACCCCCCTCTCTGTTGTTCTAAATCATATTAACAAGATGTTCATTTTTTCAGGACTTTTTCTGATTTTTAAGATTTTTTCAGGACATTTTACCATAGACTAAATGCTTTAGGTGTAGAGTTTCTTCAGATGCAGAATGTTGATTGGTTCTTAGAGCTATTCTCCTTCAGTCATTGAGAGTTGATAGGAACCAGAGCCAAAAGTAGTAGTGACAACAAAGGGACCCAACCAGTTGGGTTCAAACTTCCCCTTGCATTCTCTATGTGATTGATTTTTAGGATTCTCTCTTAAGACTAGATCGCCAACCTAAAATTCTCTGTGTCTAACTTTCTTGTTGTAGCCTCTAGACATTTTTTTTGATATAATTTGAGATGATCATATGCTGCTTGTCTGTGATCATCTAGTAGTTCAAGTTCTTGTAACCTAGACACTCTGTAATCATCATCAATTACTAGACCATGCATTATAATTCTTAGTGATGGGGTTTCAACCTTAATAGGCAGTACCACTTCAGACCCATAAAATAAAGTGAATGGTGTAGCCCCAGTGGGCATTCCGATACTTGTTCTATAGGCCCAAAGAGATGGATTGATCATGAGATGCTAGTCTCTTCCTATTTTATTAACTGTATGGTGCAAAATTTTCAATAGATTCTTATTAGAAGCCTCTGCTTGTCCATTCCCTTGAGGATAGTAGATAGATGACCAATGTTGTGTGTTCTTGAATTTGGCACATAGATCATCTAAGTCTCTATTTTTGAATTTTCCACCATTATTTGTGACTATTGAATGTAGAATACCATACTGACATATGATATAGTTCAAAATGAACATAGAAATTTTCTTTCCGGTTTCTTGAGTCAAAGGGACTGCTTCTACCCATTTTGTAAAATAGTCTATAGCTGTTATGATATGGGTATGTCCATTAGAAGAATGAGGATGTATGGATCCTATAAGATCAAATCCCCATTTGTGAAAAGGCCATTATGTAGTAAAGGGAATTAGATCTCTCCCTAGAGCATGAATTAAGTTATCATGTACTTGGCACTTTTGACAGTTCTTAGCAAACTTGATTGCATCTTTTTCCATTTTAGGCCAATAGTACCCAGCCCTAATAAGATTTTGAGCTAGTGTTAAATCATTTGAGTGTGACCCACATATACCTTCGTGGACTTCCTCTAGTGCATGTTGAGACTCTTCCTATTCTAAACATCTAAGTAGTGTACCATCTAGACCTTGTTTGTACAGATTGTTACCAATGTTGACATATCGGGATGCATTGTGGATAAGGTATCATTTTTCATGGTGGTTGAAGGTATCAGGAATTATTTGGTCTTGGAGATAGAAGAAAAGGTTTTTGTATCAGGATGAATCATGGCCAACAATAGTGCAGATCATGCGGGTTTCAAGGGAATCATATGCAAGATAAGATAGTGCTTCCACTAGGAACTCATAGCATAGCTCATGTTCAGGCTGCTGTAACAAGGTAGATAGTGTCACCATAGCATTGACATCCTTTTTCTCTATTCTAAGAATTTTCTCAAATGTGATAGATATAAAATACTTCTTTAGATCATCTACCATTCTCTTGTATGGAATGAGCTTTTCATCTTTCGTTTGGTACACATCATTGACTTAGTGTATTACAAGTTGTGAGTCTCCATGAATGTGTAATTCTATCACTCTCCACTGAATTGTTATTTTCATACCATTAAGAAGATCTTCATATTCAACAATATTTTTTTTACAAGGAAACTTTATTTTGAATGCTTTAGGGATTGAGTATCTTTGAGGTGTGATGATCAACAATATGCTTGCTTCAGATCCATTCTATGTATAGGAGCCATCAACGAACAATTTCCATTCCCTAGAAGAAAGATTCATGATAGAGGAATCTAGGAATTCCATTTGTATTGGTGTATCATCAAACATAGGTGCATTTACCATTTGATCAATAATAACTTGGCCTTTAATAACTTTTATTTCAACATATTCAATGTCAAATTCACTTAGGAGCATGAACCATTTAGCTAATCTACCCATGAGGGAAGCTTTTCTTAGTAGGTACTTTAGTGGATCTATTTTAGCTACCAAATGAGTGGTATGAGCTAACATATAATGTCTCAGTTTCTATGATGAAAAGATCACAGCTAGACAAGCTTTCTCAATCATAGAATAGTTCTTCTCATATGCAACCAAAGCTCTACTAATATATAACTCTTTCCTTTTTATTCTCATCATGCTGTGCGAGGAATGCCCCTAGTGATGTATCTGTTACAGAGACATATAGGATCAGTGGCTTCACTTGAATAGGAGGCATCAAAATAGGAGGATTTGATAGATATTTCTTGATATGGTTAAAGTTCTTCTCACAATCTTCATTCCATGCAAAAGTCACACCTTTATGTAATGTTTTTGTAAAAGGCTATGATATATCGGCTAGTTGAGATATGAAGCATCTAATAGATTGTACTCTCCCTTGTAATGTTCTCATTTGACTGATGTTCTTGGGAGGCTGCATCTCCATGATGGCTTTAACTTTAACTAGATCAACTTCAATAGCTTTCTTTGAAACAATGTATCCTAGGAGCTTTCTAGAAGTGATGCCAAAAGCACACTTCTTAGGGTTTAATCTAAGACTAAAATTCTCCATGTGATCTAGTATTTTTCTCAAATATTTTAGATGTTCAGCCCTTATCATAGATTTTTTAAGGTATCATCAACATAATCCTCCATAGTTCGATGCATTGTATCATGAAAAATAGATGTCATAGCTCTTTGATATGTAGCACTAGCATTTTTAAGCCCAAATGGCATGACATTCCAACAGAAGGTACCCCATGTGCATGTGAAAGCAATTTTCTCTTGATCCTCTAGAGCAATTTTTATTTGATTATAGCCCCAGAAACCATCCATTAAGGAATACATCTCGAAACCCGCAGTCATGTCCACTATCATGTCAATGTTAGGTAGTGGAAAATCATCCTTTGGGAATGATTTATTCACATCTCTAAAATATATGCATACTCTGATAGATTTATCTGGTTTTGAAACAGGTATAATATTTGAGATCCATTCAGCATAGTCAGTAACACAGATGAATCCAGCTTTCAGTAGTTTCTCTAATTCAGCTTTGACCAAGAGTGCAACATGTGGATGCATCTTTCTTAATTTTTGCTTGATAGGTTTGACCCCTAGAGTGATAGATAGATGGTCATTATAAGATCAGGATCCAACCCTAGCATATCTAAATATTTCCATGCAAAGTTGATCTTTTTCTCTGTTAGGAATGTAGTAAATTTTTGGTTTTCTTCAACTGATAAGGATTGTGCTACATGGATCAAATTGTTAGAATAACTGAGAGGGGGGTGAATCAGTTATCCAGTGTCCCACAACAAAATGTATAATCCAAAACAAATACTTCAACTTTTTCTACTTGGTAAACATAAAATACTTTCACTATTTGTGCTTTTACTGATTATCAGTCTAAAACTTATAATAGTTATTGATCAAATCTAACATGTAACATGCAAAGTATGATAACAAACAAATATCACAATCAACACATAACACAAGAGATTTAATGTGGAAACCCTGTGAAGGGAAAAACCACCTGGGACCGGCAACCCAAAAATACACTCTTCTAAAGTGAGGTCGGTGAAGACCCAACCCCGTTAAAGGTTTACAAACACACTGTTAGGTGTGACCTTGTTAGAGGATTTTAGACCAGCAGTTATCATCCAACCAGCATTCACTATGGGGTTGACAGGATAACAATGTTCATTCTATGAATGATACATAATAAGACTTTCTTAGTCCACTCGGTTAAGAGATTTGACTATTTACAATGGTTAAATATGTAATAGTAGATGATCTACGTTAATACAACTTCAATTGCAGATTACAGATCAATATTCGGCTCATACAAATCTTTCTGATCAATATTACACTTCAGATTCAACAATGTAGCAACTTACTGTCTGTCGGTAATTACTGTTTATAGCTCAATAATTGCTCTACAGTTCAGTTCTCACTAACCAGTATGATCAGAATGCATGAAAGCTTGTTCACGCGATAATCTTGCAGTATCTTCTTCTTCCGGCAACTTCACTATGAAATATCTAGTCTCTTATATAGATGAGTAAACCATTTTCTTTTTGTCCATCAAATTTTTCTGCTTAATCTGATTCATTGATTTTTCTACTTTAAGCTTCCTCGACTAATGTGTCAATAACATGTTTCAATCTACTCCATTAGATCTTCCTTTAATTATGTTAGCCTTCAATCTTCATAACAAACATTTATCTGTTACCTCAATTTCATACACTTTCCAGCTCATCAATCTTATCAGCTAAACTGATCATTTAATTCATTCTGTTCTACTCGGTTAACAAAGAAATGCATCGGTGAACACAAGATCAGTTAACATTGCACTCGGTATACACTACACTCCTTCGGTGTATATTGAAATGCTTCATTTACCGACAACATTGCTTTGTGTCCTTCAGCTCTATTCTTCATCATAGATGAATGCAAAATAATAAAGTCAATATCATAAGGTCATAGACTCATCAAAAAGTTACTCAATGTGTTCCTTATCCTCATCTAACATATACATCTTCCTCATGTAGATTTCTCTGTTCTTCATTTCTTTCACCTTTCTTCAGATGTTTTGGTATAGTAACTTACAAGATAAGTTCTTTCAAACTAGTTGACATCAATGACAACATAATACTGATTTAATCATATTACATATCTAATCAACAACTCCTCGGTGATCTTTAATCATAGATTCTAAATTAGTTGTAGTTCATCACAACTGTGGTTCCTTTACTGTTCCCAAGTTGATAGATTGAGTGGGCTCAATTAGAACTGGAGATCTGTCTTGTAAATGACTCAGAAGGACATCAAATATCTCATCCTTAGGCACCTCAGAGAGGTTTTCACCTTCAGATACATCTTTTATTTTTACTTTTGTAGGTTCTGAGACTGCCACAAAGTGGTTTTCACCCTCATAACTCCTTTTCATTTTCATTTTATTCTTATTCTTTTGACTAAGATACTTGATGTCTGACTTTGTCATGCTAACTCTTGGTTCACTGATGGAAGTCCTCATAGGCTCAACTGCATTTAGGTAGCAAGCAAGGGCATAGTCATTCAGGAAAGTATAGATACCTTGGATTGGATTTGTGGAAGTTTGGTCAAGAAGTTTAGGATGTTGGATAGTCAAAGTGGGAAAGGATTGGGAGATAGTGTTTACGGATATGGATATGTCATCATTAGTCCTAACCCGATGCTCAAGCTCGAAGGTGATATTACAACTTAAGACGTTCAATTTGTGAATAGGCTCAATGTCATTGTGGGAGTCCACTTCAGCCATAGGTGGATTAGACTCATTAAGTTCATTATTTCACTCTAGAATTACATTGGGTTTAGGTGCATATTGGTGAATAAAATTGTTTCTCTGTGATAAGTTCATCTTCTTCCAAAATGACTCCCCATTCATAGTCATTTGATTCCTCATCTACGCCTCTAGGAAAATTAAGAACATGAGTAAAGTCAGGATGGATACCCCAAGAAGGGTTACCCTTAGATTATGCTTTGAATTCATACTCATGGGAATCTATTTCAAAATAACTACCACCTTCCTCTTTGTCTGTTTGATTTCCTGAGATCAGCTGGTTCTTGTGGTGCAACTGTCTCTTGTTCTATAGTAGGTTATTGTGTTTCTACTACATTGATTATTTATACTGGATCATCTTCAGCTTCAAGGAGGTCTTTTATTTATTTAGGAAAACACTCATAAGGAATGAGCTCTTCAGTGGTGTTAGAATCATCACTATCAGACTGTTGTATTGTTTCCTCCTTTGGTTCAATCTATTCTAAGATGTGTGGGGAGTTCTTGCTAAGATAGAAAGGCTTCTTCTTATATCCTAGACCTGTTGTATTCTTGTTTGTTTAGCCATGATGGTCAAGAGGTGATAGAAGACCTTTACCCTATAGTCCTAGAGGTCCTTTTCCAGTATATCCCATTTTTGTGATCAATTTGTCCCCTGGGCCATATGACTTAGAAGGGATCTTCGGTGTTTTAGAATCACATGTTTGAACAATTTGGAATTTAGGTTCATCTTTGTATAGCCATGCAAACATAGCTTCATCTTCTTCAAACTCTTGTTTGGACACTTGTTCTGCAACAAAATTTCCTTTATATGCCTCAAGAGGTTCTTTAGATTCTGGTTTGGACTATTTTAGAGTTTTCCCATAAGGAAATTTCAAACACTGATGGTACGTAGAAGGAATAGCTTTCATTTCATGTATCCAGGGTCTCCCTAGAAGGATGTTGTAAGCCAAAGGTAGATCAAGAACTTGACATGTAGTATCTTTGATGACTGGACCTATTCTGATAGGTAAGACAATTGTGCCCTTAGAAGACCTTTCTTGCTCATCATATGCTTTGATAGTTATCTTCTTTCTAGGATCAATGGCCATTTTTGAAAATCCCAGTTGTGTGTGTTGGTTCCCACTTTTTCCTCACTATCAGGTTTACATTATGATGACAAACTAGTTAGTAACCACTCCAAAGTCTGACAGGAAAAAGTGCCAATTGATGAGTACCGAAGACATCCTCCTTCTTTGAGCTCCACATCGCTCAGGCGAGTATTGCCTTATCTGCACACACAAGACTCCTCATGACAAACAACAGGCCTACAGATATATTATTGTGGAATAGCTTTTAGACTCCTATAGGTATCTTGTACCCCAATGAAACCATAACCACATGCAATAGTCCTACTTGCATGGAATGAATTTGAAAACTAGAAAGGACCTCAACTACCACTACCAACATGAAAGGAAAATTGTTTCATGAATGATTTGATGTTGGGTTGAATGGACCCCTGAAATACCCTAAGTCTCTCATAGACCAGTGCCTTATCCAATGGGCAACAGAGTCAAATACCTCATTGCAATAGAGTTATGAAATAAGAAGATAACAAATCCCAATATGTCGGTGCCTTACACTAAACATACACCATTGATTAGACCATACTTCAACAATCCACTTGTGTACCCAGATATGCTATCACCTATTTAAAGGATTTTAACCCTCCCCTTAGAAGAGACCAAGGAACAAGCAATACATTAATCAACATCCATTGAAAGACGAGCATGAAATACCCTTGATACCCCAACTCATACATATCTAAACACCAACCCTAAACTCAATTGTTTCTACGAAAACAACTCTATTGCAGACACTTGGGAAATGCAAATAGAAAGACTAAAACATATTTGATGATCTAATCAACAAGTTTAGAATTCAAATGGAGACAATTTGATAGTAGTATAAATATGTTGAGATCTTATACATAAGACATCTGTTACAACTTATATTATATTCTCAAAGCCATAAAGGAAAGAGGGATCACCCTATATGTAGAGAAGAAGGAAAAATACTACAGGAAGAACCATTCATAGGACTAGGGGAAGGAACCCCTAGAACGGAACCAAAAGGTTGGAACCTTTAGATTTGGAACCCTTCTAAATGATCTTGAAAATCCTTTTATAAGAATAAGGATTGCAACAAGCTATGGATCATTTAGGGAAAAACTAGGTCTGCAACAACCAGCCTGAACCATAAGTAAAAGAATGCAGAGAAAGCCTAGAAACCTAGAAAAATCAGATCAAATCTAATATACAATTATATCAGTTTCATCACCACAGGCTAACTATGATCATAAATTACTGACATCTTGTTGTAGGCCAAACAAACTTCAATACCAGGACCAACTTGAGAAACTTAGTGTGTACATAACATGGAGATCTCTGACATACATCAAACCCTAGCTACTTGCGAGAAGCAATAACCCAGTGCATTTAAGGCTGACAAGGCACCCCAGGAAGAAAAATTAGAATATGACAGCTACATAGATCTTCTTCATCATCTTTGCAACTACTACCATCCTAGAAAATCAACTCGCAACAACCCATTTGTCATTTACAGCCAACTGTAACAAACTGGCCAGAAACCCTACAAAAATATTCAAAATCGGGTTGCAATGGCTAACAAGAAAACTTTGAAACATGGCCGTCGATCTTATGTTTTCCCAACAAATCAGGTGGTTTGTATAATTTAACATAATGATCAAAAAGCCCAAGAAAAATCCAAGGCCACATCACCACCTCAGAAACCAATAGAAATCAAGCACCTCAGCATGAATGGCACCTCAGACCCATCGCCTTTCTTACCACACCATCAGACAGATGTTGCAATTATATGAAGAATAAACCTTGTGCAACTTCATTTCATGGAAATGCAACAACCATAGATCATAGTTGAACTTTAAACACGCCCAAACACTGAAAACACTGGCCCCAATGACATCTAGCACATCATTAATACCTCTGCCACTCAGAGACAAACACCTCAGCAACATCTGACACGTGGACCCACCGGATCGTCAACCCCATACATGCTAAAAAATTGGACAGATGTCGCATGATCGCAAAGGGGAAGAAAATTCCTTGCGATCAAGTGACAACCATCAGATCCTCTGACAACTATCAGACCTTTAACTTCTGTAGAGAACACAGTCCCACTGACAATTGCCAAGTCAACATCCACGCCGACCAATCAGAAACAAGCACCTCAACATGACCAGACAGCGGGCCCATAATGAATTTTCTTTACTTAACCCCTGTAATCATTCAACTCTAAGTCATCTGGAGATTGTGTGTCTGAAAGTTATCTCCAAGTTGCGAGACATTTTACTTAACCACGGTCCAGTTTGGAGATCACATGACAAAGGCATTCTCCAAGTCACCAAATAATTTCTTAACCCTACAGTCCATCCAGAGATTAAGCGACCATCATTGAAGAACTGGGCCCGACTCAATCCAAGCAATGCACATAAGAGACACTGATGTCAGGGAAGAGATGTGAAGGTGTGAAGAGATGAAAAACATCTAGGGTTTTCACATTTACAAAAAGGTAACAAGGAAATAGAAAACATTAAGGGTTTTTATACTTAGGCATTTTTGAAACCCTGCGACATGAAAGAGCTATTTCTTGTAGACCTTCAACCATCCATAACTCCCTGGTTTCTTTGATTTAACACATGTGATTTCAATTGGAGCATGGTGACATCATTAACAACCACTGGTTAAGAGTGCAAGCCATAAAACATTGTGGATCCTCTTCGCATAATAAAACAAGCTTGCAGACAGGGCCAGAAAACTTCATAACTTTGCAACAAAATAGGCCATTTTCATAGAATTTTTGCGTTGACAGGAAAATGGCCTTACATAGGCTCTGTCTAGGGATGCATGCCTCTTGTAGGCATGGAAAGGATTCAAAATTTCTAGAGGAAGTAGACCACCCACAGGACAAAAAACTAGGGAACCCTCACAAAAACTCATCCCTTTATAGTAGTGCTAAACACTTGATAGGGATACATTTCTTACACAAATGATTCTCACAAAAGAAAGGTACATGCAAATCAAAATACTTGGAAGTTCTGCAACAAAGAACTTAACTTGTTGACTGGAAAGTAGGGCAGATCTAGAGCTCACCCTGTAGCTCCATCAGTTCCTTTGCTTTGTAGAGTCGCCACCTCCCTGAAGAGGAAAATATTGCACTTGTTTTGTATCCTCTTCCAATCAACCCAAACTTCACCAGGCCTCACTGTTTATTAGGAACTGCACTGATCAAATAGAGAACTCAGAGTCACCACTCAACACTTAGTGAGAAAATTTTAGAAATGTGTTTTTTCTATTTGACTCTATATTTTCAACCAAGACTTTGGGATGATTTTTGCCAAGTAGGGAAACTTGCTATCTTTTACTTCTTCCCCAGTAGAGTCACCATTTTATTGGTGACTCAGATGGGCCAAACCAATCTAGTTAGAAAGATATTGAAGATTTGTGATTTGTAACCAGAGATTCTAACATATGTATTTCTTTATCATTATTCTCCCTAGCAGAGTCACCATTTTGTTGGTTCCCACTTTTTCCCCACTGTCAAGTTTACATTATGATGACAAATTGGTTAGTAACTACTCCAAAGTTTGATAGGAAAAAGTGCCAATTAATGAGGACTGAAGACATCCTCCTTCTTCTTTGAGTTCCACATCACTTAGGTGGGTATTTCCTTATCTGCACACACAAGACTCCTCATGACAAACAACAGGCCTACAGATATATTATTGTGGAATAGCTTTTAGACTCCTATAGGTATCCTGTACCCCAATGAAACTATAACCACATGCAATAGTCCTACTTGCATGAAATGAATCTGAAAACTAGAAAGGACCTCTACTACCACTACCAACATGAAAGGAAAAGTATTTCATGAATGATTTGATGTTGGGTTGAATGGACCCCTGAAATACCCTAAGTCTCTCATAGATCAGTGCCTTATCCAATGGGCGGCAGAGTCAAATACCTCACTGCAACAGAGCTATGAAATAAGAAGATAAAAAATCCCAATGTGTCGGTGCCTTACACCAAACATACACCATTGATCAAACCATACTTCAACAATCCACCTGTGTACCCAGATATGCTATCACCTATTTAAAGAATTTTAACCCTCCCCTTAGAAGAGACCAAGGAACAAGCAATACATTAATTAGCATCCACTGAAAGACAAGCATGAAATACCCTTGATACCGCAGCTCATACATATCTAAACACCAACCCTAAACTCAGTTGTTTCTACGAAAACAACTCTATTGCAGACACTTGGGAAATGTAAATAGAAAGACTAAAACATCTTTTGATGATCTAATCAACAAGTTCAGAATTCAAATGGAGACAATCTGATAGTAGTACAAATATGTTGAAATCTTATACATAAGACATCTGTTACAACTTATATTATATTCTCAAAGCTAGAAAGGAAAGAGGGATCACCCTATATGTAGAGAAGAAGGAAAAAAACTATAGGAAGAACCATTCATAGGACCAGGGGAAGGAACCCCTAGAATGGAACCAAAAGGTTGGAACTTTTAGATTTGGAACCCTTCTAAATGATCTTGAAAATCCTTTTATAGGAACAAAGATTGCAACAAGTTACAGATCATTTAGGGCAAAACTAGGTCTGCAACAACCAGCCTAAACCAGAAGTAAAAGAATGCAGAGAAAGCCTAGAAACCCAGGAAATCAGATCAAATTTGATATACAATTAAATCAGTTTCATCACCATAGGCTAACTGCGATCATAAATTACTAACTTCTTATTGCAGGCCAAACAAACTTTAATGCTAGGACCAACTTGAGAAACTTAGTGTGTACATAGCATGGAGATCTCTGACATACATCAAACCCTAGCTGCCTACAAGAAGCAACAACCCAGTGCATTTAAGGCTGGCAAGGCACCCTAGGAAGCAAGATCAGAATAGGATGATTGCATAGATCTTTCATCTTTGCAATTGCTACCATCCTAGAAAATCAATTCGCAACAACCCATTTGTCATCTACGGCCAACTGCAACAAGCCAGCCAAAAACCCTATGGAAATATTCAAAATTAGGTTGCAATGGCTAATAGGAAAACTTTAAAACATGGCTGTTGATCTTATATTTTCTCGGCAAATCAGGCGGTCCATATAATTTAACACAATAGTCAACAAGCCCAAGAAAAATCCAAGGCCACATCACCACCTTGGCAACCAATAGAAATTGAGCACCTTAGCATGATGGGCACCTCGGACCCATCACCTTTCTTACCACACCATTGAATGGCTGTCACAATTATGTGAAGAATAAACCTCATGCAACTTTGTTTCATGAAAATGCGACAACCACACATCATAGCCGAACTTTAAACACACTCGGACACCAAAAACACTAGCCCCACTGACATCCACCACATCATTAATACCTTAGCCACTCAGAGATGAACACCTCAGCAACATCTGACACACAGACCCACCGAATCATCAACCCCATACACATTGAAAAATCAGACGATTGTCGCATGATCGTAAAGGGGAAGAAAATTCCTTGCGATCAAGCAACAACCATCAGATCCTCTAAAAACTATTTGACCTTTAACTTCTGCAGAGAACACGGTCCCACTGACAACCACCAAGTCAACATCCATGTTGACCAATCAGAAACAGGCACCTCAGCATGACCAGACAATGGGCCCACAATGACTTTTCTTTACTTAACCCTTGCAATCATTCAACTCTAAGTCATTTGGAGATTGTGTGACTGAAAATTATCTCTAAGTCGTGAGACATTTTACTTAACCATGGTCCGGTCTAGAGATCACATGACAAAGGCATTCTCCAAGTCGCTAGATAATTTGTTAACCCTATAGTCCATCTGAAGATTAAGTGACCATCATTGAAGAATTGGGCCCCACTCGGTCATGGCAACACACATAAGAGATGCTGATGTCAGGGAAGAGATGAGAAGGTGTGAAGAGATAGAAAACATCTAGGGTTTTCACATTTATAAAAAGGTAACAAGGAAATAGAAAACATTGAGGGTTTTTATACTTAGGCATTTTTGAAACCTTGCGACATGAAAGAGCTATTTCCTGCAGACCTTCAAATAGCCATAACTCCCTGGTTTCTTTGATTTAGCACATGCAATTTGAACTGGAGCATGGTGACATCATGAACAACCACTAGTTAAGAGCACAAGCCATAAAACATTGTGGATCCTCTTTGCATAATAAAACAAGCTTGCAGGTAGGGCCAGGAAACTTCACAACTTTGCAGCAAAATAGGCCATTTTCATAGGATTTTTGCATTGATAGAAAAATGGCCTAATAGTGTGATCAAGCTAAAAGAACAAATATTTAGACCAGTGCCCCCATCTATCAACATACATTTGACATGATGGTTTTGGATCAAGACTTCAATATGCAAGGGCTAGTTATGCGGATGACTCAAGGAGTTATCATCTTCCTCTGAAAAGGAAATATACTATGGAGACATAAGTTGACCAACCATAGTCTAGAACCTATCTAAATCAAGGTTGTCAGGAACATTGGATCCAAGAAAATCTTTTTCTAGAATGGCTCTATGAGATGGAGATATCTGAAGCAACTCAAACATGGATATTTTTGCATTGGCATGCTGGAGTTGTTGAACAATACTGTATGATGTAGGCCTCGTGTCCTTAGGATTTGAAGATTTAGATGTAGCCTTCTATTTAGAAGTGAAGGAGAGATTGAAAGGCATCTTAGGGACATTTGATGAATCTGGGATTTGTCCTTGTAGATGTGCTTGAGCTTGTGATCGAGTAACTGCATTGGCTGATTTATTTTCTCTATCTTTTCTTACAATTGTGATGACATTGCAACACTTAGATAGGCATGGTTCAACCATATTTATGACAACATTGTTTCCAGAGTAGGCATAATTGACTTTAGCACCCATATTAGGCCAAGAAGAAGAATCTTCTTTACCATGTTTTGGAAATGGTTTCGTGAATGTTGTATGATCATTATTGCTTTTATGATTGTCAATCGTGATTTCTCCATTATCAATTTTGTCTTGTATGGTATGTTTCAAGTGTAAAAAATTATTGGTTTTATGACCCTTATTGTGATGGAAGTCACATAAATCATTCTCTTTCCACCATTTTGGTTTAGGTTTAGGATCAAATTATCAGATCTCAGGAAAAGAGATGATGTTGTTCACCAACAGAGTTTTCATAGCAGATTCCAAGGACTCTCCAAGAGGAGTAAACTTGCATTTAGGATTTGAAGCCCAAGGTTTATATTCAGATGACTTTTTGTTGGACTTTGTCATTTTTTATTTGGAAGCTTTTATGGCTTGGGTGCCAACAACAAGATTGAAAGCAGGTGCCTTGGATGGGGCACAGATAACATCAACAACACCGTCAGTCACAATGCCTTTATTCTTATTCCAATTTTTGTTCTTGTCCTTAGAACTAGATCCAGATTCATACTTGTCCTTTTGAAGTGTGATGTCTCCTTTTTTCACAAGTACTTTCTCAATTTTGATCACATTATCTACCATCTTATCAAAGGATGTTTGATTTTTCATTTGTAAAGGGTAGTTGATTTCTGGAACAAGATTATTTATGAAGATTTCTAGTTTCTCAATTTTTGGAATGGGTATAGCATATAGAGAAAATTTCTTCCTCCATCTTTTGAGAAATGTCAGGAATGGTTCTCTTGGATATTGTTTCAGATTTTAGATGTCGATCATGGTGACCGGATGCTAGATATTGTAGGAGTATTTCTAATAGAATAGTTTGATTAAATCTTCAAAAGTTTTGATAGTTGGAGGCATCCTAGAGAACCAATGAATGGATGCTCCTCCCAGGGATCAAGGGAAGAGACACATTAAGTAGGTTGGTTCATGCATGAACTCCATAGATTGAGTACAAAATTATTTGACATGAGCTTGAGGATCAGAGTTTCCATCATACTTATCATATTTAGGCATTTCCACTCTTTTTGAGAATGGTGGCATGTACAAGTGTTTATCAAATGGAAAAGGGCATAGGGCCTCCATGGAGAACTCCTTAGGTTCCTTTTCTTTCTCTAGTTTGTTGATCTTGACTTGCATGGCATGCATCTATTTCATCATAGCCATGACAGGGGTTTCTTCCTCATGCGTAATGATATCTTCAACATTAAAGTTTGGATGAAGTTTAGCTCCTTGATGAGCTAACTCAAGAAAGTATGCCTCTCTATCTTCTTTCAAGAAATGCTTCATCATTCTTTAGAAGTTATCATCATTTTGATATTGGGCAATTTCAAAAGGCCTAGGTTCTTGATCCACACCATGTTGGGAATGAGGTCCTTGAGACCCATGGTTTGTCCCTCCTTGAGACATGTTAGGAGTTTTAGGGCTCCCTAGGATAGATTGATGCAGAGTTTGTTGATTACCTCTATGAGTTGATGGAGGGGGGGGGGTATGTAACCAGTTTTCAATTGAAGATTGCTAAGACTGTCATCTTCATAAAGACCTAAATTGTAGAGTTTCACAAAGGTTGGACCCATGTGAGAAGACAAAGGTAAGGTACTGGGTGCTTCTCCAAATTTCTTGTGTGAGGAAGCTCTAGTTTCCACCATTACCTTGGGTGAAGCAAGAGAGTAAGATGAAGACAATTGAAGAATGACTTGATTCAAGAAGATCGAATGATGCAACCTTGTCAAGATTGGATTGAGTGAAGATTAGATTGGACATAAATGAAGGATAATATGCCCTAGTAGTATGGGTAGATGCCCAAAAGATAGTGGACACGAGTTCGCAACACTTAGCCATTTTGAAGATTGATTAAAGATTGATGATTATGACAAAGTTTTGACACAAGATGAAAAATACTCAAATCAATAAATTAGAAGGCTAGATCAGACTCAAGAGGCTACTTTAGGAAAATGACTGGATTCTTTCTAGTTTCTGCTCTGTTCCTGACATAGTGATTTGTTTGACAGATTCTGGAAGTAGTTTGTAAAAGTTGGATCCCTGACAATTTTGACAACTTTTTGGCAATTTTAAAAAAATTCTCATACGACTTTCTGTAGGCTCATACGACAGTGGGTAGGCTTTGAAATGATAGTTGACAAGACTTGTATGACAATTGCAAAGCTTGCACAACAATTGATAGCAGATTTTGGCTTTTTGTTTGTGATTTATGACAAAGCTTGTATGACAATACACAAGCTTGCATATGACAATATAGGGGTTCTGAAATGATAATGGTCAAAACTCATATGACTGTCTAACCTTGTGGGATGACTTTTGACTCCAGAAAGGAATTTTTCTTCAGGTTTTGCAATTTTTAGGTTTTTAGAATCAAATTGTTTGCAAATTTTATCTGTTCAGATTTGAAAATTATTCCAGGATCATTCATTTCCAATAACCAAATAGATAAACAAGCACATAGAACAACATGCAAGTGATTTCAAGAATGTCTAAAAATAATGAACAAGGGACAAAGAAACCTTGCACATGAACAATCAAGTGACTGAATGTGCTAATCCCTAGGAGTACTAATTGTGTATGTTCCAAAAAGTTAATGCACATATTCCTAAAAAATGAAAATTTGGCCTCACTAGGGTTTGTAGTAATGGTCTGACTCTGCAAACTTTGTGATCTCAAGAGGGAAAACTACAATCTAGGCACATTGGAGTTTTGACATAGTCCGAGAATTTCATTAATGAGGAGTTGCTAGGGAGATCTAACAGCCCAACAAGAGACCACACCTATGAAGATTTCCTCCACAAGGACATTTATATAGTGGCTGCTGCTATCATGACAAAAATGGCTATAACCGATTGAGGTTTCATCCACGTGGTTAACCTAATTAAGGGAATGTCGACTATGGTTAACCCTCTCTAAAGGTGACTCACAAAAGATACCACAGGGAGACTAGATCAGATTCAAGGATCTGGGTTTCTAGTACTATCCAAAAAGAAAGTAGAGTATAATCCCCTAACCTCTTCACTTCACCAAAACAAAGCAGATAGATTAATCTGACACGCTAAGACTAAAACTATCTTGCCAAAATCTGTGATGTCAACAACTCATGGTCTATCAACCTCCCCAAAGAGAGAATGTATCAATCAAAAGATGAGGACTAAAAACCTAGTAGAACGCAAGACAATCTCAGTATCCTCCCTACCTACAAGAGGATCCTTCATTAATAAGAGTTTCATAAGAGTAAACAAGCGAAAGAAGCCCACTCTCTCAAGATCATCCACAAATAGTGTTCATAGGGCCTATTTACTATGTGTAACAGATATGCAAAAAGCAAATCTATGTTTATTTTATAGCCCAAAATAAAGTCTATGATATGAAAGTAGGAAAAGTCACACAAGATTGACACGTGAGAGTTTGTTTTAACTCAAATCGAAGTGTTATCAAATTGAGAAGAATACTTGAATTCCTTACAACACGCTTAGTAGATTTTTACCTATTTTAGCAATTTTTCTTATGCTTTCCCAATCAGACTCAGCAAATATCAGTCAGAAATAGATCTCAATTATTAGGGTTAGCTGTTAGTCCAAATCTAAAAATCAAATTTGAAAAACTACCTAAAATTCTAAAATGATAATTGAATCCTGGTACTGAAACTAGTATGATAGTGGGTTACCTCCCAAATGACAGTCTGAAAACTTGTACAACTGTCTTCCCACATGATAATGTAGGTCTCAAATGATGATCTGTAGTTTTTGAAATGAGCCTAAAAAATGTCAAAATTCGTATGACACATTGAATGTCCTGGCACGAGTTTCTGACAAAAATCGTATGAAAATTGTATGGATAGATAATCAAATCGCAAGATTGATCAGAAAATAATAGAAAATAGATAGAAATTGATAGAAGTGAAATGGAAACCTATTTCAGGGCCCTACGGTGGGCGCCAAAAATGTGTGTGTGAAAATAGTACCTAGCTGTGGACACAACACTTCAGTAAAATATTAGAGGTTAGCAAAATCAAAATCTGCAAATAAATGAAACTAAGCTAACCAAGCAATTTACAACCTTCTAGTAGGTGTGAGTATGATATTCTCAGATTATGACCGAGATCAGTGACAATGCAACACCTAAACGAAGGATTTGAAAGTAGAAGATGGATATGAAATGAATGCAGATTTAATCTATTTTTTTAGATTTTGTATGCAATAAGATTGAAAAAATGATATGAATCTAATCTAGAAATAAAATTGAGATGATATGCAGATTTATCTAAAAATGATATGAAAACTATGAATGCAAAGCTATGATATGAAAACTATGAAAAACTATGACCAACAATGAAAGATCTCACAAATCGCTTGTCACAAGTGCTTAATCCTTCAATCGCAAATTTGCCAGAGTAGTTGTGCAAATTCAAGGTGGGTGAATTGTGAAGAGTTGAGCCTTGATTTTATATAAATCCAAGGCTTTGAGGGTGCATGAGAAAAGCCATAAATCACTCTTGATGAACTCAAGTTGATTTTTGAGTTATCAAGAAATCAGAGGTAATTAACTCACAAAATCATGCAAAATCATGCAAAAACAACTTTTTAACTCAAATCAGAAGTTTAAATCAGCTTTCAACTCAAAATAGATGTTGAGTTTCCAAAAGATAACAACTTGAATTGATTTTTTGATTTAAAGTTTAACTTCTCTTTCAAATGTGCATAGATAATTATGAATCAATTAAATAAATAAAGTGATTTATCTTCAACTTAACTGATTTTTGAATTAAAAAACTTGATTTATGGGTTAATCAATTATTAAATCAAACTTTATTCAAAAACTATATTATTAAAAATTGACGACTAACTTTAATTAATTAAATAAGAATTTAATCAATTATTCATAGGATATTTTGAGTTATTGTCAAAATTAAATAATACAATTTAGGAATAGATGTAATTAAATAATTAAGTGGCAGTATTAGATCTGATTAATTAAATATTCAAAATATTCAATTAATCAAACTTTAAGATAAATAAGATTTATCGCCAAATAATTATTAAATCAAGATAATTAGGATAAATAGGAATATCTCTAGGAATATTCCCCGATGCAGAATTAGGATGAAATCAATTAGGATTCAATAATGTGTAGATGTGCCTTAGGTTAAGACTTTAGTGTTGATTTCATTCGATTTGAGGATGTAGGAGGTTAATGAACCTATAGCCCATTTTTGGGGTATTACAATTAGGAATAAGATTTGCAGATTTTCCTTTAAGGTATTCAAGAGTGCATGGATGTTCATTTTAAAGAAACCACATGAAAGATTTAAGTTCCTACTTAGACAAGAAAGTTGATGAGCCTTAAGGCTTTAGGATTTTAGTGATTTTTATGCCTCCAAAGTGTACCTACAACAAATGGTGTTAAAAACTTGAAAAAAGCAGTCAAGAGGGCCTTAAAAACCCCTAAAAACCCAAAAATCCAACTTTGGCTTGGATTATGGCCTTACAAAACCACACTATTTCCCATATGAGTAAATAGGGTAGGGTATTTTAATTCCTTTACTCGTACGAGGATTGGGTAGGTCCAGTATGAGTCAATATGACTCCTGGCACGAGCAAACAGGGCCAGTAGGCCAAAAACAAACCAAAAACACCTAGAAAGTTCCCATACAAGTACTAGGTGATACTAGTACTAGTCTGGGTCTTTTCTCATATGAGAATGTACTCCAGTGAATTTAATCATACAAGAATCCTTGCAATACAAGATGATTTTTTTTGAGAAAATGAGTTTTTTGCTTCGAAAACCCTAGAAAATGCAGTTTAGGAGGCTTGTAGGGTCCCACTGAGCATGCCAAAATGTGTGCAGAGTGAACCTAACCTATTCAAAATAGGCATAGACATTAAAAAATTATTTAATCAAAGTCTAACAACATATTCATAAACATATAGAAAAATCTATTCGCAAAGACATTCATATAGAGCTAAAATAGGGGCACCCTATCATTGTTTGATTTGCTCTCGCTTTAGGGATGTGGGTGTGATCTAAAAACACATGGATCTTTTCCCTAATGTAGATAGGAAAGATTAGGAACCATGAGAACCCCATAGTGGCACAAAATCAGGTATAGATCACCTGATTTTCCCCTAAAGCCTTAAGGATCCTAATGAAGATGAATTGCAGATTGATGTAAGAATGCTTAAGCTAGAGTTGAGTTTAATCCAAATGAAACATAATATGATGCATAAATGATTATAAAATCTTAACAAAGAACTAGATTCAATCCATTAAACTATTCTAGGATGATCCATGAAAGCACAAAATAGAGTTAATCTAACAATTATGCTAAATGCTAAGATGATCTAGATGTATTTTACCATTATAACAATGCATGGAGATGAAAACTAAGCTAGTTGATTTACTCTTGGAAGGAGGATTATTTATAGGATTTGGGAAGGGCTTGGGTTAGGAAGAGGATTTAGGGTCAGGATCGGGGTTTGGGGTATGGTAAGATTGACCTTGGTTAAGGTTGCTCACACATGTGTGAGCAACACTAGGGAAGTGTGCCTAGGGTACCAAGAGGAAAGAGGAGACATGAGCCTCTTTATGAGGTTGTAAGAGGCCTTAAAGAGTGTGTAAGAGGCTATTAATGAGTCTGTAAGGCTCATTAATGAAGGGGTTTAACCAAAAGTCAAGGAGACATGGATTAGGCTAAGAAATGGTAGGAATCACCTCCTAATTAGATTTTGGAAGAGTTTAGGAAAGTTTAGGAAAGATTGTAAGGGTTTAGGAATGTCTAGAAGATTCTAGGGTTTTGAGGGATTAAATAAATGTTTCATTTATTTAGGGAATGTGACATAATTTATCAAATATTGATTCAATAAATGGGGGAAAATTACTCAAATTTGATTTAAATGCTTTTGGCTAGGGTTTCTTAATTAAATATCTTTAAATAAAATAGGAGGAATTAATGGCATAAATACTAATTAATTAATTAATAAATGATGATGTCATCAGGGGTTTCTGCAAAATTAAATATTTTTATTTTGGCAAAGGCTTTTTAGTTGTCTACAATGGTTATGATGTTACTTACCCCATACTTGCATGTGTATGGTTATCATGTATGTTTTTACTTCCCATTTGATGTGTTTGATATGGTTGAGGGATGAAGTCATAGTTACCTTCTTGAAAAATCCACACGATGTCCTTATCCCTGCCATTGCTTGTTATATATATATGTACATGTTTGTCTTTTATGCAAGTACTGGGCATCGACTTCCCTAAATTGTCAAGATGAGCGTGCCTTATCACAAGTCTCAGTGGTAAAAAAGGGGAGATAATGTTCAGATCCAAATCCCAACCTAAGCCATTATATTGTTCTGAAATAGTGGACAAGTTTCTAATATTTTATCCTTCCCAAATTCATCCACGTGACACAAGTTCATAGTCTTTCCCTTGAGCATGGTTATGGTTTTATTAGTTTAGTTGATTCTGGTTGGTTGATATGTGGTTATAATTAAATAATTTATTTAGATTAATTATGTGATTTAAATAAATTAGACTTGCTATATATAGTTATTTTAAATGTGGAAGTATTTAATTAATGAAGATTAATTAAATACACTATCTTAAAGATTTAATTAATTATCAAACTCACGTTTTAAAATAAAAGATAATTATTAATTTCAAATAAATTATCATGTGGAAAATAACATTAGACTAAATAAATTAATTTAATTTAATTTAAATGTAATTTAGTTGCACAAATCAATTAGAATAAATCAATAAAAGATTAATTAATTGAGAGTTAAGAGAGTTGACAGAAACAAGGCAAAAACACTTGAGTTACAAATTGAAATTGAGGGAATTATGGAGTTGATGAAAAGAAGGCTGTTGAGTTGAATTGAGTTCTAAACTTTGCATGTTGAGTTCAATTCCTATATTGGAAAGGCTTGACCATTATTCTCAACACACGGGTTTGAATATTTGGGTGAAGGATTCGAATTAGAGGATTTTTTTGTGAAAGCTTGGATTTTCTACATTTGTGGTCTTCATATGAATATTTATTCAATTGGTCTTTTGAGGTAGGATTTAGAAACCCTTGTAGTGTTAATTCTGGTATTTCTAAAAGATTGTCTTCTTCGTGCCTGTCAGATTTGGGTATTATGGTTTCTTTGTGATTTCCTTTCATGTTGAAGTTCTAGAAATTGATTGTAGGAAATTTGGTGTTTGCATGAATTCCATAATTAAATTTTGTGGTAAATTCAATTAGGGTTTGAATTGATATTATGGTTGAAATTTAGAATATTATTCGTATGTGAATTCCTCTTTGTTAAATTATATGAAAGAAATTGTGCCTCATAAACCCTAGGTTGAAAATCTATAGAATATCATTTTAGAAAATTTAGATCTGATAAGGGTTTGGAGGAATTATTAAAAGAAACACTAAAAAATGATTTAATAGTTAATTGTAGAAAGACCTAGATTAAATCAAATAAAATAGGTTCTCAATTTGTTTGTGTAAAAAAAAGGTATATATATTTTCATAGTTGATCAAAGAAAATATAGCCTTGGTTATTCTTAAATTATTCAAATATATATATATATGTGTGTGTGTGTGTGTGATCAATGCAAACCTAATATGTCTTGAAAGGCTTAAACATGTCAAACATTAGTTAAACAACATATACCTAACATATTACAGAAAGTTATTCACAAAGCCATTCAGATAGAGCCTAAACGGGAGCACCCCGTCACCATTTGATTTTCTCTAGTTTTAGGGATGTGGGTGTGCTCTCGAATCACTTGGAGCATATCCCTAATGATGATTAGGAGATATTAGGATTGTATAGGGACCATGAGAACCCTATAGTGGCACAAAACTAGGTATAGGACACTTGTTTTTCCCCTGAGGCCTTAAGGATCCTACAAGCTCAATGCTGCAATCTAAGTTAGGAATGCTTATTCTAGATTGATTTTAATCCAAAGTAGATGTGATATGATGCAAAAAGATATGAAGAACAATGAAATAAATTAATATTTATCCATTATCCTAATCTATGATGAGCTATGAAAGCTTGAAAATGAATGAAATCTAACAATTAGTATGAAAGCTTTAAAGATTTAGAACTATTATAACATTATAACACTACTATGAATTGAAAGTGAATTGGTGTTTTTCTCTTAGGAAGTGAGGGTATTTATAACATTTGGGAAGGGCTTGGGTTATGAGGATGAGTTAAGGTTAGGGGTAAGGTTTGAGGTAGAGTAAGAGGTATGGTTATGGGTATGGTAAGGTTTAGCTTGGGTTAGTGGTTGCTCACACATGTGTGAGCAGCACTAGGGAAGTGTGCAAGGGGAACATGTGTGGAAGAAGAGACATGGGTCTCTTTATGAGGCTGTAAGAGGCCTTAAAGAGTGTGGAAGGCTTTGAATGAGTGTGTAAGGCTCATTAGGGGAAGGGTTTGACCAAAAGTCAAGGAGACTTGGATTAGCTTAGGAAAAGTACATAATTTATCTTAAGTAGGTTTAGGAAAGATTTAGGGAAGATTGGAAGGGTTTAGGAAAGGTTATAAGGTTCTAGGTTTTTGAGGCTTTAAATAAATATGAAATTTATTTAGGGATTGTGACATCATTTATTGAATATTGATTCAATAAAGATAGAAAAATCATTCAAATTTGATTTAAATGCTTTCAAGAGAGATTCTTTAATTAAATATGCTTAATTAAAGGGTATGTGCAAGATCATGAGGGGCCAAAAAGTGGTGATGTGAAAAATATTCACTTTTCACTCGTCCAAAAGTGCATGAAAATGCTTGTTGACTTTTTAGTAGGCCTGGGTGTCAGTACACCTGGGCAAACTTGACACCAAAGCATAGGCCTAATCGGGTACCAGATACAATATCGGGTACCCAATATGATATCGGGTACCCGATAATTGTGGCATAAATCCAAAACCCGCAAGCCCTTTTCTTCATTTCTTTTTGCATTTTTGCTTGGGAAAACAACTTGATATATCATATACCCGATATATTTTCGGGTATCTGATTTTGGAAACAACAAATTCGACTCCCCAACATATTTGGTAAGTAAATTATTTATATATTTTTATTATTTTATTTCATTTTCATGCTAAATGTAGCTTTTTTTGTTGAAATAGGGTTTTGTATTTATATTTGTAATAATATATGAAATCAGATTGAAATTTAGATTTGTTTTTTATTTAATCAGGCATGGTTGACAACAATGAAGAAAATAAGCATCCCGCACCAAATAACGATCCCAAAAACAATCCCCCGTATCTAAACCCTAAATCTTTACAAGATTTGATACAAGAAAATTTGAACACAATACAAGGTTTCCAAAACACATATCAAAATATACCTACATTAGGTCCCATGCTTGCCACACTAAATACAATTGTTGAAAATGTTGACATAGTCATGCAGGAACATAATGCTGCTCTTCATTGGCATGATGATATGCGTGCCCAATTTGATGATGGGCTTGACCATGATGGGATTGCACCCCTTAATATAAGTAAGGAAGATATAGCCACCCTTTTTGTTGATCCTAAAACCAGAATACAAGTTGACCCCAAAAAGCCCAAATTATCAATAAAATGGTGCACAAATGAAGCAATGCACACACACTTTTGGGATCGCTAGTGGATGGTTTTTGATAAACCACCCCATAGCAATTTGGAGATCCCATTTTATTTCATAAAAAATTTGTATGCTAAGTTTGTGCTTGGTCACCATGTTAATTATTGGAGTATGAGGCCCAACATGGGTGTAGGCGGAGGAGCTCCTCAAACTAGGCCATTTTCCCAACACAAAAAGGCCACTACCTTTGTCCCCCTCACTGATGTCGCATCCCCTCCTCCAGTGCAGCATCCTGATATCATTGCAAAGGCTGCCTCACAGACTATTAGGGCCATTCATTTATTGAGTGATCAGTTGATCATGTAGACCAGGTCAATGTTGCCTCATGGTGTGGATGATGCTGGCGCATCTACATCTCGTCAGAGTTCACATGTATGTGAGCCCCATATTTGCATTATATGCAGGAATATGTGCCTCAGACTACTTACTGATGCTGATACATATCAGTTACATGTTATTGATGAGGAGGATACAAGAGACGTAGCTGCAGAGTCTACAACACCTCATGGAGCATCTACATCTCATGTGAGTGCTTAGGAGGTGTACACAAAGCCATTGACTCCTGTTGATATGGTAAGAGTAAACATTATAAATAAATTTGTCACATGACTTATTTAATTTAAAAATAATTTATTTATTTAGATTAGTTTTAATGATTGCATGCACTTATGTATATATATATTTTCCATATATGTTCAGTTGATGACACAGGAGGAGGTGAGACAGGTGGATGAGTCCACACTTTCGGCCATTTCATTTGGCCTTGATGACTATACGATATATTATAAATTATGTACCCATTATTATTTTTTTATATCATTTGGTGTACATGCTTAAATCTCTATCAATTAGAGCAATAAAATTCATACATTTACTAATATATTGTCATCTTATTGTGTTCTTGCAGGCTACAACTGATGTCAGTGGGGGGCATGAGGGGGTTGCTTCATCAGGTGTCAACAAAGGAAAGGTAGTTAATTGTTTAAGATTAATTATGCATGCATATGTATGCCACTTGTGTGTAGTAATAAATATTTTACTTGCACTTTATTGTATAGGGTGTGGCTATTGATGATGTCCCGACACCGGTTCAGGAGCGTAGGGTTACAGGCATCTTGATTCAGAGTGATAGCCCAATTGTACATAGACTTTTACATATTGTTATTTGTATTTTGTAACCAGGGTTGTTATGATGAAGTACATTGATATATAATTGACAATATTTTTACTCTCATAGGTTACTCTGACTATGAGGGAGGGCCCACGAGAATCTTTCGTATCTTTGTTGACCCAACCCACTATTCCAAAGGAAGGATCACCAGATGTAAGTTTTAATTTTAGTTCAATCAATTTTTAATTTTATTATGCTATCATCCTATTTTGTAGATTTATTACTCTATGTTGCACCACTCTACTAATCTCATTATTGCAAATATATATTTATAGGTCAAAGCTGGTATTGCTGGCATGGTCCCTTTGCTACCCAAGACTTATGCTAGGACACCTGATCATGGTAGGCGATCAAGAGACCAGGTACAAATATTTGTATTCAGTTATAATTTTAATTAAATTAGTGTTTGAATTATGAATTATATATATATATATATATATATAGATATAGAGATATATATATATATATATATATATATATATATATATATATATATATATATATATATATATCTATATATATATATATATATATATATCTATATATATATATATATATAATATATATATATATATATATATATATATATATATATATGTGTGTGTGTGTGTGTGTGTGTGTGTACAAATCATATAAAGTAAGCAATCTAACTTGGGTTTGAACTCATTTTTTATGCAGGATCAATCAGAGCCCAACACTTCTTCAAAGAGGCTACATTTTGATGATCCCCCTACGACATAGGATGTAGTTTTAGTTTTGTGGTCATTTAGAGATGCCACTTGGCACATTTTGAGATGGCATATATGCCACATTGTACACCTTAAAACATTGATTTTGTAGACATTTTGAAATGGCATGTGCCATATTTGTATATGGAGATACTTTTGATACATTTGATACTTTGTATATATAGAACATGTTCATTTATATGTTATATTTGCGTCATCTTTTGTATAGACATATTTATTATTCATGTTTATGGAATTGAATGGTGAAGTTATATCTTGACTATGATTAGCATTATGATTTAAATTATATCTTGTTGAAGTTACATTTGTTTTTATTTACTCTGGAATACCTTGTTCATGGAGCTTATTATGTTTGAGGTTTAACTTCTATAGATTTCCTAGATTTTTGGTGCTTAACTTTCCTTGTGCCTGAGACGATGATGAGGCCATCAGTACCGATACTGAAGATCATTTCTCTACAAAACAAAAACCATGCCATCTATTCTTCATCACTAAATTAAAACTTCAATTGCTGCTAATATGAGAGTTTTGTTTACCACTTCTATGAATTTTTGTATACAAATTCTATACCATAAATTATGTCGCTATTTTTCATTGTGTGAGCATTCGGTCTTACTTTCATTGCTAATTTCATATATTATCATTTTCAATTCTTTTTGTTTGCACTTATAATAATTTTAACTGCCGGCAATAATGTTTCAATATCATTGTGTATGCAGGAGACTTCATTTCATGCTATAAAAAATCTCCATTATTGTATAAGCTTATGGTCTTCATTTCCAATCTTTGATATTACCATTGATAGATATGACATGTGACTATTGACTTTTCCATTGTGTATAATATATGATTGCTTTCACAACATGATATCCCTCAGACTTACAAAAACACATCTCTTGAATATATCGTCTCTCAAATGTTCATTTAATGATTTTAATACTACCCTCGAACTATGCTCAGCACTGTGTATATTTATTTTTTATTACTGCATGGCTCCTTTGAATGTCTTCATACGCATATGTTTAATCAATCTTTAACTCATTTTGTGTTCACTTCATTTGATGAAGTTGTTGCTTCAAGGGTTGTGTTGGTTCTTCAAAAGATTTTACACTCCATGAGATACCAATATGCTTATGACTGATGTTAAGGAGTGGTTAATTCCAAATGTGGGAAATCTATAAGTAATTGGACCAACTATAGGGACAAGACTGCTCTCTTCACTTCTGGCTCTGCAAAACCAAGATGGGTACACCTGATCCAATAGATTCAACTCTATTCCTTACTTGATACTAGATCTTACAATAGATGACAGTGAGAAAGTACTAAATAACAACCTATTATTCATTGACTCTCCATCACTAAGTACAAAAACTCATATAAAATAAATAAAATGTAAAGACTGGTATTGATTGAATATTTTATGATCACAAGATTTTGATCATTTCCCACAAAGCAAAGATAGGAAAATACAGGCCAGTGCCCTATCCATTGGGCAGAATATCAGAAGACAAAATGAATACAATGATTTTTTTGGTAAGAATTGGTCCTTAAACATAAATACAAACACCTCAACTCTTCCCTACTTATAAAAAATCCTCAAAAAAGATTCAGTAAACATGTATCCCACCCTGAGCAATATTTAATCCAATCCTAGATCAAAACTCAAAGCCAAACACACACATATAAATCTCATAAAGATTTAAAGATTTACAGAATAAACTCAAAGGAGAGACAAAAATTTGAGATTTGTATTAAGCATAACCTTGAACATTGTATACATCATATTTTGAATAATGAGCTTGCAAAATAGCAGCAGTAACCTGTACTTCTTCTCTATTTCTTTGATAAAAATGATACGAAAAGTTACAATCCTTGACTGAGGGCTAGGGTTTCAAAATTTCTATCTTTTTAACACCTAAACTCTCAATACCTAGAATGATCATGGAAAATCCTTTATATACAAGGAAATGCAACAAGCTATTGATCATTCTAGGGTTTACAAAATTCCTAACCTAAAAGCTTTACAACAACCTATTAGGTTTACAATAAATACATTGATCAAACTAGTGAGATATTTGTAGATGAGCCACCATGCTTTATATCTTAAATGCTGTCCTTGGCTTCTTTCAACAAATTTGATTGTAATATCTCATATTCAATCCTATAATAAATGCCTCTTTGCACTTCAACAACCTTGATTGCTCAAAAAGTAACTATCTTACTTGTTTCAAGAGGCTGGTGGAGTATTTACTTTTTCAACATGAGGTATGTACTGATACCTCCACCTATCATACACCTCTTTGCTTGGGAAGTCAAAATTTGCAAACTTAGCCTTCTTGCTAGATAACTGCTCCCATTCATTCTCCATTTGAGTGACCTTTTGCTGAATAATATCAAAAATTGATTTTGCATTTATTAATAGCTTGATGGTGCTAATAAAAGAATAGGTGTCACTTAGGACACCAGTTAGTCTTTTTGACAAAAGTGCATCCATCTCTTCTCTCCATTAATATAATTCCTTCAATTCCCCTCACTCTGTGAGAATGGTTGGTACCAGTTCATAATTTGAAAGCATAAGTTCCCTCTTCAACATACTTGATTTCCTTATGAAGTTATCCAAAATGATGTCATATTGCACTATTTTCTTTGCAGCTTGATGCACTGGCTTAAACAAAGGGTCAGGATTTTCTTGACCTTTTGACAATAAATGAAAAAGCTTCACATTTGGAGACCTTTCAATCCATTTTTTCAAAACTAGTGATATCTCAGTCTTATCCTTATTTATAGTTGTAAACAAAGAATGTAACTTATTGACACGATTGAAGAAAATTGAGGGCTTCAAATCATGTGCAAACTGCATTACTGCATCTATCATCTTTTCTTCATATTTCTAGTTCACCAAAGTTGTGGCCTTTATACGTTCATCCTTTTCCTTCTCCAACTGCACCCTTATTTCTCTCAATTTATTATCTTCCTCAGTTAATCTTTGCTTCTCCCAACTAACCCTTGCATCCATACTTATCTCTGGGAGTGGTAATGGTGGAAAATCAACAATTGGGCTTGAGGATGAAGCCACTGCAGGCTTGTCAGAGATTGCCAATTGGGGAGACCTATGATCCTGGGGTCTAGATAACTGAGCAATCAATTTATCCTTCTGGATCAACTCAATCTTAAGATCATTATAGGATTTAAGGAAAATTTCAAATTTAGCCCTTAGTTCTTCTTTTTCTTGGGCATCTTTCTCTGCCACTTTAACATTGAACTTGGCAGTCTCCAAAATTAAGTTTGATGCTTCCACACCAGAAGTCTCTCCTACTCTCTACACCAACAAATTCCCTGCATACCCTATAGAGAGAGTCTCTCTTTTTCCTTTATCTTCCTCCCTTTTAAGGGACCACATCACCAAGGTTGCATGATCCTCTGAAAAAGCAATTCCCTTAGCAACTTGTTGGGCATGTTCTATAGTAGTAAGAGTTTTCACCTTGCTCTTCCTAACTTGATCAAAGACAATTGCATCAGTAATGTCCCACTCTGGAAAAATTAGCACCCCTGTAGTATGGACCATAGCCCTCCCTTCCTCAGGAGTAATCTTTTCAAACTGCTTCACCATTTTTGCCTTGGTCTTATTTTCTATCTCTATGATGTCCCTATCAGGGAACTCTTGTTTCTTCTTCTCACAGATCTCTTTGTATTGATTTATTTTCATTCTCCACAAAAATTGAAAGAATGCCCTAGTCCTAACAAATTTTTCATCAGCTACAAAAGAATCACTGGCTTGTTTCAAGATAGGGTCCATTTTTTTACCCTCAAATTCATTAATAGTAAGATCCATGGCCACCTCCTTAGGTGCCTCCAACATTCCTTCTTACAACTCATCATTGGAAATAAAAATGTTTCCCTCATTTCTACACTATACCAACTATTCTGCTACCCCATGTTCATCTAGTTGGATGGGGGACTGAGAAGGAGAATAGGGTTCCTCTCCTGGCCTTGATTCTTCTTGTCTCTACCTCTTAGGAGAGGGTCCTTGCATTGTTGGATCATCCATGGGTCTTTTTCCTTTTCAGGTAGAAGGAAGATCCTCACCTCTCTGTCATGTTGGAAAAAGGACACTGTAACCACTCTTCTTCTGAACAGTGTATGTTCCCTTAGGAGTTAATTTCATATATCTTGGCTGGCTCAGAATTTTCTTAGCCATTTCAGGGTCTATTTTACTCATAGCAGCCCTCTTCTCATTCACTGCATGCATAATGCCTTCAAAATGCTCCATAAGAGCCTCTATTTTCCTTGCCCATGGCTCAAATCCCTTTAATGGGTCATAAGCTTTGTCAAATTTTTTAATGAAATCTACAGTCTTCTTGTAGATCACCCATTTTTCCTTTTTTATTTCTTGAGTTTGGAGGTCAAACTCATTTCTTATTATGTCCTCAGGGAAATTGAACTGGTGCTCCATAAGAGCACACCTAATCTTATCTTTGAACATCCCTAATAGGAAACCCTCATTATCTACACATTTGATGGTGGCTGTTGGCATTCTGTATGATTGCAATACCTAGTTCAAGTGTACCCATCCTCCTTTAGTGATAACATATTGGTGAGCAATTGTGATATTAGGGAAAAAAGTCCCTCTTCCTTTACCAATAAGGGCACTCTCTTGTAGGTCACCAATCTACCTCAGAATCTCAGCATATCCTACCTTCAATGGAACTTGGTAGGGAAAAATGTAAGGTTCCTTTCTGCAACCATAGACCCTAAAAATTGTAGAAACAGGATATAAAATGATATCCCCAAAATTATGGACAATAGTAATGTCCTGACAGTATTCCTTTGGTCTGATTAATCTCAGCAACTCCCTTGGGATTCTAGGATTGTCAAAGAATAACAGTGTCCTAAGTCTCGAAGCAAAATCCCTATCAAAGGCAATGAAACTGGCATCAACTTTGTCCCATGACAAAGTTATGGTCCACAATTGGACTGGAAGGGTTTCTCCATTTCTCTCCTTCACAATGTTGATTGTTGAGCTAAAAAATTGCTCACCCTTGTATAAGAACATATGCATAAGCATTGAATACCACCCAAAAGGCCTACTAACCTTCATGTTCTTAATTCCCATTAATCCCTCATGGATTAGATCAGCCAAATGAGATGCAAATTCAAAAATTAATGCCTATTGGGGGTGTAGAGATTGTACCATCATGAACATATATGGTATTGGCATATGAGTGGCCTCATCATGCCCTAGAATTAAAGTCAAAGACTTGTAGAAACCCTGTGCTCTTTTACTGAATAAATCCATCTCGAAAGGCTCTAGTGTACTTGGATTGATGACACACATAGATCAAATTTCTTCTAGAAATTCCCTTAGAGGCCCTACTCTTAAATAATCCTTCTGGGCTTCATATATCTCTATAAATTCAATAAAGTCTATCTTCTCTAACCCAACAGAAGGGTCATTCAATGAGAAGACCTCCCTTATCTCATCCTCTGTGATACTGATTAGGTCCTTCCCATTGATATCCTTGACACATCTTGTCACTGGATCATAGCACTTAGCAATTTGTATCAATAATTTTGCATCCATAAAAACTCCAGGGACTACCAACCTCCCAATATCAAATTGCCATATGTTGCTGAGGGGGGCACAAGAGTTTCTCTATGAGTAAGCTGCTTTGAACAAAATAAGACCGTTATGATTTTCACCCACACTAGCATCTCTCAACAAATTCCCTCTATCATGGAGTCCTTCTGCTATGGAGTCCCTAGGGTTTCTTGGGAGTAGTTCTTTTAATCTAGCTACCCCATTATCTGAATGTGGTAGCAATTGCATTAAATCTTCAAAGACACCTCTATCTTTGTACTCTGTCTTCCTAGACAGTGCTCTCTTTGGCAGCATTTTAACTAGGGCTTCTTAGAATAATATATAAATACTTGAGAAAAACCCTAAAAATATCAGCAAGCCACATGATTCCTCTGACAATTTCTTCACAAACTTCAAACAATTCTGTAATTTAGAAAATTTTGACCTACTAGGCACCTGAAAGAACTTCACTTGATATCACTCTAGAGGAAAATCCAGTTCACCAGAATGCTTATGAGAGCGATAAAGAGAAAAATGATCAAATTTGGGATATATAATGTCACCAACTGTTTACAACTTATCTGCACCTAGCTCATTAAGTCTGCCATTACTAAAAGCTAGCGGCCTCAGCATTCACAGGACGTGAACAACATCACAGAGTAAAATTTTAAATTCAAACCATTGATATTATTTGCCTTTGGTGCATCGGATGATCAGCAAATAGAGCCGCACAACCCTCTTTCACTTTTTTCCAAATGAGTTCCCAGCCAATGAAAACAATTCAAATTAACCATGTGGGGAAAGAAACAACTTAACTTTGCCTGAATCGGCGCAGACAGGTGTCATTTCGTTGCTAAAGTGCGGGCATAAAAACTGAGCATTTTTATCCAGCGGTGTAATGACAACCACAAGATTCTTTCCAACTTTCAGTGCTTTATCCTTTCCCAAAAAAATGACCCCACCTTTCCCTTTGAAAAATTTATCGAATCAGGAAATGCTAGGTTGGACAAATCAGCAGGCAAGAAACCATAACTTTATCCTTGGTGTCAAGTATACTGACAACCTGACATATTATCACTGCCCTTGGCCAATAAAAAATGACCACGTCATCAAGAAATAGCAACAAAGGACCCACCTTCTGATCCCCATCTTTAAACAAGATCAACGGCTGTCGCTATACTACTGACCTTAGAAATCGAGCATCTTATCCCAGCGGTATAACAATAGCCATGAGATCCTGTCGAACCTTAAGCATCCGAGAAGGCCAGCCCCACTATGACACTTCATTTATCTTTTTGTTGAATCAAAAGATGCCACATTTATAAAAATAGGTGGGTGAGCCTTTCATTTCTTTTTTAATGTAAAATACTCTGTCAAACACCACATCACATTTATTTCAACCAATTAGAAACATACATGTTAGAGTGACATGGTAGTTTAAGGCCCCACCTACCATCTCATCCACCATATAGCATTGAATGGTTGTCGCTATACCGTGATGCTTAGAAAGGTATCATCTTCACCCAATGGTATAATGACAGTCATTGATGCACTATGTTGTTTAATCGCCAACACAACACCAAAGATGGGCCTGCCGAGACAGATGTCTACTTGTCACTAGACCGCATGTTAGAGACTCTAACAACAGGAAACCTTGAGATTTAATGACAACCACATATTTTAAAGGGTTTGATACTTAGGGAAATACCATGGGAAACTTAGGCTTTGAGGGAAATATTAAAAAGGGTCTCGATTTTATAACCTAACCACATAACATGTAAAGTGGCAAATAAAAAGGGGTTGCAAACAACACATGTTTTATTTGGAGAGTTAGTGAGCCAAAAAGGTAACACGAAATTAGAACTAGGCTTAAGACCAGCTAGGGTTCCCATCAAAATTAGGGTTTTTACCATAAAACCTTACCATCAGGTCTATAAACTAGATTTTTTTTATTCTAGCATGAATCTGGGTAAATTTAATATAGTGATAACAGGTTGATTATTGCTGACTGGACATTCATGATGAGTTTTGCTTTACCACCTCTTGTAATATTCTTCCAAATAATATGTTTATTGTCATCTTTGTAATATGCTGCAGTTGTTAACATCTACGAGGAAATGAAATTTATTAGGGTTGACTTTGATCATTAATTGGTGGTGTGTATACTTCACTCCATTCGAATGCTAATATGATGCTTAATGTTCCAACGTTGCCAAGTTGCATAGTTGTCGACACTATTTATTCAATAGTCTTTTCTATCTATCTTAATTTTTATCTTCACTTAATAGTAAGTGTTCATATATCTTGTGAGCAACCAAAAAACCTTCAATGACATCAATGACAACCTTATCAAATCTCCAACATTATTTCTCAAATGGAGGCCCTAATTTTTGTAAAAAATTAAGGCTCCATCAGGTGGAATGAGGTTTTCACTGGCGTTTACCTGGCCAACCAAAGCTGATGGAGTAGATGGTTCGATGCAATGTCAGATGGTTTGAAAGATACACTGCCGAGCCACTTTCAACTAACCCTCACTGCAAGTTTTGGCATCGACTGAGATCACCTTTCGAAATGCAAACGAAGTCAAATCACCCAAAACTGAGAGAGGTTATTGTAGACCTCAAAAACATGATCCTGTAGCCCCTGATATTTTGTTGATACCTCTCATGAGGTCTGAGCTATAAGCCATGGAAGATCAATTTCCAATCGTGCTTAGTGCACCTTGGGGTCACTTGGGTGGAGCGTGGTCGCGAGCGTTCCCCTGACTCCATGGGTGGAATAGGGTTTTCACTGGCATTTACCTAGCCAACCAAAGCTGATGGAGTAGACGATTCGATGCCAGGTCGGATGGTTTGAAAGATACACTACTGAGCCACTTTAAATTGACCCTCACTACAAGTTTTGGCATCAACTAAGATCATCTTGCCAAATGCAAACGAAATTGAATTGCCCAAAAATGAGAGAGGTTATTGTAGACCTAAGAAACATGATCTTGTAGCACCTGATGGTTTGTTGATACCTCTGATGAGGTCTAAGATACGAGCCCCAAAAGATCACTGCCCAGTTGTGCTTAGTGCACCTTGGGGTCACTTGGGTTGAGCGTGGTCGTGAGTGTTCTGGTGACTCTGTGGGTAGAACGGGGTTGTTCTTCGACCAAAACTTTTTGCAAAACCCTTCCCCACTCTCCATAATCTTTGACCGGTTCAAAGATCCATCCGGTTCTTGTTTAACCTCCTAATGACTCTGTTGAACTGTTGGATTATCAATAGGTGTGGTACAATTGTCCGGTGACCAGAATCTATTTTGAGAACCTTTGCAATTTAGAATTTTGGTTGAAAAATTAGGGAAAGATACCATTTCATATCCATAGGTGGTGGAAATAGAGTGATTCTCTTGCCCTCTGCTTCTATAATCTGCCTCCAGTGAACTATTCTTCAAAGCCTCCATTTCTGCGTAGCTAGGGTTTACAGTGCCTATAAAAGGAACAACTATGCCCCTGTAGGGACTCATGCTCATGCTTAGAATCATATTATTTTCATGCATTCCCTAACATTTAATACAAAGATTTAGCCAGCCACCTTTAAAGACCTAGAAGAAATGAAAAATAAAAATTAGGTCAAAAATACATACCGCATTTCTGTATGTAGTACCGTCAGCTTCAACAATCTAGTTGGCTTCCTTTGCTAAGGCATGAAGAACTTCATTAATGTTTTCTCTAGGAGGAAGATTATAATTTCCATATTTCTGCAAGCCCTAAATTTCTTTTGTCATTATCACTCTCCACCTCTGCTCTCTCAATTTAGTCATCTCCCTCTCCGTTGCACTCAACTTAGCCATCCTTACCTAGTCTTTAATAGAGATTCTCCAAAATTTGTATACAAAGAAATCCTATAGGAAAAAATGAAAAGTTTTTCAAAGAATATCCACAATTCATATACAAAAGCATCATATAGGAAAAATGATAAAAAATTAATAGCTAAAAGGTAAAATTTATCATTAACGCCGGTAGTACCAAGGTCATACCCGCTATCAAATCCTAGCCTATGATGTGCATAAGGAGAAAAGCAAGTAAAATGAAAGGGAAGTATGGATCAAATAGTGATGGTGAATCAAATCATATCAATATCATAATAAATGCAGAAAATACTGTTACGAACAAAAATATTTTCATATTAATGGGAAAGAGTGGGAAGAGCTTCTTGGACCCATGATAGAAGTTATAGATAAGGAGGAAGAGCTAGGAAGGGGAAAGTAGAAAAGGAAAGAATTAAGATATGCATATGAGCCTATGTCAGATGATGATGATGAGTACTCACCATCTAGTAGTAGCTCAAGTAGTGATAGAAGCTCTTCAGTGCACATGTACACTGACACAAAAAATTTAGATAGAGAAGTAACAAGTGCTGTGGAATTATCCACAGAGCAATGTGAAATGAAACCTCAAATTGGTTCATTAGTAGGCAAAGAATTTGGTCATGAACTTCATTCTAGCATCACAAATATTTCTATTAGAAATGCCTATTCATCAATGGCCTTGAATTTACAGGACTTGGGAAACTAGGTTACTCATGTTGGGGATTATCCCTCAAATGTAAGTTCATTGCCACCTTTGGCAAGGTAGTCTCACTCCTCATTTTACAAAAAAGGGCAGCAATCTATGGTCCAAGGTTTTAATTCAGATGACAAATGGAGAGATTCTCAAGGTACTGATCTCTTTCATAGAGAAGTTCCTGATTGATCTCAAGGTTCTTGTTTAGGTGACCAACTCCTTCAAGGTCCACAAATAGACCCATTGATTTCCCAAATTGGTAAAAGGGTAGATGCAATTTTAGAAAGAGTATCCCAATTGAAGAGAAATGGAAATTCCAGTGAGCATAAAGTTATTGCAGATCCAATGGGTGTATCTCCTCCACTGATAAATATAACTGCATTTCCAGAGACTTGAGTTTAAATGGAGACTGTCTGTTCCCAAACATGCCCCAGTCAAGAAAATGAACTAGATGTTGCTTGAGTAAAGAAGATAGTGGTTTATTAAAGCATCTAAATTATCCCACTTTCTATCAGTTACTACTTTTTGAGCGGCTTGCCAACTGCTTCTGTGTGGGATTTCTATAATATATAATGTCCTCATGCAAGTACATGTCAGTTTTTGTAAACATTTTCTTAGGGGTTCAAATGCGGGATAAGGTGTACTAGGACCCTTAGGAAGTCCCCATGACCCCTTTTGACACATTTGAATGCTCAAGTGTGTCTAAAGGGGTTTTAGGAACCCTTATGACACATTTGAGCATTCCAATGTGTCAAAAGGGGTCATGGGGACTTCCTAGGGGTCCTAACGCGGGATAAGGTGTACTAGGACCCCTAGGAAGTCCCCATGACCCCTTTTGACACATTTGAATGCTCAAGTGTGTCTAAAGGCATTGTAGGACCCCTTAGGACACACTTGAGGGTTCCAATGTGTCCAAAGGGGTCATGGGGACTTCCTAGGGGTCCTAACGTGTGAGAAGGTGTACTAGGACCCCTAGGAAGTCCCCATGACCCCTTTTGACACATTTGAATGCTCAAGTTTGTTCGAAGGGGTCGCAGGATCCCTTAGGACACACTTGAGCATTCCAATGTGTCAAAAGGGGTCATGGAGACTTCCTAGGGGTCCTAACACATGATAAGGCATACTAGGACCCCTAGGAAGTCCACATGACCCCTTTTGACACATTTGAATGCTCAAGTGTGTCTGAAGGTGTCATAGGACCCCTTAGGACACACTTGAGCATTCTAATGTGTCAAATGGGGTCATGAGGACTTCCTAGGGGTCCTAACGCATGATAAGGTGTACTAGGACCCCTAGGACACACTTGAGGATTGCAAGTGTGAACTATTCTTCAAAGCCTCCATTTCTATGTAGCTAGGGTTTATGGCACTTGTTAAAGGCACAACTATGCCCTTGTAGGGACTCATGCTCGTGCTCATAATCATATTATTTTCATGCATTCCCTAACATTTAATACAAAGATTTAGCCAGCCACCTTTAAAGACCTAGAAGAAATGAAAAATAAAAATTAGGTCAAAAATACATACCGCATTTCTATATGTAGTACCATCAACTTCAACAATCCAGTTGACTTCCTCTGCTAAGGCACGAAGAACTTCATTAATGTCTGCTCTGGGAGGAAGATTATAATTTCCATATTTATGCAAGCCCTACAATTTTTTTTGTCATTATCGCTCTTTGCCTCTGCTCTCTAAATTTAGTCATCTCCCTCTCCACTACACTCAGCTTTGCCATCCTTACCTACTCTTTAATAGAGATTCTCCAAAATTTGTATACAAAGACATCCTATAGGAAAAAATGAAAAGTTTCCCAGAGAATATCCACAATTTGTATACAAAAGCATCATATAGGAAAAATGATAAAAAATTAATAGGTAAAAGGTAAAATTTATCATTAATGCCAGTAGTACCAAGGTCATACCCACTGTCAAATCCTGGCCTATGACGTGCAAAAGGAGAAAAGCAAGTAAAATGAAAGGGAAGTATGGATCAAATAGTGATCATGTATCAAATTGAATCAATATCATAATAAATGTAGAAAATACTGTTATAGACAAAAATATTTGCATATTAATGGGAAAGAGTGGGAAGAGCTTCTTGGACCCATGATAGAAGTTATAGATAAGGAGGAAGAGCTAGGAAGGGGAAAACATCAAAGGAAAGAAGTAAGATATGCGTGTGAGCCTATGTCAGATGATGATGATGAGTACTCACCATCTGGTAGTAGCTCAAGCAATGATAGAAGCTCTTCAGTGCACATGTAGATTGACACAACAAATTTAGATAGAGAAGTAACAAGTGTTGTGGAATTATCCACAGAGCAATGTGAAATGAAGCCTCAAATTGGTTCATTAGCAAGCAAAGAATTTGGTCATGCACTTCATTCTAGCACCACAAATATTTCTATTAGAAATGCCTATTCGTCAATGGCCTTGAATTTAAAGGACTTGGGAAACCAGGTTACTTATGTTGGGCAATATCCCTCAAATATAAGTTCATTACCACCTTTGGCAAGGCAGTCTCACTCCTCATTTTACAACAAAGGGCAGCCATCTATGGTCCAAGGTTTTAATTCAGCTGACAAATGGAGAGCTTCTCAAGGTACTGATCTCTTTCATAGAGAAGTTCCTGATTCATCTCAAGGTTCTCGTTTAGGTGACCAACTCCTTTGAGGTCCACAAATAGACCCATTGATTTCCCAAATTGGTAAAATGGTAGATGCAATTTTAGAAAGAGTATCCCAATTGAAGAGAAATGGAAATTCTAGTGAGCATAAAGTTAAATTGCAAATCCAATGGGTGTATCTCCTCCACTAACAAATATAACTGCATTTCTAGAGACTTGAGTTTAAATGGAGATTGTCTGTTCCCAAACATGCCCCAGTCGAGCAGATGAACTAGATGTTGCTTGAGTAAAGAAGATAGTGGTTTATTAAAGCATCTGCATTATCCCACTTGCTATCAGTTACTAATTTTTGAGTGGCTTTCCAGCTACTTCTATGCCGGATTCCTATAATATATAATGTCCTCGTGCAAGTACATGCCAGTTTTTGTAAACATTTTCAGTTCTAAAGTGTTAGTGAGCAATATCAAAGAAAAGGTTCTTGCATGTGTTATTTAGACACATATCAATAAATTAGGAAACCAATTTTCTCCCATTACATGACAGAAATGCGTAGATTCACTTTGTCAGTATCAATAGGCAACAAGATGAGGGAAGAAATATATTTGTGAAGAGGAAGTACAAATGTTACTATCCAAAACCATTTGGAGAGTAATATTCTTCTCCTGATTGTAATAAGAAACTCAAAATGCAGAAGACACCAAATAGTTGGGGCATTTATTTCCTATGACCTATGTCAATTTCAGTTCAATTCCTAAGGATGATATTCTCAATGTGTAAAAATAAACTGATGTGTTATTTTAAAATGGTGTTGACTAAAATTTATGAACATATGTCAAATATCCATTTTTTCCAGAATTTGAAATAGAACCAGTGGCAATATAATCAAATTTGTGAATTTCACATCCACTCATTGGATGTTAATCAAAAGTACAACATAATAATATTTTTGAACCGATAAACAATCTTATTCTTACTTCAAACCTACTCCTATGTATGTGGTTTCTTGGAGGTATCTACTAAACAATGTGTGGATCTGTAATGTCCCTATCCAGGACCTTACTCACTTTGCTTAAAACTCCTAATTAGAATTTGGATTTCTAATGCCTGCTGTGATATTATTGAAGTTTGCCTTGCTCCTTACTAATTAATATTGTAATGAATTGGTTATCCTTCCCCTTCTCTCTCTCTCTCTCTCTCTCTCCTACTCTCTCCCCTTCCCCTTCTCTCTCTCTCTCCTACTCTATCCCCTTTCCATTCCTCTCTCTCTCTCTCTCTCTCTCTCTCCCCTTCCCCTTCTCTCTATCTCTCCTACTCTCTCCCCTTCCCCTTCTCTCTCTCAACTACTCTCTCCCCATCCCCTTCTCTCTCTCTCTCTCTCTCTCTCTCTCTCTCTCTCTCTCTCTCTCTCTCTCTCTCTCTCTCTCTCTCCTTCCCCTTCTCTCTCTATCCTACTCTCTCCCCTTCCCCCCCTCTATCTCTATCTTTGTCTCTTCCTCCCTCTCTCTCCCTCCCATACTCTCTCTCTCTCTCTCTCTCTCTCTCTCTCTCTCTCTCTCTCTCTCTCTCTCTCTCTCTCCATTATCTCTTCTCTCTCTCTCTCATCATCCTCTCTCTTTGTCTCGAGCTATCTCTCTCTCACACCTTCTCACTCTCTCTATTCCTCTCTCAGCCCCTACCACCTTCTCACTCTCTCTCTTCCTCAATGGCCACCCATGAATTTTTTAAATGGCTGATTAATTTCCTTTGCTTCTTTCAATGGCCATCCATGATTTTTCTGCAATCTTCCAACCTTTCGTACATAGTCATAAAATACATATTAATATATTATACATATAAAATAATATATACTATATGATATATAATGTAACATTTAATATTAATATATATTAAATAATATTTAAAATGTAAAATGTATATTATATAATATTTAATATATAATATTATATATAATATATAATTCTAATATATAGTTTTTGATATTAATATATAATTAAATAGTATTTAATGTAAAATGTATATTATATAATATTTAATATATATAATATATAATCTAATATATAGTTTTTAATATTAATATATATTAAATAATATTTAATGTAAAATGTATATTATATAATATTTAATATATAATTGATATTATATAATATTTAATATATCTAATATATATCTAATATATAGTTTTTTATATATAATATATCATATGAAGGATGGAGAAATGGGAGGGAGAAAGTGGAGGGAAAGTGAAAATTCAAAATTCTACCATCATATTCAGGTACTCGATTAGGCTCGGTATTGCTTTGTGCACCAAACCTACATGGTCAACTATTGAAATGTCTCAAATACGTGCTTTCCCCCTATTTCTATGAGTTCCAAACTTTGACAATGTAGTTGACGACTTTTTTTCACGCGAATTTGATAAAATGAAAAGGGTATCTTAAGGAGATTATCAGCTTTCTATCGATATAATTGCTGTCAAATTTTGAATTCGGTAAGTAATTATTAGTTATTTTCTAATTGAGCTACCTCTAAAGTGCTGATTTATATACTAATTGAAAAATGACTATAACTTTCAGACAATATAACATTTTTGAAATCCGAAAAATGCATCACATTCTATGCTTCGCCTACTATAAGGAATTTTTTTTTTTTTTGAATTTTGTAAAGTTTTGAATGAGTTAAGGTGGTCAGACACGAGAGTTTTTCTAATTCTGAAAATGTTGTAGCAGAAAATTCATAATTAATTTTTTTTTTGGAATAAAATTACAAAAAAATATGCGTCACATCCAGGCATAAGTCTACTACTTATATATAAAATCTTATAATAAAATATTATCATTTGATTATGATTAAGGTGGTCAAACATACACCTACTTCTTATTTTTTTCCAGAAATTTTTGTACTGCTGCATTGAAATCTATACTTTTCACTAATCATATTAACTTTTTCTCAAAAAAGGCCTAGTAGTTTAGAAACTACATTCAATTTTCTATAGATTCTATTCTTACAAATTTTTGATATTAGGTTCATAGCTAGTTGAAATTTTCACGTCAAGTTGACTAACCCTGATTTGCTGATTTTTCATTGCCACTTAAGGGCATAGTTTGGCCCCTCATGATCTTGCACATACCCTTAAAATAAAGGGAATTAATGGCATAAAAATATATTAAATGAATAACAAATGATGATTTCATCAGGGGTTTTTCAAAAAATAAAAATACTTTATTTTCTAAAGGATTTTTAGGTGTCTACATGTTTCCCCTCTTTGATGCGATGCCGCAAGTGGCATGGCATCAAAGACAAGAAAATTAGATGCCCAAGGCTAGAATTTAGAGGAATAAGGGGTTGTGCCCCCTCGAAAAAATAACACAAAGAGGAAACTTTGTGGAATTTTCTCGAAAGGAAACAAAAGGAAAGAAAGAAGGAAGAAGGGAGGATAAATAACCAAGCTTCCAAGAGCAAAGATGGGTGAATGCAAGGTGAGATGGAATGCAAAATGCAGGATGTAGCTACATGAAGATGCAAGATGCAAGATTAATCTAGATGATGCAAGATGGGGGATTTGGGGAGCTCCAAGTGAAAATGTAGAGAGCACAACCTAGTTTGATATAGCAACAATAGAGACCTACCAAGGATACCAGGATCACAAGGCCTTGTCACCGGCATTGCATAGGACTAATGCTAAAAAGACATGTAGGGTTTCCCCAACATCACACATGAATCCAAGAAGAAGTATGGTAGAAACGATGTTGGAGAAACCACAAGCAAATGACATTTCCCAAGTGCACCATGTGACCCAGAAGATCACATGTGAAACATGCAAGGGTCATGTCTGACTGACTCACAGTCATAAGCAAAAGATCAAAAGACCTTGCCCTAAATTGTCCTCATTCGTAGCGCACCATGATATAAAAGATTGTGGTGACTTTGAGTAGAGAACAACAAGAAGCTGTAAAATATTAACAAGATCCAAAGGACAAAATCCAAGACCAAAATGATAACTCCAAAAAGACATCCTTTTCCAAGGAGAGAGATTTGATATGACTGATTTGATTGATGGTGGGAAGATTGGTCTGAACGTGTGGAAGGATACATCAACATAGACCTAGTGTGATTGGTGGAAGATTAGGTCTGATAGGAGGAAGGATACATCCTCAAGGAACCACTGGTTGATGAAATAATGAGTGTTGTTGTTCACTGGCAAATGATGAGGTTCAAGAATAATCGCTGTGATCAAGAATAGTTGACAATTGATGTTGCTGAAGTACAAGGCTAGATAGGACAAGATTTATGATCAAATGCTATTGTAGGACTAACAAGGATATGTACAACAAGATGCAATGATATGTATAATGGATGGGGAGATATTTACAATGGCTATGTACAGAAGCTTAGGATTTGGGACAAGAAGATTTCTCTATACAGGAAAGATTGCGCTATACATGATATATATAGGAAGGATTGTGCTATACATGATATATACAGGAAGGATTGCGCTATTTAGGAGATAGTACAAGAAGGATTGCACTATTCAAGAGATAGTACAAGATATGGTACAGGATATGTGCAAGATATGGTACAAGATATGTGTGGGTGGGATTGTGGATTTTCTTGAGGATTATAAAAGAGGAATGCTGGGGGATGGTGGATGGGGATGGGGATGGTATAAAAAGGACTAAGATTTTGGGGTGGGGGGGAATGGGAGTTTGATAGATAATGACTCGGTCCACTATGTATGGCACCTGTTTGCCAGGTTTTCACCAACATATTTGTCCAAGGCTCTTGAATTGCCAAGTTTTCACCATTGGATGATTATTTTTCTTTTCTTTTTTGATTTTTTTGTATTTTTCTATTTTTTCCAAATTTGTATGGATTTTTTGAATATGTAGGATTTGGTTCAGGCATAGAACATCTTTAGATGTATGATGTTGATTGGATCATTCAAAGGCTCACCTTCTAGTGTAGATAGTTGATAGGCTCTGGAGCCGAAGCATGCTGTGACAACATAGGGGCCCAGCCAAGTAGGCTCAAACTTGCCTTTCTTTTCTCTATGTGCTTGGACCTTTTGATTTTCCTTTAGAACCATGTCACCAACTTGGAATTGTCTAGGATGGACCTTTTTACAACTCCTTTTGAGTCAATTCTGGTATGAAACTAGGTGATCATATTCTTGCTATCTCTTTTCATCTAATAGGTCTAGCTGTGTGAGACGTGCCACGCGATAGTCCTCATCAGTGGTATAGTTTTTCATGGAGACTCACAATTATGGGAGGTCAACCTCAATTGGTAGAATGGATTTGAAACCATATACAAGGGAATATGGGGTGGTGCTTATGAGAGTGCGATAAGAAGTGTGATAGGTTTAGAGGGCATGATTGATTTGGAGGTGCTAGCCATGACCATAATCATTGACAACCTTCTTGAGGATTTTAAGGATTGTTTTATTGGTTGCCTCAGCTTGGCCATTTCCTTGAGGGAAGTATGGATTGGAGAAATGGTGATGGATGTGGAGTCTGGCATACAGATCATCCACATGCTAGTTTTCATAAGGTGTGCCATGGTCTGTGAAGATGGTAGATGGTATACCAAAGTGGCAAACAATATGGTATAAGATGAACTTGGATATTTGGATGCCAATAGTTAGGGTGAGCAGAATCACCTCGAACCATTTTGTGAAGTACTCTATGGTAGTTATTATGTACTTATGTCCATCAAAAGAGAGGGGAGTGATTAAGCTAATGAGTTCAAAGCCCCAACATGAAAATGGCCAAGGTGGTGCAATGGGATGCAAGTCTTGTGCTGGTGCATGTATCAGATTTGCATGCTGTTGACATGGTAGACATTTCCTAATGAACTCACAAGTATCATGTTCCATGGTTGGCCAATAATACACAACTCGAAGCAACTTCTTTTCTAGAACCATGCCACTTTTGTGGGCACCGCAAATTCTAGCGTGGACCTCTTGTAAAGCTAGGATGACCTAATTTGAATCTAAACACCTAGAGAGGATGTTGTGATATCCCCAATGATAAAGGGTGTTGGCTACAAGAGTGTAGCGGGAAGCTCTATGAATTAGGTTTTGGTGTTGGTTATTGGTGAGATGGGGAGATATGATACTATTCTTTAGATATGCATGGATGTTGTGGTACCATGGGGACTGAGGACCAACCAAGACACACCATTTCTTCATCGGTATTCGCATAAGAAAGCGTGTGTAGCTACTCGACTAAAAATTCATACTGAGTTGAATCATGAGGGATCTCCAATAAGGATCTGATGGTTTCCATTGCATTGGCTGCTTTGTTCTGAAGTCTTGGTATCTGTGTGAACTATAGATTTAGGAAATGCTCTTTCAATCTGTCCACCAGTTCTTTGTAGGGTAGCAACTTTTCATCCTTTGTCTGATATTCATCTAGGACTTGCTTGATAATCAACTGTGAATCTCCAAACACTTGTAGTTCTATTATGTTCCATTGAATAGCTATCATGAGGTCTGAGATGAGTGCCTCATATTTTGCAATGTTATTAGTACATGAGAATCCCAATTTGAATGATTTTGGAATATAGTCACCTTGAGGTGTGATGAATAGGATTCCTGCCCCTAATCCATGCGATGTATAGGAGCCATCAAAGTATAGCTTCCACGTGGGCTGTTCTTGGATCATACATAGGTGCTCATCAAGGAATTCCATGATTAGTGGATAGGCATCCACTAGAGGTGCTTCTACTAGTTGATCAACAATGACTTTCCCTTTGATTGTTTTTCGATCTATGTACTGGATGTCAAAATCGCTAAGTAGCATGAACCATTTTTCCATACAGCCTGTAAGACTTGTCCTTGATAACTGTGTGATGATGGATATCACCTTCATGAAATTGAGATCTAATAGCATCAATTTAAAGAACATACAATGCAAATCTAATTTAAAATGAAACTATAATCTAGAACATCTCATGGTTCTCTAGAAAGAAGTGGTAAATGAAGCTCTTAGCTTAGATCCTCACTAGTGACACCTCTAAAATGAGAATTATGCTTCTACTATTCTCATTCAATGCTTAATCTAGCTCAAATTGACAAACTACAATGATAATTTCTCTAAATGCTCTTAATTTGCTCTTAGAATGCACTCAATTGCCTATAATAACAATGCTTTGCAAATGAAGTTCTAAGATGGAAATGCTCTTGAAAATGCCTCATATTTATAGTAAATGTCCAAGGGTAGGGGGTGGAGTGAAGTAATCATGGTTATCCCTTGGTTGAGTCAAATACTTTGCATTGTTCATAAATGGGGGGACAAATGAGGGGACAAGCCTTTAAATGGTTTCAAAGCTTTGGACAATTCAAATGTTTGAGTGATTTATGTCTTTTTGTCCTCAATTCTCATCGGTTCATCAACTTTGTTGAAAGAAATTAGGATTTATTAAATTCAATTAATTAATTAAATTTAGCCATGTAAGGGTAATGGGTTCATTTTGATTTTTGATTAAAACAACTATACAATTAATTGATTAAAATCAATTATATATTGTTTTTGGTCCCTTTAAGCTTTGATTTAATTATTTAACATCATTATTTAATTTCTCCTTTTCTTTAATTGATTTTGTCCAACTTTATTTAATTATGTCCATTTTTAATTGATTTGATCCATTTTGACAATTTAGTGCATTTTATTGATTTTTAAGCCATTTAATGATTTTTGCAATTTAAAAGCACTTGTCCAATTTTGTGTGTCTACAGATGCCCCTCTTTGAATTGATGTACAAAGAACATTGATTCAAAGATTCTTTTGAGTCATGATTTCTTTTTAGGTCCTGATTGCTGGTTCACTGATATGCCTCTGATACTGATTGATTGCTGCCTTTGATACGATATGATATGATTGTTGCCTTTGATCTCCCATGGTTTCAGCTGAACCATGGGTTACTTACTACAGTGGCAGAGCGATGGCACTCTAACCACAACACATTTAATTTACCCTATGGAGAGATGATGATCACGCTGGAGGACGTGTATCAATTACTACAGATTCCTTGCAGAGGAGAGTTGGTATACTATGACTCCGTCTATGATTCTACTATCTGCAGACGAGTGTTTGGGGAAAACACTATAGGTTATGGTGATATGATCACATGGCCTCAGTTTTCTTCCTTTCTGAGATTGGAAACTATACTTGGTGCCTTGATTGGTGGTTTGCTCCTTCCTAATCAACGAGGTCACAGTTTTTCTATCAGATGGGGCAGGATATTGGAGGATTTTCTTGCTCATCCTCAATGCTTTGATTGGGGTTCTTGCATCCTTGCTCAGCTTTATCATGATTTACATGAGGTAGTGTACATATAGAGTTCTACATTTTCAGTTGGTGCTATTGTTCTTCAATTATGGATATGGGAGCATCTTCCCATTACTAGGCCCATTTCTAATAGGAGACGACCGCGGGGATATCCTTATGTTTTTTTATATACTGGGATGGTTACTCAACATCATTTGGGTCATCTGGACTACTGGTACTGACAGATAGATGATATTGATCAGGTGATATGGCATCCCTACCTTGGTTGTGATCGATGGAAAGAGGATGAGGATGGGTTATCTTATATGTTTTCTCCTCACTAGATGATTGGGTGCACTACTACTAGTATTGAGCACTTCTGCTTTGATAGAGTTTTGAGATAGTATGGTTGGATGCAGGGTATGCCTCAGGGCAATGCTTTATATGTGCGAGTATAGGCAGAGACATCTATGTGAGGGCCTTGCATTGATTATGAGTTTTCCTTAGATCAAATTGTGGGTATGACTATGTGTAGATGTGAGATGCTTGCTGGTATGGCAGATGCTGGTATGTCTCATGAGTATGAGGACTGGTGGGATCGTAACAGGTTCATTTGTTTCACTGATCCCTTAGAGCCTATTCTTGGTCGATGTGATGGTGGTGCTGCTGATGGTGGTGGTGGTAGACATAGGAGAGGATGAGGACATAGAGATCCTCATGGTGATAGACATGGTCGGGGTGATGGCAGAGATATATAGGTTGATGCAGTCCCGACAGTTCATCCTAGAGTAGCAGTTAGACAGGACAGAGCTCAGAGACAACAAAGAGCTTGGAGACAGGCTCATGTTGATGTTGCTAGACATATTCCTATGGGTTTAGATCCTTTGGTGTAGTTACATCAAGTAGCTTTGGCACAGTAGGATGATGATGCTCAGCAGGATCAGGCACAACAAGTTCTAGCACAACAGATGCCTCCACTAGTTCAGCAGCCATAAGATCAAGGGTAGGGTGCACAAGATGCTCCCACTATCGGTTTATTAGCTTGAGATATGTAGGTGCTGAGGGTAGATATGTCCACTGTTGTGGGTCATTTGGATCAGGTTGCCTCCTTGCTGCAATAGTTTGTGTCAACCATGGTTGTTCAGAGACAGGACGAAGCAAGCACTTCTTAGGCTCCTCCTCCACCAGATGGTAGAGATCCAGGTGCCACAGGATCATGATTGACTGCTGATAGACTCATCCATCATTGATGTCCTTTGTTCCCCATTTCATGCTATTTGACTGATCAAAACATTTGATGTACCCCTTTTGATGATATTGTATCTTGATGTACTGGTTTGATGGATCATTGATGAACACTTTTTTGATGATATATGATGATATACTCCTTGGATCATCTTGATGAGTTGTTTATGAGATTATCTTTATGCAACTATATGATGTGTTATGCATTTATGATTTATGCTATGGATGCAATTATTTTATGATATAGATAAATGAGTGCAATGATGTATGGATTTTGATGAGATGCTTTTCTATTTTTCAATGTATGGATGCTAAATGTTTTATGGAAATGCACATGTATGTCCCTATGTTTTTTATTTTTTTCAAGTACTTAGATGTATGCAATGAGAACTCTTATTTACATGAATGTATGATGTATGGAAAATGATTTCTTTTCTTTTCTTTTTTTGATATATGAGTAATGAATAATGATTAATGCTATGCATGAATGCAAAAGATAATCTCACTTGCGTTGTTTGGAATCATGGATTATGATGAATGTTTGAATTTGATCTTCCCCTATTTCTTTGATGTTTGAAACAACTCAAGTTTTATTGATGTGCCCCCCTTTGTCCTTGGAAATTAACTATAAATAAATGCAATTAACTTAACAAGATAATGCAATGCAATTAATCTAATATGATAATGAAGTTAATCTAACATGATAATGCAGTTAATCTATCATGATAATGCAACCTAAGTGTCACTAGCTTTTAGCAAAGAAATGCCATGAGGCTAAATTTTCATCATTGAGCATTTTTGGGATGGAAAAGCTAGTACAATCATCATTGACCACATCATGATGATATGAATACCACTTTTTATCACTTTTTGGTAACCTCATTTTGAAACTGGTACAACCCTCACTAGTTGGATGACCAAACTATGGTAGTCTAAATACCAGTGTCAACGGATTCAATGTTGCAAGTGGATTTTTGGTATTAAGATATGGAAGACCTAAATAGCCAAGGGATCCATTTGCGTAAACAAGAAAAGGTTAATCCTTCCTCTTATGAGATAGTCCTCGATGGTTCTTTGATGACCATGTTGTTAGATGAATTCTCATAAGTTGATGAATCTTCCTCAAAAAAATCACTCAAAGGCAAGAAAATATCACGCCTCTATCATGGCCAATCTAGTCGAACCATCATTGATTAGCTAAATAGATGTGATAAAAAGTCAATTTCCTAAAAAAAATTATCAAAAGCTTTAAGTGTTTTGCCATGTTTTCATGATTTTCAAAAAGTATTTCAAAGCATTCTGATCTTTAAGATGTTTTGTCAATTTTTAATCCCGAATAATAAAGTCAATGAAGGCTCATGGATCAAGTTGTAGGATCAAATACTTGGGTTGTGAATAATGATAGCCATCAAAGGTTCATGAAAATCACTCTCTCTAAAGTTTTGATAAATCTTTCTCTCACGTGATTGATTGTAGCACTTATTGAATCCATATGGTACCAAAATTCCAATCCTTTCCTACCCCCAAGTGCTAAATGTGATCATGTGACAAAATTAGGGCTGTAGGCAATGCAACAATGTGATTGAAAGCTTTATTATGACTATATACAAATGACGGATGCAATGAAGGTTTACAAATGGGATGTTGGAAATGCAATATGTACACATGTGACTAGGAAAAGACAAACTTAAGGGAACAAAAGGTGCTTGTTTACCAAGTTTTCACCCTTTGGACGGATCAAGCTCTTTTTTCTATTTTTAAAGCTTTTCTCTTTTTTTTGCTATGAAGGTGCCTATTTGCTAGGTTTTCACCAAGGCACTTTTTTCTTTTTCCAATTTTTTTGTATTTTTCTTTTTTTTTTTCAATTTTTTTCTCTTTTTCCATATCATCAAGGCACCTATTTGCTAGTTTTTCACCAAGACAACATCTTATTTGAATGTTTTTGATCTTTGGTGCTTTTCCAATGTTTTGGTATTTTCAAGATCTCTTTTGAACTATGTACAATAAATATGATGCTCTCTCATCTAATGCTCTTTATACTCTTTCATTTGACTCATGTGAAGAACCTTTTGAGATGAATACTGTTGATGGGTTCTTGGAGTTCCTCTCCTTCACAATCTAATAACTTATAGGTTCCTATTCCAAATGAAGATACTATGATGAATGGGCCAAGCCAATTAGCTTCCTATTTTCCTTTCTTCTCTCTTTCAACCGGATTCTTTGGGTTCTCTCGCAACACTAAGTCTCCTACCTAAAAGACTCTCAATTTGATATGTTTATTATGGTTCCTCGAGATTCTATTTTGATACACTTTTAGGTGCTCATAAGCTTGTGTTTGATGCTCTTCAAGTAACTCCAATTGTTGAAGTCTAGCGAATCTATAGTCTTCATCTATAATCAATCCTTGTAATGACACTCATAGAGACGGTATTTCAACCTCTAATGGTAGAACTGCTTCAGCCCCATAGACTAATGAGAATGGCGTGGCTCCCATAGGGGCTCTTATGCTAGTTCTATAGGTCCACAATGCTGGATTAATTTGCACATGCCAATCCCTTCCTAATTTATTGACCGACCTCTTCAAGATTTTCAAGATATTCTTATTCGTGGCTTCGGCTTGCCCATTTACCTGAGGGTAATAGATTGATGAGGAGTGGTGAGTGATATGAAATGTTGCACAAAGTTCATCAACATCCTTGTTTTTGAATTTTTTTCCATTATCTATTATTATGGCATGAGGAATACCATATCGGCAAATGATGTGATTCAAGATAAACATGGAAATTTGTTTGCTTGTTTCCATTATCAAAGGAATGACTTCTACCCACTTCGCGAAATATTCTGTTGCGGTTATGATATATTTGTGCCCATTTGAAGAAGGTGGGTAGATCACCCCAATCAAGTCAAATCCCCATTGGTAAAAAGGCCATGGTGTAACAAATGGGTGTAATTCCTATGCCGGTGCATGTATCATGTCACCATGATATTGACATTTGCTACATATCTTCACAAAATGGCAAGCATCCTTTTCTAATGTCTTCCAGAAATACCCTAAGTGAAGGATTTTATTAGCTAGGTTTAAACCACTTGAGTGTGACCCGCAAATGCCTTTGTAGACCTCTTGTAAAGCTAACTTAGACTCTTCTTCCTCTAGACATCTAAGTAACATCCCATCAAGACCCTTATGATACAATGTTTCTGAAAGGATTATGTAACAGGCTGATTAGCATATGAAATTGCATTTTTGGGCTCAGGATTGGTTTAAAGGTAGCACTTGGTCTTTGAGATATGTGTATATAGGGCCATACGAAGGGGAGTCATGTCCATGTAATAGAGAAACAATTTGGGTTTTGGGAAGGTTGAATGCCGGTTTCACCAACTCTTCCACCAAGAACTCATACTTCTCATTTTGATCTAGTTTTTGTAACAAGGAAGCCAAGGTGGCCATGGCCTCAACTGCTTTGTTTTTCTCTCTAGGAATCTACTCAAAAGTGATCAAGGAAAAATACTTCTTCCATCCATCAATCATAGTCTTATATGGCATCAACTTTTCATCTTTGGTGTTATATTCATTGTTGACTTGATTGATGATGAGTTGAGAATCTCCATAAACTTGTAGCTTCGTGATGTTCCATTCTAAGGCCATTTTGATGCCTATGACTAGTGCCTCATATTTTTCTATATTATTTGTGCATGGAAACAATAGCTTGTAGGACTTAGGAATAGTGTAACCTTGAAGAGTGACCAATAGTATGCCGGCCCCAGAACCTCCTTGAGTATAGGAGCCATCAAAGTATAACTTCCATGTTTTTGCTTCTATGTTTACAATGGTGGAATCCAGAAATTCCACTTGAATAGTTTGTGTAGAAGTCATGGGATTCTCAGCTAAATGATCCGCTATCACTTGCTCTTTTATTTCCTTTCTATCAACATACTAAATGTCAAATTCACTCAATATCATAACCCACTTGGCTATCCTTCCCGTTAAGGCAGTTTTGCTTAACAAATACTTGAGAGGGTCAATTTTGGCAATTAAGTTGACCTTATGCATCAACATATAATGTCTCAACTTTTGAGATACAAACACCACTACTAGGAAAAATCTTTCCATGAATGTGTAATTAAGTTCATATTTAATCAATGTCCTACTGAAATAGTAGATAGCTCTTTCCTTTCCTTGTTCATCCTCTTGTGCCAAAAGCACTCCTAGGGATCTTTCGGTAGCAGATATGTATAGAAGCAATGTTTTTCCCTTGATTGGTGGCATGAGAATAGGCGGATTTATCAAATAGGTCTTCAATAATGTGAAATCTTGATCACATTCCTCATCCCACATGAATATAGTATCCTTATGTAGCAATTTGGTGAAGGAATGACATGTTTCAGCCAATTGAGAAATAAACCTTCTTATGGATTGTATTTTGCCTTGTAAGGATCTCATTTGACTGATGTTCCTAGGTATCTCCATGTCCATTATGGCTTGTACTTTCTCTGGGTCTACTTCAATTCCTTTAGTAGAAACTATATAACCTAATAACTTGTCAGATTGGACACCAAAGGCACATTTATTTGGGTTTAATCTAACTTTGAATTGTTCCAACTGAATGAATATCTTTCTTAGAATTTGGAGGTGTTCTTCTCTTTTGTGGGACTTTGCTAGTATGTCATCCACATAATCCTCTAAAAAGGTGTGCATCATGTCATGGAAGATAGTTGTCATGGCCCTTTGATATGTGGCTCTGACATTTTTAAGGCCGAAGGGCATGACGTTCCAACAAAAGGTGCCCCAAGGGAAAGTAAAGGCTATCTTTTCTTGGTCTTTGGGTGCAATTTTTATTTGATTATAGCTACGAAAACCATCCATTAATGAGTACATGGAGTGACCTACTGTCAAATCCACTATGGCATCTATGCTCAGAAGTGGGAAATCATCCTTAGGGCATACAAGATTTAAGTCTCTAAAATCCATACACACACGAATAGATTTATCATGCTTTGTGACCGGTACAATGTTAGAGATCCATTCAGCATATGCTATCGCTCTTATAAATCCAACCTTTAACAATTTTTCCAATTCTGCCTTCACTGGGAGAGCCACATGTGGGTGCATTTTTCGTAACTTTTGCTTCACGGGTTTAACCCTGGGTCTAACATTCAAATGATGCATTATGAAATCAAGATCTAATCTGGGCATGTCGGCATATGACCATGCAAAGTTGACTTGTTGTTCTTGGAAAAACTTGATGAAATCCTCTCTTTTTAGAGGTGTAAGTGATGCTACCAAGTGTATAAATTTTGGATCCAATTCTATCCCAATGTTGACCTTTTCTGTCAGTTCTATGAGAATAGGTTACCTTTCTTCCTCATGTTTGGGCAAGGTATCCAATCTCTCTTCCTTTGGTGCCACAATTGGGTTTTCACCATAGGAAATGTCTTTTATCTTTATTTTTTTCGGTTCTAGTGGTGCCACATAGTGGTTTTCATCACTAGAAATTTTCATTTTTTAATTTTTTTTCATTTTTTTCTTTTGACTAAGAGAATGGACCCCCGATGTTCTCATCATGTCCATATTGAATTCTTTGGTGAAAGAGGGTTCAACCGCATTAAGGTATTGGATCATTGCTTGGTCATTTGGAAAATAAAGTAAGTCATTTGGCTAGGTTTGGTCCCAATCAATGAGGTCTGGATGTATCAAAAGTAAGGATTCATTGGGTAAAATGTCATCAATAGGGTTTATGGACATGAATTCATTTGAGGGTTCATACATTGTATCGTTTAGATATATGATGTGAGCTTCCTCGAGATAGTCCATGGAAGAAGGGTCAAAATCCCCTTCACTTGAGTCCTCTTCGACTTCTACGGGAAACAATGTGGGAAAAGCCACGAGTGGATTAAAACTAACATTTGAATCTACCTCCTCTGAAGGCATCCAAAATGTCTCTATCCATGCTTGATTGGTAGGTGTGTGCCCTATGGTAAGATCTTGGATATTAGGTTCTTCATTGATTTGAGTTTCTTGCCTTGGGATCTTTGCATAAGTATGTATTGCAATCACCTCCTTATCTTGACATGATTCATCCGATAGGGTATCCCACTCATAATCTTAGGAGTCATCACTATCTCCATCAGATTCTAAGGCATTTACTTGAGGATAAAAGTTTTGCATTGGGCTGGAGCTTTTGCCTTTGTATTGGTAGCCTACTCTAGATTTTTCTTCTTTTTCCCTCCAAGTAGGTTCAATGGGTTCTAGTAATCCTCTATTTCTTTGGCCTAAGGATCCTCTTCCCTTGTATCCCATCTTCTACATTATCTCAAACCCTTTCCCATATTACTCAGTTTGTATATTAACATGTTGGATTCTTTCCATGGGAGTGTTTGAAATATCTTCCTCATTGTGATAAAGCCATTCAAGGACTTCATTCTCCTCCTTGTCGAATGCTGCTTTGTCACTTTCTCTTATGAAGTAAGAGTTGTACTTATGAGGTAAGTGTTCTTTAGATGGTTTTCCATGTGTCCTTGGAGATGTGGGCATGTCGAAGACATTTTTTTTTCTATAAGGAAGATCCTAATCCGGAATAAGAACCGTAAAAAAAAATACCTATTAAACCAATAGGGAAACGAAGTATTCCTCTACTCCTTTTGAACTAATTTTTCATTATTTGTCAAATGCCTCCATCATCTTATCCATTTTCTTGTAGTTTTCCTTTTTAGCTTCATCTTTTTCTTCTCTAGTAGGTTTTTAGGGTACTATCTCAAATTTGGGAGTTTTATATGAACCCTCATTAGTAATTGGACCCTCGTAGCTCATCTTTTCCTTTCCCTTAGTTGATGTCGTTGAGCTAGCTTGAGGAGGGTTTTGAGTATCATTTAATGTTATGACCGGATCATCCATTTTGGTATCTTCAATGGTGACTCTTTGAATGATTCCTTCCTGGTTATGTGGAATATATAACTGATGAAGGGGTTTGAGTGCATTGCACTATTGGAATGGGTTTGAGTCCCCTCCAACCATGATTTCTTCACCCATGTATGTAAATTTGATGCATTGGTGGTACGTGGATGGGACTGCTTGCATCTCATGAATCCATGGTCTCCCCAAAAAAATATTATAAGTTAACTTCATGTCCAATACTTGGCAATTGGTGTCCTTCTTGATGGTTCCCACTTGTATGGGCAATACGATCATGCCTTTAGAGGCCCTTTCGACTTCATCATAAGCCTTGATAGTGATTTTTTTGATAGGGTCAATGCAAGACTCGGACAACCCTAAGGATTTAACAAGACTTAATGTACAAATGTTAAGACTAGCTCCTCCATCAATGAGGGCTCTTTTGACTCTATGCCTTTCTATTAAAACCTCTATATGAAATAGTATATTTTGAGGATGGGTTATAGACATGTCATCTTGGTCAAAAAATGAGAGACAATGAGGTGCCACAAGATGACCTACCATATTTTGGAACTTCTCCTCTTCTAAGTTAGTAGGAATGTTTGTCTCTATTAGAGATTTTTCCAAAATATCCTTATGGTTAGAGGATAACTTCAATAACTCCAAGATAGAGATTTGCACTGGAGTTCTTTGCAACTGATCAACCAAGCTATAAGGTTTTGCTGCTGTAGAAGGTTGTTTGACCACGATGTTGGACTGCAGAGTGCTAATAACTTTAGGAGCAGCCCCTTGTAGGATCATTCTAGAAGTCTACCCTCTTGTAATGACATTTGATGCCTCTTTTTTGGGTTTTTCATTGATTATTATAGCATTCACAATGTTATCATAAGGTGGTGAAAAGTTAATGTTATTGGCACTTTGTCTCTTGCCATTAGATGTCTCCCCTTTGTCATGTTTGTAAAAAGGTTGTTTGAATGCTGTATGATCTTCATTGCTTTGAGGTCCATCAATGGTGATCGTGCCATTATCAATTAAGTCTTTCACTATATTCTTTAGCTGCAAGCATTCATTTGTTGTGTGCCCTCGAATCCTATGGTACTCACAATGGCTATTGGCACTCCACCAACTAGGCTTGTTTTTTGGCTCATAAGGCTGAATGCTGGGTAAAGTAATGACATTACTAGCCATGAGAGTCTTTAATGCCTTTTCGAGGGGTTCACCCAATGGTGTGAAGTTCCTTTGAGGAGTGGGCACCAAATATTTATCAAATCTATTATTTCTTGCATTATTTCCTTGGTTGCCCTTATTGGCATTGTTGTTATTGGAAGGTGCATTGGATGTCTGATTGGTATTATTCACCTGATTAGGTGCCCTTGTAAGAGAAAATGGGACCACCTTCAAGTTGTTGGACTCCACCACACCATCATTAACAATTCCCTTATTGTTGTTCTTATACCGACTATTACTATTGAACCAATTATTCTTCTGATTGTTTCCATTGTTGGAGTTATTCTTATTATCTTTATAATTTTAGTTCTCCACTTTTGACCAACACTTCCTCCATTGTTACTCCATTTTCAATTAAATCCTGGAAGGTCTTGGGACATTGCATTCATAATTGGTAGTTCAACTGATTTCTTAAACTATTTATGAAGATATCCATCTTCTCTTTTCCAGGCACGCTCCTAGGATATCTTGCAAAAATTGTCCTCCATCTTTGTAGAAAAGTGAGGAATGCCTCTCCATCCTTTTGTTTAGTGTTACATAATGTTATCATCGTGACCTCATGCTTCATGTTAAATGAGTAATGGGCCACAAATTTTGAAGCTAACTCTTTGAAGGTCTTAATGCCGAAGGGTAACTTAGAAAACCACTCCATAGCCATGCCTCCTAAGCTTTGTGGGAATAGTCTCATTAAATATGTTGTATCATGCATGAACTCTAAGCTCAATGCACAAAACTCATGTAAGTGGTCTTGGGGATCTGACTTTCCTTCATACTTATCATACTTGGGGAACACTACATTGATTGGGAATGGCACCATGACCAAGCTTTTATCAAATGGGAAAGGACACAATGCTTCTATGGAGAAAGGCTTGGGAACTCCACTTTGCTTAATGGTATCCAATTTCATTTGGAACATCTTGAACTTATTATTCATGATGTCTAAGGTACTCTCCTCAACTTCTGGTAGTTTGAGTTGGTTAACATTGTAGTCACAGGGAAGCTTGAGGCCTTTTTGTGCTAAGTCTAGAAAGTACTTTTCTCTATCTCTATCCATTTCCTTTTCCATGAAATTTTAGAAATAGGGACATTGGATAGCCTCACTAACCTTTTCATCTGTGGCATCTTCTGTCATTGCTTCAGTGTTAGGTTTATTGTAAGTGTTGTCAATCCCTTGAGCATTTTGATCTGCCCCTCCATTATTGGTATTGCCTTGGTTATTTATGTCAATGCCCCCATTATTGGCATCACCTTGGTTAGGGGGATCAATGCCACTATTTTCTTTACCACCCAAACTACCATAGTACATCATGTTGTCTTCCACTTCTTGTTCGGGTGATTTTGGGGGTATTCTAGGAGTGGTAGACTCATCTCCTAGGTAAGGGAGCTCTTGTCTCAAATAGGTCACGTCTACTTGCAAGGTTTGCTTAATGTAGTAAGATCTAGTAAGAGCAGGCATGAACCTTGGAGAGTAAGAGTTGATATTACTCGAGGTCTAGTCCTTTGTTGAGTTTGCAAAAATGATATAGAAATAGGATTTTTGACCGAACTGAAAGTTGGAATAGTAAGAATGCGGAAAAGGGTACTCAAATATGTGCTCAAAATTTTCTGACCCCCCCTGTAAATACTCTCTGTTTGCCCTTTTAGATTTTTAGGTGTCACTAGCCTGGGTGTAGGCGTGACTAAAACTTATGTACGTGTGAACTAGTTTATCTTTAGGCGGCAGACTGTAGATGTATAGGTGGCACTTTGCTATTACTAAGCGAGTTTCCAGTTTTGATAGGCGTGTTTGAAATTTTTCTAGGTGTGACTTAACTATGTCTACGCATTTTTAAACAAGTCACAAGCGTGACTGAACCTCTGATAGGTGAGTTTGTTTTGTGCATAGATGGCACTTCTCTGACCAGTTTGTAAGATTTTGGATTTTTAAACTTTTAAGATTAGTCTTTTGAAATTTCTTTATTTGAAAATAGAAAAAAAATCACAACACACACATCACTTTGTCATCATGTCCCTAAAAACACTCTAATGTGTATATTCTCCAATGTTTTTCACAAGTATATCACAAGAAAGAATTCCAAATAGCCTACCTAAAGTCAATTTTGGCTTGTAAACATGGCTCTACAAGGTGGCCTTGCTATTTTATCTAGGTTTTAATATATATTCCATTCAAACAAACTTCAATCTCTCATCCTCCAAGGAGGCTTCCCACACACATCGAAGTATGATTTTGCACAATCCATGAGGACTACTAGAGGATGAAAAATTAAAATCCGTTTGTCATGCACCCCATTAAGGATACATGGGTTTCGTTTTAGAGTGGGTTGGATTCCCATGGCAAAAGTGAGTGTATCCCACTTTGGGCTGTCCCTCTCACTGGCCTCGTTAAGGCAAACTTGGGAGGCGAGCCCACTATTGTTCTAGCATATATATGAAAAACAAGAAATGAACTTAGGCCGACAAGTTTGGGAGTTTGGTTCACTCAAAGAGTGAAGATCATATCCCTATTGTCTTTCTTTGTTCCACACACTTAGACACACATTTGTTCTTTCCCAATCTCTTGACAAGGAGATTCTTAAAATTGAATTGTGAAATTCATTTCCTATTTTATCCCAAGCTTATATCAAAAGGAATGTCACAATTTAATCAAATGCAAGCTTGAATAGTAGAATACCTTTCCTTGTAGCTAGCCTAAGCTAGGGGCATTTTTGAAAGGTTTCATCATTGTTTTTCACTCACCTTGGCAAGATCCTCCACCAAATGTGCTTGTCCACCAGCAAGTTAGTCAACACTAACAAACACTATGACGGGAAACCAAAATTGAACTTGACAAAGCAAAAATTTATGTAATGAATTTTAAGTACTTTAATTGCAAATTTTCAAACAAAAATTTGAACTAAGGACTAAAGATCCAATTAAGAGAGACAAATTTTTGTTTATAAGCTTCAATTACAACAAGGTATTTTTGATATACCTGATTATCCTCTTCTTGTGTTAACTCAAGAACAGCCTTGATATGTGCTTTGTTCTCTTTCTTAATTTTCCTTGCTAGTGCCTTTTCCTCTTGGTTGAATCTTCTTTTAGGTTTCTGCACCTTCAGATGTCTGTTCATTTATTGTTAAATAACATAAATAGAATGTTAGATGAGTGATTTAACCAATTAAACAATAAATACAAACAATAGGTAACAGGTGACATTGTCCAACTAATAGGCGGAAACAAAATGTTCGTAGGTGTAATTTTACAGATACCGAGTGACACTCTACAGTGCCACAGGCAATATTGAAAATAAAAAAGCGTGTACAGTTTATTCCTAAGCGTGAACAAAACTTTAAATTGTAGAAAATGATTATTGCAAAGCGACACTTTAACTAATAGAAAGAGGAAACTGAAATATCCAAAGCGTGACAGTAATTTGAAAATTGTAACGCAAAGCCTGGACTTAAGCGACAACAAATTTCAACTAAGAGATATTTCAAGAATCATAGGTGTAACTATTAATTAAAAGTGCGAAGCAAAGCTTCACGATATGCGACAATAAAATCAAGCCAGGCAATACTCCCTGAGTCACGGGCGTGACTTGAATAAACAAAGGCTGAATACTTTATGGTCATAGGTGTGAATCTCTAGCTAATGTATGTTAGTACAGAGATTATAGGTGACAGTAAAATGACTACAGGCATGAACAGATCTCTTGTAAGTGTGACTTCACCAATTTCCTGCAAGATAAACATGGAAAATAGAGAATACAAATATGCAAATGAAGATCTAATGATGAAATGAGGCCTAAAGCCCCACGGTGGGCACCATTTGTGTGATGATGGATATCACCTTCATGAAATTAAGATCTAATAGCATCAATTTAAAGAAAATACAATGCAAATCTAATTTAAAATGAAACTATAATCTAGAACATCTCGTGGTTCTCTAGAAAGGAGTGGTAAATGAAGCTCTTAGCTTAGATCCTCACTAGTGACACCTATAAAATGAGAATTATGCTTCTACTATGCTTCTACTATGCTCATTCAATGCTTAATCTAGCTCAAATTGACAAACTACAATGATAATTTCTCTAAATGCTCTTAATTTGCTCTTAGAATGCACTCAATTGCCTATAATAACAATGCTTTGCAAATGAAGTTCTAAGATGGAAATGCTCTCGAAAATGCCTCATATTTATAGTAAATGTCAAAGGGTAGGGGGTGGAGTGAAGTAATCATGGTTATCCCTTGGTTGAGTCAAATACTTTGCATTGTTCATAAATGGGGGGACAAATGAGGGGACAAGCCTTTAAATGGTTTCAAAGCTTTGGACAATTCAAATGTTTGAGTGATTTATGTCTTTTTGTCCTCAATTCTCATCAGTTCATCAACTTTGTTGAAAGAAATTAGGATTTATTAAATTCAATTAATTAATTAAATTTAGCCATGTAAGGGTAATGGGTTCATTTTGATTTTTGATTAAAACAACTATACAATTAATTGATTAAAATCAATTATATATTGTTTTTGGTCCCTTTAAGCTTTGATTTAATTATTTAACATCATTATTTAATTTCTCCTTTTCTTTAATTGATTTTGTCCAACTTTATTTAATTATGTCCATTTTTAATTGATTTGATCCATTTTGATGATTTAGTGCATTTTATTGATTTTTAAGCCATTTAATGATTTTTGCAATTTAAAAGCACTTGTCCAATTTTCTGTGTCTACAAATGTCCCTCTTTGAATTGATGTACAAAGAACATTGATTCAAAGATTCTTTTGAGTCATGATTGCTTTTTAGGTCCTGATTGCTGGTTCACTGATATGCCTCTGATACTGATTGATTGCTGCCTCTGATACGATATGATATGATTGCTACCTCTAATAATGAAACAAAAAATGTTATGATGCCCCACTGATTCCATGATGTTTGATTGCAACTTCCATTTGATACCTTGATGCCCCCTCAGAAATTAAAACATATTAATTTCTTGATTTGAAATTTTTTGATGATGTTTGATTTCTCGGATATGTTTTCATTTCTAAAAATTTGATTATATGTCATGATTTAAGAATATGCCCCATTTTTTTTGATTAGTCAATATAGGTCGACATCCATTTTCACCTCCAAAATTAGGTCAAAATACCTTAAATAGGTTGATAAACCTTGTTTTACTATTCATTTTTACTTTTCATCTTTGGTAATTTTGCTTTGATCCTCTAGTGAATTTTGAGATGGTTGTGTCGATTCGTGAGCATAGATTCGAGAGGTGCTGGAGATATGTGAGGCCACCTGAGTATGGACCTCTGGTAAGTCATTCCCAACTCTATCTTTACATTTATGATGCATTTATTAGCATTTATTGCAATTTCCTTGTTTCATCGTTGTGTGTAATGTGTAAAATCTCGCCTAGGAGTAATTTAATGTCACCTGGACCTTTTAACTGTCACCTCTGTGCTTTTCTCTCCCACTTCCATGTGTTTGACTACCGCTTAAGAAAATTTCATCCTCACCTAGGAATAAGATATTCACGCCTACTACTAGGTTAAAATGCCCCTTTTCATGTATGCTGTCGCGTATGAAAACCCTAGCGATTTTACTTTCGTCTAGGCTAACATTTGTTATCGTGTAACGTGATTCACTATCGTGTAGAAGGAAACTATCGCCTAACACCTAAATAATGTCGCATTACATGTTTTTATTATCACCTTAGGTAAAATGTCACCTGACATAGGTAAAATCACGCCTACTAATTTTTTTTGAAACATTTTCACTTATACCTGATTGCGTCTAATGAAGAATTTTGATAACTTTTGATGATAGGTGTGAATGATTAGGTTAGGTTGTTGCTTGCAACAAAATAATTGGATTAGGATATCAGGATAGTGGTATCATAGAATATGATTTGTCAATCCAATTAGGATAGTTATTGATAGGATAACTCAATCAGTGTGAAAACCAATATGATTTTGATACTACTTAGTTTATTCTAAGGATATAGAGACACAAACAAATGGTACTGGGTGTGATTACTTGATAATTTTGATAAGATTGACTTGAGATAATTCCTTGATATGATATATTGATATGATTCCTTTGCTTTTCCAATAGACTCACTTTCCTACCCTATATATCCATTCAGTGGCCTCGTGGGTTATTGATTTAGGTCAAGCACTGACATCAGCTGAGTATCACATGATTGAGTGATGTGGTTTGAGTTTCCTACTTGATCTCCCATGGTTTCAGCTAAACCATGGGTTACTTAGTACAGTGGTAGAGCGATGGCACTCTGACCACAACACATTTCATTTACCCTATGGAGAGATGACAATCACATCGGAGGACGTGTATCGATTACTATGGATTCCTTGCAGAGGAGAGTTGGTATACTATGACTCCATCTATGATTCTACTAGCTACCGATGAGTGTTCAAGGACAACACTATAGGTGATGGTGATACAATCACATGGCCTTAGTTTGCTTCCTTTCTAAGATTGCCAACTGTACTTGGTGCCTTGATTTGTGGTTTGCTCCTTCTTGACCGATGAGGTCACATTTTTTCTGTCAGATGGGGCAAGATATTGGAGGATTTTCTTGCTCATCCTTGATGCTTTGATTGGGGTTCTTGTGTCCTTGCCCAGCTTTATCATGATTTACATGAGGTAGTGTATAGACAGAGTTCTGCATTGTCAGCTGGTGCTATTGTTCTTTAGTTATGGATATGGGAGCATCTTCCCATTACTAGGCCCATTTATGATAGGAGACGGCCGTGGGGATATCCTTATGCTTTTTTATATACTAGGATGGTTACTCAGCATCATTTGGGTCATTTGTACTACTGGTGCTGACAAATAGATGATATATATCAGGTGATATGGTGTCCCTACCTTGGTTGTGATCGATGGAAAGAGGATGAGGATGAGTTATCTTATATGTTCACTCCTCACTGGATGATTGGGTGCACTACTACTACTATTGAGCACTTCTACTTCGACAAAGTTTTGAGATAGTATGGTTGGATGCAGGGTATGCCTCAAGGAAATGCTTTATATGTGCGAGTACAAGAAGAGACATCTATGTGGGGGCCTTGCATTGATTATGATTTTTCCTTAGATGCATGATGGACAATAAGATTAGGATCAAGCCTAACATTAGGGTCCATAGCTAGATAATGGACAATAAGATTAGGATCAAGCCTAGGAATGTGTGCGTATGAGCATGCAAAGTTCCCAGTAGCTCCATGGAGAAGTGAAGTGAAAACTAGTTATTCACCCTCTGTTAAAGATGCTGCAATGTAGGTGATTCTAAGACGTTCCTCTATACCCAAGTTGATTGGCTTGGTTTCTTCTATGATGATTGGTGACTGTTTGAGTCTATAATCCTGGATAGGAGGAAGAGGCAAATCTTCATCTTCTAGTGCTTGAATTTCCAAGTTTTTACTAGAAGATATGCCCTTTATTTTTACTATTTTGGAATTAGAATGTGCCCCAATAGGGTTTTCACATATGGACTCATGTTTTTCTCCTCCTATTTCACTTTTGTAGCTAAAGCTTGCCTCCTCCCCAAAATATCCTTCTAGGTTGAGCTTACAGATATGAGTTGACTCTAAATCTTGAATTGAATGTGGGCCTGATGCCCTCATGAACTCTAGGAGCACTTCTATGCTTTGGAACTCATTGATATGTGTGATCCTTGGTTGGTCCTAGTCTATGAGTTCAAGGTGGATGAGGGGAAGGTCTACGAGGTTAATGGCGAGTTGTTGGAGGACAAAAGTGCCCAGGAGGGTATCATCATTGAAGATGTCATCGTATGATTTATTTTCTTCCTCTTCAAGGATGTCTTCAATCTCTACAAGGTCATCTTGGCTATTCAAGAAGGGAACGCTAGTCATGTTGGTGCCCCCAGTTGTAGTATTGGGCTCTTGTATATCTAGGTGAGGGGTATTAAAGCCAAGACCTTGGTGTTGAAGATTCTTTGATGCTATGATCAGGTCTTTGCTTCCACCTACTTGTGTGGCTGGGGATACTTGTCTTTGAAGTAGCCAAGAAGTTGAGTGTCAGGTGGTGGGGGATCTCTATACAACCACCTATTGATGTTTGGATCCATCTCTTGACTATTTATGTTGCCATGGGATTCAAAAGTCATAGGCCCCATTCACTTGATTTCATGATTATCTTCAGTAGGCCTACTTTGGTGACTCGGGAACCCTTCTGTATGTGGATCAAGTGGGAGGGCCCCTACTACAAATACATCATTTAGGGTGTATTCACCACAGCCCTAGTTATTGATCTTGACAGAAGAGAGAGTGGAGGTAAGAATAGTCTCTGGATCACAATGAGATCAGAATGATAATAGAAATGGAAGTGCCAATATCAATTCCAGGATAATGAGTGGAATGAGGGAATGATGCTTCCATCGCACGATAGTATGCGAAGGGCTGGGGGTCAGCATGGATGGTAACCTCGGTGCCTTGATGTAGAAATTTGATGCACTGATGGTAAGTAGATGGTACAACCATGATGGAATGGATTCATGGTCGACCGAGGAGAATGTTGAATGGTAGGTCAAGATCCACAATGTGGCAAATGGTGTCTTGTGTTGCTGGGCCTAGTTGGATAGGCAACATAATGGTACCTTCAGAGGTACATTCCAAGTTTTCATATGCCTTGATTTTGATCACTTCATGTGATATGTTAGCTTCTGTGAACCCAATCTACTAAATGAATCTTAGAGTACATAGGTTTAGGGCTGAGCCATTATCTATCATGACCTGTTTGATGGAAAAATCTCTGACCATAAAGACAATGTGGAGAGGGAGATTGTGGTCAAGTGCAATAGCTGGCATGCCAAATGGTTTAAAGGAAAGAGAACATGGTGCAGATAGATGTCCCATAAGGTTTTCAAACTGGATAATGTTTATATCTGTGGGAACTTGTGCTTAATGGAGGGCTCAGTCAAGGATTTCCTGATGAAGGGGTGAAGTGCAAAGAAGGTCGAGGATAGAGATCTGGGCTAGTGTGTTCCCAAGATGTTCTATGAGATTGTATTGTGCATTGTGTGCAGGTCTTGGATGGGCACTGGCGATAGTTATCCGACCTCTACAAGTGGTAACGACACATTGACTATCTTCTCCTTTGATGTAGATGACATTGACTATGGGACTAATTTGGGTTACACATCCAACAAAATTATCATAATTGATATAAGCAGTGGTGTAGTCTTTGCGGCCAGTGTGATCTCCTTATTTTCCTTTTCCTAGGTTTTGGGGAGGAGGATTGGTATTAGCTTGGTTCTTCCAAGCGTTGTGTTGTGGAAACACATTCTGATAGATTTGCAAATTGGCATTAGGTGAGGCTTGAGTAGGTGTGTCTACTTGGATCTCCTTTTGGTCAATTAGATCTTGGATGTAATTCTTGAGTTTCATACACCTTAAGGTAGTGTGTCCTTTGACACGATGATAATCAAAATACTCGTGTTCTTTATACCAGTTGGGCTTGGGTGTGGCATCATCAAACTGCTGGATTGGTGGGTACATAATCAAGTTGGCCTTGGCCATTCATTGAAAGATAATGTCCAGAGGTTCACCAAGTGGTGTGAAGATCCTCTTATGATAATTCTGGGCTCTGGGTCTATTTTGATTGGGAGTAATATTGATGGCATTAACCTGATTGGTTGGATTTCCTTGATGAGCTTGATGTGCTTGCTGTTGATAGTTCTATTGATTGTTTTGAGGATGATATTGTTGTATGGGCTTCTGATGAGTTTGAGGTTGTTGATATGGAAGAATAGGCGTGGGACCAACCACAATGATTTGGACATGCTTGGTGTTAGTGGCTCCATCAGTAACAACATTTTGGTTACGATTCTAGTAATAAGGTTTGTCATTGTTAGATTTGCTTTGGGAATCATTCTTGAAATGTCAAATTGTGCCTTCTTCTAAGAGGCCTCTTTCTATATCTATCCCTTTTCTTTTGATATCCTGATATGTTTGGACATAGTTCATCCTCATGAAGTGGGCTAGTTTGGGATGCAGGTTATTGATGAAGATTTTGGTTAGATGCTTCTCAGGTGGTTGGTATGATAACCTAGTGGTGAGGTTTTTCCATCATTGCAAGTAGTCTGCTAGGCTTTATCCTTCCTTTTGTTTTGAGTTGCAAAGGTCTAATAGAGTCAACTCATTCTCGACATAATGGGAATATTAGGCAACAAACTTCTTAGAGAGCTTGGAAAAAGTTGTGATGGTCCCACATGGTATCTTGTAAAACCACTCAACAATAGTACCTCCCAAGCTTTTGGGGAATAAGTGCAAAAGATAATTGTCATTGTAAGACACTTCTTGACATGCCATATAGAACTCTTTGATGTGATTCACTAGGTCTCCTTTTCCTTGATATTTATCAAACTTGGGTGTCTCAAAGTTCTTAGGGAAAGGAACAGTTGTGATTGATTAGTCAAATGGGTAGGGACACACCTGTTCAAATTTGAAGGTTTTATTCTCTATACCAGATTGGAGCTCCTTAAGAGCATTCTTCATTACTTCCCACTCAGTATTGATTGGCACTGGAGTGAGTACTCCCATTTGAAAGGGATCTAGTGGTGTTGATGAATAAGGATGATTTTGGGGTGGATATTATGGAGTGGGATATGGAGATTGTCTAGCGAGATAGGTAGATTGGAATGGATTTTGGAGTGATGATTGCTGGGGAGGATATTGCTAATGCGGTGTGGGGGTATATTGCCGTGGAGGATATGGAACTACTTGTTGGTGTTGGGGGATGATGCGAGGTTGTTGTTGCACTAGATAGGATGAAGCTTGTTGTTGGGGAATGAGAGGGGCTTGTTGCTATGACTGGAAGTATTACAGTTGCGGAGGAGGCTGGTGGAATGGTGCAACTTGCTAATAAGATGGCCCTTGCTGAACTTGGCTTTGCTCTTGGTTAATGTAGTCTAGGTGCATTCCTATATTTCTTAAGGGTGGAACTGATGTAGGGAAGCTAGAAGCAAAGGGTGGTTGGGCAAGATAACTTGTGAAATGAGATGAACTTTTCTGCTGAGGTGGAGGAACTTGCTAAAAAGCACTAGGTGTTTTGAATGGATAGCTTGCAAAGGATGAAGCTGGCCAAGGTTGTGATGGTTGTTGTTGTGCTACTTGGGAGAAGGTGGCTTGTTGGTTCGTAGGTATAGATGTAGGAGAGTGAGTTGGTATGCCTAAGGCTTGCATTTCTTCTTGAGCAAGGCCCCAATGAGAACTCGTGTGTGGTGGGAATTGTGATGCAGAGGATGTTGGAAAGGTAGATGTGATGGGAGTTTGGGACATGAATGGTGGATTTGAAAAACCCATGGAAGGAATACCTGTGGTGAAGGCATTTTTTTGGGTTTGTGCCTGGGTATATGTCTACTAGGGGGTGAATGAAGATGCTTGCACTCCCCATGAAAAGGGTGATGTTGATGTGGAAGCTTGCTAAGTATGAAAAGGAAACGATTGTGTTTCCCTAGGAATAGATGATGTTAATGCAGAGGTTTGTTGGGAGAAAGAGGGAAATGATTGCGTTGACCCCAAAAATGATGGTATGGATGTAGAAGCTTGTGGAGTGAAAGGGAAGGATGATCGTTTCCCTACTGGAAAGAATGGTGTTGCTTGGCCCATGAAAAGTGGCAGAACTATTTATGTAAAGGTTTGTGTGGGAGGTGGCACTTGGTTTTGTGAAAATCCTTGGGTAGGGATGATGGATTGAGCCACTATGGAAGATGATGGTGCACCTATGAGAGGGAATGGTGTGGATTGTGTTTCTTTTTTTGTAGGGCTTGTGAAACTACTTTTCAAAAGAGGAGGGATGGGCAAAGCTACTTGTGACATGTGGAGAAGTGGATTAGGGATTTGTTGGATGATGGGGGTGTATACTTCTACTGGGATTCAGATGTTGTGGATGGGGATGCGAGGTTGGAGATATGGTGGAATGGGAGTACCCTCTTGTTAGAAGTTAGCCCACATGTTTCATTGATTCTGAGTGTAAAGTGCACTAACCACTTGTGTATTCCCTAGATGATTCATGAATGTTTCTATCACAAAGGAAGTCGGGGGGATATTGGGATCATCCCATTCATTACTAGTTTTTTGAATTTGGGGATCATAGGCTACCATCGCACTGGTAGAAATGTTGAGATCAGATTAGCTGGGGACTTAATAAGGATCCATGCTCCATTTTTTAGATCTTGTCATGATAGGCATGGAGTGGAGATGTAGATGCTAGATGGATGCAAGATGTTTCCTAAAGACTCTAAAGAATGATGGATGAAAACCTAAGGAACTTATAAGGATGGTGGATTTATAGAATGCAATGCAAGTCTTGGTGAGATGCTTAGATTTGGATTGAGGATGGTGGAAGATTGGTAGAAGATGGTGAGATGTTTGACGATGATGGGGGCTTGGTGGGATAATCTAATTTGGATCAAGATTTGGTGGATGATTGGTGGGATGATGGTGGAAGATTACTAAGTGTCAACAATGAGCTATTTTTTTCCCGATGGAGGATCAATGATAGGATTTGGTCAACCGAGGATAGACTGATGATCTTTGGTCAACTAGATTCTTATCAATGCAAGCTAATCTCTTGCTCGAGATGATGAGGTTGTGTAAGGACAAGTTGGATTTTTTTTAGACAATGCTCTATCAAAAGAGGAAGATTTATGATTTAGGATGAGGATTGAAAACAACTCAAAGGTTTTGAACACTAAGTGCTTGTGGATTTAGATCACTGGATTCGATGCAAGGATGGTGAGGTTGACTTTGGATGATGGATGCTGGATTTGGATCAAGGATTTTGGATTCTAATTGCAAATCACTAATGAAATGAGGGTGAAGGATGATGGAACAATGCTATTTCTAAAAGGATGATGTAGATGCAATTAGAATGGATGACCTATGATGCTACTAGGAAGATCATGATGAATTCAACTAAGAATGACTCTAGGATGCAACTAAGGTTTGGTGGTGATGTAAGGATTCAACTAGGATGAAACTAGGATGAAGGACTCTCAAGATAGATCTAGGATCTAAAGGTAGAATGGACATGTGATGGATCTAGCTATTCCTCTCTTTCAAGATTGGCATAGCAATGGTTTACTCAGAATCGGTAAGAAAACTACTTGACTCTTGCATTATAGCCCATGTTATCAAGCTTTTCTTGATACTTTTCTTCAGCTTGGGTTGCTTGCACAAAAGATTGATGGATTTTAAGGTTTCTCTCTGCAACTTTCTTCGCTCGATAGGCTTGGGATTTGGGAAGTTTAGCCTTCAGGTGTTTGATCAAATCATACATAACTTGGGGAGATTTTGATAATTGGATTGAGACAAAAGTTGTGGGTATCTAATTTCAAGGGATTCTTTTGCAAGATTTTCTGAGTATCTTGAATCAAGTTGTAGATCAGTTTGATGTTTCCCAATGGAAAAGTATGGATTTCAACAAAGACTTTTGGAAAAGAAATCTCCACAAGGGATAGAGCAACCTTGTGGGTTACAAGAAAGATAACTAACTTCTGAATCTAAAAAAGCTTTGAAATGTGTATGTTCCAACAAGTGTTTTCACAGAGTTTTTGACTATCAATCACTTCAAGGAGATCTACCTAAGGAAGGTGAGTATCAAAATCCTTACCCACAGCTTGATACCCCCTAAAAGGGGTTACATATGGTGAGTAGTCTTAAGGTGATCTGGTAAACCCCTTGGATCAGTCCTTGCACAAGGATTTTGATACCTTCTGATGTGGATAGGGTAGCCTCTATTTTAACTAGTTTATAATTGTTCCATGGAGTCCTCCCAATTAGTTTGTATGCATGTGACTCACTTAAGAGTCTAGTTGACCATGCTAAAATAGTAGGGATTATTCACCTACCCTAGGCTACCATCAACATGCCTCACTTGAGCTTGAGGGGATATAAGAAAAAATTTTCTTAGCGCTTTATTTCTATACCAGTTGGGGAAGATACCAGTTTGAGGTCATTCTCTAGAGATGAAGCACTTTTCTCCCCGAATAGGCCTCACTAAAAGTAAAACAAGTGAACTTGTCTGACTTCAAGTGTTTTACGTTACTTATTCTAACAAAGTTTTTACAAGAATGAAAAACTCCTAGATGTACACCATGAAGATTCTTTTCCCAATTTGAACTTAAGTGTGTTTGAATTTCAAACTTTTGAAGACACAAGTGTTTAGGTTTTGAGTTGTTCTTTCTCTCTTCAAAAAGTAAACATTTGAGTGATTGCAAGTTCTTTTCTTGAGCATTCGAGATTGAGTTTTTGTGTTGCTTTATAACTTTGAAAAGTGCTTCATTTTTTATCCTTAAGTCATTCAAGATTGATTTTGCGCGTGAACTGAAATTGAAAGAGGAAGGAATAGAGATGTTTTTCTTTCTCTTTTAAATCATCCAAGATTGTGTTTTATTTTCAAAATGAAAATCAATCAATTGGACTTGGGTTCATTCCTTTAGCTTCATTCAAGATTTGCTTGTCTTTTGCTCAATTTTTAGACTCTAAAGGGAAAGTTCCTAGATTTAGCTTTGATACATGAACTTTGAAAGGAATTTAAGATTTTGCAATAAGAGCCTTGTTCACATCAATAAAAAAGGTTTAGGAATGATTTAGGAAAGTTTTGAAACCTTTAGGAATGTTTAGGAACCAATTTGGAAAGATTAGCAAAGATTTGATTTTCTTGTTCCTAGTTTGCTTTGAGACCTTTAACAAAACTTGAAGACATTTCTAAATGAATTTATTTTTATCTCTCTTTGATGCATTTGAGTTTTATTTAGGACCACTTAGGATGATTTTTTATTTTATTAGGAACCACTTAGATTTTCAATGCAAACTTGATATTCTTTTTATGCTCCCAAAACATGAAATGTTCCTACTTTGCATGTATGACTCTTTGAAACCTTAGATTTGTTTGAAAGTTGTTCTTTTTAAACAAAGGAAAGCATTTATAAGTGATTTTGAGTGTTTTAAGACCAAATAGGAACAATTTGAGTTGGTTGGGATTGATTAGGAAATGATTAGGAATGATATGCAAACTTCTAGTCCTTTTTATGCACCAAAAAGATAGAGTGTTCCTATTTTGCATGAATGACTCTTAAAACCTTAGATTTGAAAGTTTGAGGTTCTTTTTAGCGAAATGAGAAAAATTTAGAGATGAGTTTTATTTCTTTAGGACCAAATAGAAACAAATTTAGTTGGTTAGGATTGCTTAGGAAATGCTTAGGAAAGACTTGCAAATTTGTCCCTTAAGGGCCCTCAAAAAGTTCATTTTAAGCCTGAAAATGATGTGTTTGTGGTTCCTAAAATTTCACAAGAGTTCATGAGCCTTAAGGCTTTAGTTTTTTTTATGATAAATTGGCCTCCATGAAGTAACTGCAAGTGTTGGATGTTAGAAATTATAAACTTGAAGCCTTAGGGTCACTAGGATCCCCAAATAGGCTAAAAAAACTAAGAAAATTCAAGTGTAGGGCCTTAAATGAACTCCCTACCTCCCATAAGAGTTTTGGGCACATATTTTCTTTCAAATTACAGTCTCATATGACAATTTTTAAGCTCATATGACAATTTCATGGTTCCCATACAAGTTTCGGGCCAAAAAGTGCCAAAAATGGCCTAAAAATCACTCAAAATAGGCCTATACGAGTTTATACATCAATTAGTAAGAGTTTTTGGGGGTTTCCATATTAAAATTGGTCAAAAATTTCAAAAATCGTATGACACTACAAAAAAATTCATCCGGGAGGTGTTAAAAATGAGTTTTTTGGCCAAAAAAACCCTTTAAAAAATGCAATTTTGAGGCTTGTGGAGTCCCACCAGGCGTGCCAAAATGTGATCAATGCAAACCTAATTTATCTTGAAAGGATTAAACATGTCAAACAATAGTTAAAAATAATATACCTAACATATTATAGAAATTTATTCACAAAGTCATTCAGATAGAGCCTAAACGGGAGCACCATGTCACTGTTTGATTTGCTCTAGCTTTAGGGATGTGGGTGTGCTGTCAAATCAATCAGAGAATATCCCTAATGATTATTAGGAGATATTAGGATTGTCTAGGGACAATAAGAACCCTATAGTGGCACAAAACTGGGTATAGGACACCCATTTTTCGCCTAAGGCCTTAAGGATCCTACAAGCTCAATTATGCAATCTAAGTTATGAATGCTTATTCTAGATTGATTTTAATCCAAAGTAGATGTGATATGATGCAAAAATATATGAAGAAAAATGAAAGAAACTAAGATTTATCCATTATTCTAAGCTCTGATGAGCTATGAAAGCATGAAAATGAATGAAATCTAACAATTAGTATGAAAGCTTTAAAGATTTAGAAATATTCTAGCATGTTATAACACTACTATGAATTGAAAGTGAATTGGTGTTTTTCTCTTAGGAAGTGAGGGTATTTATTGGATTTGGGAAGGGCTTGGGTTAGGAGGATGAGTTAGGGTTAGGGGTAAGGTTTGAGGTAGAGTAAGAGGTATGGTTTGGGGTATGGTAAGGTTTAGCTTGGGTTAGTGGTTGCTCACACATGTGTGAGAAACACTAGGGAAGTGTGCAAGGGGAACATGTGTGGAAGAAGAGACATGGGTCTCTTTATGAGGTTGTAAGAGGCCTTAAAGAGTGTGGAAGGCTTTGAATGAGTGTGTAAGGCTCATTAGGGGAAGGGTTTGACCAAAAGTCAAGGAGACTTGGATTAGCTTAGGAAAAGTAGGTAATTTCTCCTAAGTAGGTTTAGGAAAGATTTAGGGAAGATTGGAAGGGTTTAGGAAAGGCTAGAATGTTCCAGGTTTTTGAGGCTTTAAATAAATATGAAATTTATTTAGGGATTGTGACATCATTTATTGAATATTGATTCAATAAAGATAGGAAAATCATTCAAATTTGATTTAAATGCTTTGCGGAGAGATTCTTTAATTAAAGATGCTTAATTAAAATAAAGGGAATTAATGGCATAAAAATATATTAATTAATTAATTAACAAATGATGATGTCATTAGGGGTTTTTCAGAAAATAAAAATACTTTATTTTCTAAAGGATTTTTAGGTGTCTACAATATGTGTGTGTGTGTGTGTGTGTGTGTGTGTGTGTATTTTTGTGTAAAACATAGATATATTCATGTAGATCTATTTCAATATTTCATTTTTGAAAAACAAAAATTAAAATTTACCTTGCTGGAAATCAGGGACAGATGAAAACTTTGCCAGAAATTTAAAAATAAAAAACAAAAAATTATATATTTGTGTGTGTGTGTTTGTGTGTGTGGGTGGGTGGGTGGGGGCGGGCGGGACACCACCCCCCACACACGACAACTAATGTTGTCAGCAACCCTTGGGTGTCAAGGTGACAAGGTTGTTGAACGATAGGCCTTAGCTATCGTGCGAGAACCTGGGGGACCGCCTCCCATTTTCCTTTGTATGCATTATTTTAAATGTTTTTTTAATAATAAATAATAAACTAAATATAATATTAAATAAATAAAAAATATAATAAATATAATCTACATTTATGTATATATATGTATATGCATGTGTGTATAGTTGCAGGATTTATAGTTGTTAGTAATATATATGTATATATATAATTATGATATATATACATCTGGTTTGGTTAATTTATTTAATATTTAGTTATATTAGCTTTTATATGGAAATGATTTCTTTATGGCATTATTATATTGATGGATATATTTTTGTTTCTAATTAAATGAAATTGGGTAATTAAAATGATCTTTAATTAAACTTATGATGAAATTATATTATCTTTAGTAATTTTAATCCTAGGATCAATTTATTTTAATAATGTAATAAATTGATTTATTAGGTGATTAGGATTTAATTTGATAATTTTAATTATAGTTTGTTATTGATTATTTAATAGATTAATTTTTTTAATGAAACTTTACAAATTAGTTTATTTATTAAATTTTATTACATGTTTATTTTATTCCTTCTACATTTGGGTTAGAAGGGAATCTTTTACGTCAGCCTATTAGGACTATTACCTGAGGCGGGGTTAGGGTTGTTATGTTTTATTTTGTTTTCCTTGCATACTTCTGTGGAAGTTGATCTTGTTGTGACCCAACCTTATGGAATGGATTTTTAAGATGGAAATTGTTATTGTGTACTCATGTTATTCTTTGGAACCAAATTTGGAAATTATGATTTATGATGACCTTAAGTTATGGTTTTGAGATTTTGAACCTAGGGTAGGTTATCTAGGTGTTAAAGGTGAGGTGGCTTTCTTTGGAGGCGTTGGAGCCTAGAAGTGGCCACTTGGGTATCTTTAGTAGGTTACTTAATCAAATGGTAATGTAAATTAAATGGGGCTAAAATGAATTAATAAGATAATGGTTTCCTTGCTGATGCCTTGGTGCTAATATAGGCTAAGGATGAGAACAAGAGAAGATGCTTGTCTGTCTAGTAGTGACGGTGAGTCTGGCATGATCGGTTATCCTTGTCTACGTGAGAGGATTTTAGGTTCCACATATGATCACACTTGGGAGTTAGAGTCTAGTGATATCATTCCAAGGGGTTGACATATGTGATGACACTTGATTTCATCTTAGGTTTCCTATATGTGTTGGTTTCTTCTAGATTAGTATGTGTGCCTTGATTTTGAGATGTACTCTTGAGATGTGAGCTTCTAGGTCCTTGCTTAGTTTTACCCGATTGGTTTGGTATTGTTTTTCGAGTGGAATCTGATGTTATCTCCTCAACACGGTGGGAGTGGAACCATAGGTTTCCATGAGTTCAGGAGGTAGTGATTATTTTACCATTTGAGACTTTGACGTTCTTGTACTAGTGCTAGATGATCCTTGTTGTAGTTTCTTCCTGTCCTATCTTCTTGGAAACTTATTCTTCTTCTTGTACTTTCTCTATTTTGTACCTTGTATTTAATTATAATTACATACCCTATCACTTGTGCAGTGGATGTTGGAGATTATGTATACTTCATTATTCAGATGTATTTATGATGTAATATATAGATGTTTTAGATGATTAATGTAATCAATAAATGTAATTATATTTATGTAGTTTCTATGTCAAGGAACCCTTGAGGTTTGTAATCTAAAATTGAGATTATGTTTATGTTTACTTATGGAATTTATGTTTTACTTCTGCTTATTTATTCATTATTGTTTGTAAACTCTTAAGAAAAAAATATTTTGCAAACTTAGAAACATGTTTTAGGTTAATATCTTTTGGGTTCCCTGACAGGGCATTAAAATATCAATAGGATCCAGTGGTTAGTTTATTTCATCATACTATGAATTTTATTCTTATTGGAAACTTTTGGTGGATTCTCCCTTTAAAGTGGCTTATTATTATAAAATATTTATAATCCCTAGAAGATAATTTCTCTACAGGTGTTTTTAATTACCCTTGGATAAGTAATACATTGAGTGGTATTTTGGAGTGTGGGGTTTTTTTGCCTAAAATAATTTTCACATGCATATACAATGCATTGGGGGATTCATACTTGCATGTGATATTTTATCTTCTTTACATTGTTTAACTTCAATAGTCTAATTGTTAAAAGAAAAAAATGTACAAATATCATCATTAGATTGGTGTACCCACCTTCTAAAACCGCTATCCAAATGAAAGTATATAAATATACTGATTACAAATAATGAACTGACTAACAACAAATCCTTTGCTAAAATAGTTCCAATGAAGTACAATTGTCACATAGCCTACTCTACATCATCAGTCCTTGCATCCACCACATTCACATTCACACCACACTCTTCACATCACTTAATTCACTCATTTATACAAGATACAAATGATTTATTAGATCAACACCAATTAGGACTTTCCTAATAAAAATGATTTACATAAATTCTTGGCAAGATGCACATGGGATCTTGGACAAGAAAATAACAAACATAAGTCAACCACCATACTCCATAATCCATAACTTATCTTCGCACAAGATAGAACACACCACATCTCATAGGTCGACACCAAATAAGACTTTGCAAGGTCACACACTACAACTAATGTCACAACTATTCCTATGACCTCATGTCCACATAAGATGAAGTTCCACATGTCTTCTACCATGTCCTAAGCTCTCCAATCATAACTCTATCTCGCATACATGCTATACTCATAATTACAATAAATATTTCATTAGTTTCCTCTGCACTGCCATGTGACCAGTCTACACTATTTCCACAATAACTTAATATAACCAATCAATCAAATTATGTGATCACAAAAAACCATTCTTAACCCCCTAATAAAGTAGGATTTTTCACATATCATTCCCCCTTTGACATCAATAGAAAAGGATGTTAGATATCCTTTACATATCTACCTAAGCTTCTATGTCTCCTCTCTTACAAATATTCACTCTCAGACGCTCAATCACCCAGTAAGTGCTTGCAAAGTCTTGTGATTACTCCCCCTAAAGAGTGCATCCAAGCATCAAGTCTAGAGAATAATATAGTTTTGATAGCTACTAGACTGATGCATTCTTGCATCATCTAGTTCTCGCAAGGAGGGGTTTTCACACCAAGCATATCTTTGAGATACTCAAAGATATCTTTTGACAAAGCTTTAGTGAATATATGTACTAATTATTTCTTTGTACTTACATACTCAACTCTGACTTTAGAGAATCCATCACAGAAGGTGATCAGTACATCAAAGAATCTCAATCAGCAAGTACAGTTGCAAGTAAGAGATCTATTGTTTCATCCTAACAGGTGAATCAGCTTGAAATCCTTTAACCGGGTAGACTTAACAGTCTTTGTAAAATCTCTTAACCGAGTGCATACTTCATTGTATGTTTGTAAATCCTCTAACAAGGTGGACCTAGCAGTCCTTATTGCTCCTAACAGGGTAGATCATCAGAAGTGATCATTGTAAGCCTTAACCGGCAAAATTTATACTGCAATATTGAAGTTTTGTGGGTATCATCCCCACCCCAGTTTTACTTTCTACTTGGAAGGTTTCTCGGTCACCAAATCTCTGTGTTCAAAGTGTTATGAATGTTTTATTCTTTCTGTTACTCATGCATGCAGTCAGATTATCAATCTAATATTATTAAGATCTGAAATTTGTTAAAAATTTTGAAGTTACTGATTCACCCCTCCCCTCTCAGTAACCTAGATAGTCTTGAATATTTCCAACAATTTGTATCAGAGCTTCGTGGTTCTCAGAATAAAGTTTGATAGCTTGAGAAAAGATTCAGGACAATGGAGATATTCAGACTTAACAAAGTAATTGAGAATGAAAAGCTAGATCTGGAAATGGCCATAACTCAACTCAAAGAAGCAAGAGAGCATCTTTCCCTTTCCCTAAAAAGAAGGAAGGAACTTGCAAATCAGATCAATGACCACCAGTATGTTGAAGAAAAGATTGAAGACTTTTTCCCTTCAAGCAGCTCATATGAAGCAAAAAATGCAATCAAAGAACTTCTAGAAAAGAGTGGATCTCTGCAAGAAGAAGTGAGAAAATTGAAAAGAGAACAGGAAATTCAGTCAACAAGATTCTGTGAAATCTTGGAACAAAGAAACAAAATGAAAGATGAAATAGATGGAAAGAACAATGAAATCCAGAATCAAACCCTTCAGCTAGAAAACCTTATTGATCAAATCTCCAATGCAAATGAAGAAATCTTGACTCTGAGATCAGAAAATGAAAATATAAGAGAGGAGCTAAGATCTGAAAAGCAAATCAATTTAAGAGTGATGAGTGACCTAGATGCTGAAAGGAAAATCAATGAGAGAATGTTGAAATCTCAAGAAGATATGAATCAGGTGTATGAATGAAACCTTCATAGGCAAAAAGGAAAAGCAGGACTTGGATACAAAGAGGAAGGTGAATCCTCCAAAAAAGGTACTCAAAAGAATCAGAAACCTACTTGTAATCACTATGGAAAAATTGGTCATACTTCAAACAAATGTTGGAGCAATGGAAAAGAAAAATTCAATGGAAAATGCTACAATTGCAATCAGCTTGGTCATAAAGCAAATGAATGCAAGGAGAAACCAAGATTTGAAGGCAAATGTCACATATGTAGCAAACAAGGTCATAAGGCATCAGAATGCAGAACTAAAACACCCAATCCAGCGGAACAAATTATTAAAGCAATGTTTGGTTGGGATTACAACACTTGGTGTAGATATCATTACTATGGAGAATATGGACACATTGGCATGAATTGTGTAAGGCATGACTTGAGAAAAAGGGATTCTACCATAAGATGTTATAATTGCACTAAGCTTGGTCACATAGCTAAAAATTGCATGAATTTAGGAAAAGTTGAAGATGAAAAGAAAGCAAAAGAAAATAGCATTAGGAAGTAGATGAGACAGCAGTGGATTCCTAAACCTACTGAGCAAACCAGTCCAAGTAATGTAGTCACTCATGAAGGGAGTGGCTCTATGAACTCTAATTAGTCTCCAAGAAAGCACTGGAACTGTATCTTCATAGACATATTCCAAAATAGTTCCTAAACTGAAAGGAAGAAAGATCCAAATCAGTATGTGAGATATAGCAGGATCACAAGAAGGTCGGTATCAGTTACCACCGAGCAAGGTCGGGAGTAACCTAACTTCATTTGGTTACCGAGTAAGGTCGGAGAAGTATGAATTCATATGTTCTCCAAGTTACAGAATCTTCACCGAGCATTTAATGCATAGTGGATGACAGTTTGTCGAATTCAATACCCTAATTCCTATGGAGCATTAATGACAAAGTTTTAACAAAAAGCATGAAATCAAGTTCATTCTTCACCGTGAATATCAACATTTTGAGCAGAGAAATTTCTAGTGCGATCAAGTGATTCGAAGCAAAATTTTAACGCAAAAATTTTTCTACCGTGCTACCATGGCTTCATCCAGCACCAAAGTAAAGAAAGGTTCGGAAATGTTAGTTCATGGAGAATGGAAAGCACCGGATTTCAAACTCGTGCCCACGATTGTAGAAACCCTAGATTCGAGTGGAGCTCAGTCTCAAATTCCTCCAAAGGTACTTCTTGTAAACAACATTCATAGTCATTTTAAAGGTACAATTCAAGAACTTGGAACCCTAGAGATAGATGTTGTTCGTGATGAACTGTGTGTTAATGGTGTTCTCAAACTGGGACATAAACATTTGGAAGAAAAGGGTTTAACACATATCACCCACTTGCCTCCGGGTTTCCAGATAAAATGGATAAGATATATTCTGAGCCGAGTACATGAAGGTAAAATTTGGCTTGAGCAACCAGTGGAAATAACAAAGAAGATGATTCACCAAATCACTGGTCTTCCCATGCTTGCCCAGGCTAAATCTACAAAAACCCTAGGTCGGGTAGAGCTGGAAAAGAAAACCCTAGCCGAATGGGATGGTAGAGGTATGAAAATTAACAGTATTACTGATGTAGAACTAAAATTTGGCACATATGTAATAGCACACAAGATATATAGTTCAAGTTGGCAGAATAGTGTTCCGTGTGAAGCAGTTGACCTAGCCTATAAAATTGTGAAGAACAATCTGTCATTTGACCTAGCAGATCTTTTGTTGAAACAGTTCAACAAGAACATGGAGAGCATCCAAACCTCAAAGAACAATCCATGTAAGTTTGTCTCACTATTGGTTTGTTTATTTTTCTATGTTCAAAAGTTTTTCCCATCAAAAGGCATAGTAAAATGGAGAAAGGATGTACCTATTCTTTATCAAATAAATGAGTATATTGCAGAAATGGGTGAGAATTTTACAAGCATAATGGATAACTATTTTGAATCTATTAAGGAGAAGATGAATAACAGATTTCAGATTCCACTAAAATTGGTGGAAGATTATAAAGATGATATTTGTTTCATGGTTGATTGTGATAGAGTATACATTCAAGCAGTAAGGCCCAGGATTGTATAGGTGAAACCTCTCCCTTATGAGGTAAACATTGATGAAACAAAGGATATAATTGAAGCCCTAGTAAATCAACTTGTTGATCCAAAGGCTCCATACTTTGGAACATATGATGAAGCTAAGATAAGAATTGAGCTAAGCATAAAACTTCCACAGGTGGTTAACAAAGGTAGAAAGAGGATGGCCAAGATGCAATCTAGCACACCTCTAATGTTAACCAAGGGCATAGGAGAAGATATTGTAGAAGAAGAAGAAAAGGATGAGAATAAAGAAGAACAAGTTCTTGTAAAGAAGAAAGGAAAGGTAACTATCACCAAGAAACCTGAGCAATCCACTGCAGTATTCACAAGGAGAAGATCAAGGGGCAAGGCAGGTAAAATCAATGATGATATAGTACTCAAAAGGCCTCCTCCCTCATTTGAACAAAATATGAAGGATTTGAGAGAAGGATCTGGAATTGCAAATTTCAAATCTCTCAAATATGAAATTAAATCAAAGGCAGAGCAGCAGGAAATAGAAGATGCCATCATTGAGAAAATGGGTAAATGGAAGTACTCACCTGATGATATGGCTTCTCAAATTCTAGGTGTTCTATTAGATAAAGTAAAGATGAGATGGTCCAATGCAAGACAAATTGTCAAGGACATATATGCTCAAACCTTAAGATAGTTAATGCCAAGTTTGAAAGATGATGAAATAAATAAGGCATTGATAGAAAATGAGAGCAAGATGACACTAAAATTCAACAGTTTTTTAGTTTTGATCAAAGATATAGAGTCGGTTGTGAAGAGTGCAAATTCTACTTGGAAAAACATCTATCATCTTCACAAACTGAGTACTGAAACTATGATAATCAAAGATATTGAAGATGACAGTGAAGAAGAAGAAGAAGAAGAAATAGTTCAGATTGATAATGTTGTGACAGAGGAAGCAGGGATAGAAGCTACCAAGGAAGATGAGGAGAATGTCAAGGAAGATGATCCAGTTCGGATAGCTACAGAGGTAATTGCCTCACTTCCCCACTCTCCAGTAAAAATTGCTACATCTAGCTCAGAGAAAACTTCAAGTGTGATTGTAACAACTCACTCAGATACATCAAATGTCCAATCATCACTAGCACAGCTCAATGTATCAACGACAGAAGTGGCTACCACTTCATCTACCGAGCTTTAGCCTCCTTCTTCCACTGAGTTGCAGTCCTCTATAACTTCTTCAATTTTGAGTTTTTCAGAGTCTACAGTTGTAAATACTTCAATTTTTTATTTATCAAGTATTCCAGTTAGCATCCCATCAGTCGGAAGTTTATCAGTTTTCACTACTAGTCCTACTATGTCTACAATAATTTCTACTACAAAGGCAATAAGTATAAAGACTCAACCGAGTACAAAATTTCTGAGTAAGAGTGTAGTAGAAGGTATAGATCTAGATGAGGAGATACAAATTCCCCAGCTAGATTTTGCAAACCTCACTACAGATCAAATGCAAATAGTTGGTGAACTCCTCCAGAAGAAAGCAAAGCAGAAGAAACTAAAAGAAGAAAGAGATAAGGAATATAAGATCATTGAGGATGCCAAGAACATTTTGACAGAAGCTACAGGTGCTAAAGTTGACTCCTCTCAACACATTTTGTTGTAGTTGGCAGAAGCAATTAATAGGTTTAATGATGATTCCTCAGGAATAGACAAGTTGCTTGAAAAGGCTGAGAAGAAGTTTGAAAATGAAGTGCTTGAGCACATTGCTCAACAAATAGCTATCAATCAAGTAGGGTTATCTTCAGTTTTGACTAGCATTGAGTCCTCCTATTCCAAGGTAACATCTCTTTTTGTCAAAATCTGTAATGTTGCAAAGTTCTCAAAGGAAATTAAAGACAAAATAAATAAGATTGATGAGGATCTAAAGATCAGTGCACAAAAGTTGCAACTTGAACCTAGTTCAAGCTCTGCACATCAGATGACAGTCAGATTCCTATCTGATAAGTAGTCAGAGTTATTGAAAGAAGATGCAAGGATCAGATCAACATTAATAGATATTCAGAACATGATCCTTCCCATCATGGATACAATGCAAAAGCATATTGCATACTCAAAAACATTGATCCATGACAATCAGTTTCCAATTGCAGATCACATGATTGAACTCTCTGTAGAAGTCCAAGTTGCTCTCCATACATGCAAGATTCTGCAAGAGAATTGGGATAGAACTCTAGCACTAATTGGAAAGGTGCATTCTGATTTTCTCTCACGTTTTGGTATCTTCGTGTAAAATATTTGTATATACACCTTTTGCATTATTGTCAAAAAGGGGGAGAAAGTATATGAGATATGAAAGGGGGAGAAAATATAAATAGAAAATATGAGTATGAGGTGAAATAAGATATTTTTATATATACTGTATAAGGGAAACATGAAATGTATATACAAAAATAGCATGATTGTGTATATAAGTTTTGGGCAATAAGTGTTTTGTCAGTAATGCCAAAGGGGGAGATTGTTGGCATTAAGTATGATTGTCATTAGTGACAACACTTATTCAGACTCTGAGTGCTTACCGAGTAGAACAGTGTTTACCGAGCATAACAGTGTTTACCGAGTAGAACAGTGTTTACCGAGCAGGACAGTGCTTACCGAGCAGGACAGTGCTTACCGAGCAAGACAGTGTTTACTGAGTGACACTATATCTACCGAGTCTCCAGTATATACCATGTTTGAAACTACAACTGAGTAGTTAGTATGGACCATGCCTCCACTTCTACCGAGTGCATGATGATGCTGAGTAACGCAGTGGATGCCGAGTATCAGAAAGTCACCGAGTTAGTTTGCAGTAACCAAGTCACTATATTTGGGCTGACTCAGTAATATTTGTGTTAGCTTGTTTAAGAGCCAACTTTGTAATTATGTTGTAATTGTTTTAGATTGATATATAAACAATGTTTTATATCATATCCATGAGAAGAAAAATAGCAAAGTATGAAAAAGAGAGAAAGGTAGAGATAAGCAAATCACAAAGGGCTATAGCAGTATAAGAAGCAGCAAAGATTTATCCATCACAGAAGGTGATCAGTACATCAGAGAATCTCAATCAACAAGTATAGTTGCAAGTAAGAGATCTATTGTTTCATCCTAACAGGTGAATCAGCTTGAAATCCTTTAACCGGGTAGACTTAACAGTCTTTGTAAAATCTCTTAACTGAGTGCATACTTCATTGTATGTTTGTAAATCCTCTAACAAGGTGGACCTAGCAGTCCTTATTGCTCCTAACAGGGTAGATCATCAGAAGTGATAATTGTAAGCCTTAACCGGCAAACTTTATACTGCAGTATTGAAGTTTTGTGGGTATCATCCCCACCCCAATTTTACTTTCTACTTGGAAGGTTTCTGGGTCACCAAATCTCTGTGTTCAAAGTGTTATGAATGTTTTATTCTTTTTGTTACTCATGCATGCAGTCAGATTATCAATCTAATATTATTAAGATCTGAAATTTGTTAAAAGTTTTGAAGTTACTGATTCACCCCTCCCCTCTCAGTAACCTAGATAGTCTTGAATATTTCCAAAACTAACCTCTTCCCAAGGAAGAATGCACCACCATTGGTTCTATTGTTGTCATCAATACATCATGCACAATCTATATTAGTGTATTCATTGAGGGTAAATTCATCTGACTTGTCATACCACATCCCAAATTCCAATGTGCCTTTCAAATACCTAAATATCATTGTTACTGCAATATAATGAGTCTCTTTTGGATCTTCTTGAAACCTCACAACAATTTCAACTGCATTTGCAATATCTAGTCTAGTATGTGTTAAATATTGTAATCCTCCAATCATGGATCTATAATTTTTTTTATAAATACTTTGATTTTCATCATTTGTAGTAAGCTTGCATCCAATAATCATAGGTGTTCCTACAAGTTTTCAATCTTCCATGCCAAGGCTTTTCAGTAATTCCTTGAGATACTTGCTTTGAGAAATGTGCCATGTTTACTTTATGTAATTTGTAAACCAAGAAATAACTTCATTTCACCAATCATAGACATTTAAAATTCATCTTTCATTTCTTCAACAAATTTATTACCCATTTCATCATTTCCCCAAAGATAATATCATCCACAAATACTTCTATGACTAGGATTCCATCCTTGCTAATTCTCAAATATAAATTACTATCTGCACTACCTTTTCTGAAACCAAGATGTAATAAATACTTGTCAATTCACACATGCCAAGCTCTAGGAGCTTGCTTCAGTCCATACATAGCCTTCTTTGATTTGAAAACCATGTCTCAGTCATTTGTCAATGGAAAACCATCAGGCTCCTCAATGTAGACCTCTTCTTCTAGATCAGCATTTAGGAATGTAGATTTTACATCCATTTGATACACTTTGAAGCCCTTGAAGGTAGGAAATGCAAGAAATAATCTTATTTCCTCCAACCTAGCCACATGTGCAAAGGTTTCTTCAAATTATATTCCTTCTTGTTGTGAGTAGCCCTTATGTACCAATATTTCTTTGTTCCTTATGATTATTCCTTCTTCATTCATTTTATTTCTAAATACCCATTTAGTTCCAATGATATTCTTTCCTTCAAGTCTAGAAATTAGTTCCCAAGTTTTGTTCTTTATTATCTGGTCTAGTTCTTCTTTCATTTCATTAACCCATGATTCATCTCTGCAGGCCTAATCAGTAGTTTTGGGTTCTACTTATGAAATCAGACATAATTCCTCTCTATCCTTAGACCTAGTTAACATACCTCTACTCCTATCACCAATAATTTGATCTTCAGGATGATTTCTTAGTAAATACCTTAGAGTTTTAGGAGCTTCAGATTGTTCACTTACACATATTTTCCCTTCATTGTCAAATTCAACCAATTCTTCTACTTCAATAGTCTTTTCTAAGTTTTGATCATAGATTCTTTATTGAACTTGAAACTTCTCATCAATTATTACATTAATACTCCCAACCATATTTCCCAATCTCAAATTGAAACATCTGCAAGCTTTACTTTAGGTAGAATAGCCAAGAAATATGTCTTCATCACTTCTTGAATCAAACTTTCCTACTTCATCATCTCTTTTGATAAAATATTTGCTACAAAAAATTCTAAAATATCTTTTAGTAGGAACATAGCCAAACTAAAGTTCATAAGGTGTTTTAGTATTACCTTCCCTAATCTAAACTCTGGTCAATGTGTAAAGTACAGTACTGACTGCTTTCCTCCAATGCACATGTGATACATTTCCTTTAATCATCATTGTTCTAGCAGCATCCAATATAGGTATGTTCCTTCTTTTTGCAATCCCATTCTTTTGTGGAGTCCTAGGAGAATAATTCTTCTTTCTTATTCGATGTTCTTCATAGTAAGAATTGAATGTAGTATATGTAAACTCCCCTCCTCTTTTTGACCTCAAACATCTTATCTTTAGGCCTAATTCAATTTCTACTTTTTCCTTGAAGATCTTGAATTTGTCAAATGGCTCTTATTTTTCTTTAAGAAAAGCAACCCACATATTCTAGAGTGATCATCAACAAATAGAATGAAATACCTTTCAACATAAGAGGATCTAGTCCTTGTAGGACCATAGAGATCTGTTTGCACCAGATATGGATTTCCTTTGGCAGTGTATGACTTGCTTTGGAAACTCCCCTTTATTTTTTTTTCACATTACACATTCTCTACACTGGGTGTTAGAAGGCTTCACAATTTTTGGTAAGTCCCTAAATAAATTGATGTTACTTTCCATCACAATGTTATCAAAATTCACATGGAAAAATCTTCTATGCCATAGCCAAATTTCATCAATCTAAGAAACAAAACATTTTGCATTAGTGGTGTTCAACTAAAATACATTACCTCTTGTCTTTTTTCCTAATGAAATCAATTTTCCCTTTTGTCCTCTAATAGTGCATGATCCATTACTAAACTGTAACTGATATCCTTTATCCACAAGGTATCCAACACTTAACAGGTTATGCTTAAGTCCATTAAGAAGGAATACATTATTAGTGTTAGTTTTTCCATCTAGAGAAATAGATCCTACTCCAATAATCAATTTAGGAGTATTATCACTAAATCTGACAAAACCACCATCATGTATCTTAAGCTAAACAAACCTATCCTTATCACCAGTCAAGTGATGTGAACATCCACTATCAATGATCCATTCAGATTTCTTTTCAACATGTGAAACTAATAATTTTTCTTCATGAATAGGTTCATTATCCTTTATAGCTAGAAACCCAATCTCATCTCCTATAGAATCATCATCGAACACACCATCACTAGTGTTTATAGCTGAACATGGACCTCTAATCCAGCCATAGACACAACATAGTCATTGCTCACAAATTGAATTATGAATATGAGTATGAATTACTCAATTCAAAAATTCATAGTGAATCGACTTGTTGCCTCCTAATTAGTTGGGGTGTTTAATTACTCTCAGATTGGAGAGCCAACAACCATTAGACCAAACTAAGATGGAGGATTTGAAAGCATAAAAGATTGAGCAAAATGAAATTAATCTAATATGAATGTACAATTAACTCTAAGAATGAAGATGCAATTACACTAAGAAATTGAAAGAAATGTGCAAATTAAACTAGTAACAATAAGCAAATCAAGCTAGTATGAGAATGCAATTAATACTAAAATGAGAATTAAACTAGTTGCAATGAAAGCTTGAAACTATGAAAATTGAGACTAAAATTGGCTATAGTTTTGTTACTCTCACAAATTGCCTTTTTCTGAATGAGGAAGAAGGTTCATTAAATAGACAAGCTCAGGGAGAGAATGAAGAGGTTCTTGAATTGAAATGATTGACTCTTCATTCCCAATTGAGACAAATATTGAAAGATTTATTTAATTAAGAGAATGAATTATTGCCACATATGGGTGACCTTTCGAGTAATTTGAATTATTAAATTCAAATAAAGAGGTGTCCATTCAAATAAGTAAATAATATTAATTCCTTTTATGTGTATTAGCTAAAGAGGGTGGATTTTTAATTTAATTTAAAGCACTTAGGACTTTAGAATTAAATCAAATTAGGGTTTTTGCAACTGACATCAAGTCAAATAAAGTAAGGTAGGAGAGAGAAAATTGCCTAGTGAAATAGGACTTTGATGATGTGAATTTTGAGAAAATATGCACCAAAATTGATTGAAATTATAAGGTGCCAATTTTGGGGTATTACATTTGCCCCTCTTTCAATTGATGTACGAGCAGTGTGTTGATTCAAAGAATAGTTTGATGTGATAGATGAGGTTTTAAGATTATCCCCAGAATGGAGCTTAACCCTCGAAAGTCAAGGTTAGGATGCCAAGACACCGAAATAGATTGAATTGTAGAACCACCTCTAGAATGAGGCATGATTCTTCAAAGTCTAAGTTAGCTAAGTTAGATTGTGAAGACAACGATCTAATGATAGCTCAAGAGGAGACTGGAATTGGGGTTAGATTTCCCCAATGCCCAGAATGAGATTCAGTCTTTAGGAATCAGGGTTAGATTGCCCCAATACAAAGCTTAGCCCTCTAAGACACAGGTTAGATTGCCTAGATAACGGTCCAAAAGAGCTTTCAAGAGCCATCTCTAGAATAAAGCTTGACTCCCAGGATTTAGGGTTAGATTACCCCAATACCCAAAAGATTTCGAGAACCATCTCCAGAATGAAGCTTGATTCCTGAGGATTTGAGTTAGATTGCTTAGATACCTAAAAGATAGATGACAAGATGACAAGATACGAGGCACAAAGATGCCCCAAGTGAAGAGGTGCCCCAAGTGGTGAGGACTTTGATTTAAATTAGATTGATAAGAGACTAGTTCAAAAAGATTCAAATGATGCAATCATCTTGCCCCCTTGGGAGTGAATTTGAAAGATGACATATCAGAAGGACGATTGACAACAAGAGGTTGCAGCATAGAAGCAATCAGACTAGATTCAAGAAGTTGCAGAAGCAGTTTGAAGCAATTTGGAGGTCCTATTTGACCATTTTGACCATGGTTGACCATGGTTGAATAGAGTTGACTTTGATGAAAATGATTGAAAATCTCAAGAAAATGATGAAAAGATGAGGATCTGGTAGGAAAATGATGCCAGAAGGCTGATTACACAAGCATCTGATCCCACAGGATCTCAAAATTTAAAATGCAATTTCAAGCTATCTAAAGATGTCAGATTTCAATTTTGATCCCGAAAATGGATTCAGAATAGTCGATTTAGCCAAGGGTGCAGTTTTTGCGCAAAATGGAGCACTTTTGAAAATTAGGTCAAAAGCTATATAAGGCCCGGAGGGGTCATTTTCAAATCATTATTCACTTTTGTCTTCTTGCAAATTTGAGCTCTGAGAGACAAATGGAGGGCATCCCAGTGCACACACACCAATTTGAGTGCTCCTAACGACACGCCCGGCCACCGAAGTATGACGCACCTATAAGTAGTCGATAACTTCCTTGCATTTCAATTTTTACTGCTTTCTAGGTCAATTTAGGATAGATATAGCATGTTTAGGGAAATCTTCTTCAAGTCTCACTTGAGGAAATAGTTTCCTCATGCTAGCCTAGGTTGCCCCTTGTGCGAGGAAACAGTTTCCTCATAGGGGTTATGGTTTTCTCACCTGGGACCCTTCTGCAAGCTTGCACAAACTGGTATCTGATGTCGAGCGAAATTTCAACTTCTCACATAAGAAGAGATCTTGTCTCACATGAAGGAATAGTTTCCTCACATGGGAAGTTACTGTAGTGTTGTAAAATCTTTGCAAAAATTTTCTAAATTTACATGAAATCAGCTAAGTAGAGCGTCGCAGAGTCATGTCTAGGATAGATGTATAGCCTCATTTGTTGTTATTACTTTGAGAAACCCTCATATTGAAATACTGATCCAATGTTCTCTTGCTTTGTAGGTTGACTTTCCCAATGTCGCCTTTTGATCACACCGTCCAGTGATCGCCACACTAGTCCAAAGATTGACAAATGCTGAGAGTGCCCACATTGACGGGCTAGGATTAGGATATTTATGTGATATACCTGACATTTAGGTAAATCACAGTCTTCTTGGTGCACTTTTCAAGCGTTTCCATTCAGAGATGAACACCTTCCATTTTCTACATGGGGAGATGACACTCACTCCCTAGGATGTCTACAGGATTCTCTAGATACCTATCCATGACACCTGAGTAGAGTATGATGTTCAGCTCAGGGCAGGCACACTGGCATTGAGAGCCATATTTCAAGATGAGCTAGTGATGGGCCGAGCCATCTCTTGGGATGATTTGATCAGCAAGTATGGTGGTGCTCACCAATTAGCCATTGTCCTCGCAATGTTCATGAGTTTTTACTTGGTTCCCGATTGAGGTCAGCATGGTTTGGAGTGCGGCTGGGGGTCAATGCTACAATGGATGCTTTCTAGACTAGCAATTAGATTCAGATGGGGTGAGTGAATGCTTTCCCATATGTACCATGAGATGCACAAGATTGTGTATTGAGGGCCTAGGACCATGGCAATAGGATTTTTCATCTTACAGATCTGGGCCTGGGAGCATCTCCCTATTTGCAAGCCTATATTCCATGATACACGGCAACATCTAGAGCCATACATATATAGATACACTGGTTTGATGACTTAGCCCTTGTTGAGTAAGATAGAGTAGTGGTGTGGACAACTCGATGACATGGCCACTATTGTCTGGACACCATGGGTTGCTATGGAGCTATGGGATGATGCTCGGTGAGAGCTATCACATATGTTTGTCTTACGTCCACTGATTGGGTTAGTGTTACCATCATTGAGCATTTTCTTGTTACATGTGTCTTGCATCAGTTTGGGAGACAGCAAGACATCTCCTAGGAGTACTACCCCTATGCCCGCTTCGCCGATGAGGAGAAAAAGGGGTGGCACCTAAGATTGGATCTGGGTAGATGTGCGATCGAGGCACGAGTACTTGCGGTGTGTTGGGATTATATGGTGGATGTCACCAATGCAAGGATGATTCCTACATACAAAGATCACTACCTAGCTCATCCTTTTCATAGATTTATAGATCCTACTAGGATGGGATAGAGGGCATAGCAGCAACCCGCACAGGAGCAGCAGTAGGGACAACAACATGTACCAGTTTAGCAGCCTACACAACAATAGGTTGCATAGTAGGGGCCATAGCAGAAGGTTGCACAACAGGGGCCATAGTAGTAGCAGTAGAGATAGAGGAGGCTAAGGATAGGATAGGTAGACATCCCCCCAAGGACTATGGGGTCAGATGCAGGTGCTGAGAGCAGTGACACTTAGCAGAGATCTACCAGGTAGAGGACAAGGGATCCATCACAGCAGACACCTTTGAGGGGTGATGATACAGATATGCCAAATGTTCCTATTGGAGCATAGGCACCACAACTATAGGAGGCTCTCAGGAAGAGCCATGAGAGGGTCAGACAAGTACAACGTGAGAGAGATGACTACCACACATGAGTCATCATACAGGAGACCCGCATAGTTGATCGATAGCAGGAGATTAGAGAGCTACGAGAGGAGCTAGCACAGTTGCAGATAGAGACCAGATATGAGCTTTCTTAGGAAGCTTATTATTATGCGGTGTATTACAGTGTCATCCTAGATTTGTCAAAGCAAGTGCCTCTATTTGTTGAGTACGTTGGACCACCACAGGAACCTCTGCAACAGGCACCTCTGCAGCAAGCACCACTGCATCAAGCACCACCGCAGCAAGCACCAGAGAGACCGATGCCCCCTCCTCAGAGACTGATGCCACCTCCAAAGGCACCAGCACATGGACCACTGCCACCACCTCCTCCAGGTGGTGAGGGGCAGAGTTAGATATATCTTGATACACATATTTTAGCTCCATATTTTGATACTGTGGAGCTCAAGTAGCACCCTCATTTTTGTACATGACATTGATTCGACCGATATATATATGAGATCTCCATTTTGATATCATCGTACTTGTTTATATATTGCTTTGATGTTCATGTTTTATGAGATGTTTCCTAGATGCTTTAGATGTATGGATTGGATAAGTATGAGATGCACATGCTTTATTTTATGATATGAATATGCACATGTTTAAATGCAATGATAGATGATAGATGGATATGCATGTAATGGATGAAAAAATGTAATGTATGATTTGAGTTATGCTTATAATGAATGCACATGTATATGCAGAGGCATATGGATTTATGATAATACAATGGATATGCAATGTATGTGGTACTAATCATCTCATGTAAGATGTAGCAATATATGATAGGTACTAATCAAAAGTATGTTTGAAGATTGAGAGCAAGGACCAAACACTTGTGCATCCAAGATGAAACCTGAGACAAAAGATGAGAACCTTTGATGAATAGAAGATAATCAAGAGAGCACCAAAATACAGTCTCAATGCAAGCCTAGAATGAAAATGAAAGCCTAAACTAGACGCAACCCTAGGACTTGGTTGTTGGACTCATCACATTATCATCATAGAGTTTTTAGCAATGGACATTTGCAAGATGCCATACAACCCTCACTGACATTGCAATCATGAGAATATGAATATGACATAAGTCATAGATTTGTCAGAATGAGGTGTAAGCATTAAGGCACAAGAAGCCAGAATGACTTGAACACCTATTCCTTTTGATTTAGCAAGTTAACATAAGCATCAAAGCATAATTGCTAGAATGACCTAAATGTTGCTTGCAAACAAACACACCAGACACATGAGAGTTCCTCCTTTTGCCAAAGATTTCTCACAATGACCCTTACGTTCACTTAGCAGGACGAGCGTTTGCAATTGTATTTATAGTAGAAAGAAGTCACTCAAATAAACAAGGAGAAGAACCAACCTCACCAAAGTGTCCATATAAAAGGAGTTGAGGTACACATGGCCATCCAACATGAGATAAAGGCTCTCATAGTGGACACCCCTCTTATATAGATTCTTTGGATCATTGGAACTAAACCAACAAATAGAAAGCAAGAAAAGAGCATGCCCCCAGTCTTCGCATTTCTCAGTCAAGAAAGACATCTTAGATTTTCTCGAGGAGGAATGACAAAGAAAAATAACAAACACACAAAATAGAAAAGCTCAGCATGCTTCAGAGAATCACACATTCAGTTTTAATTTCAGTTTACATTTGTGTTCAAGTGGATTAAAGTCAAATCAAAAGAATACAGCGTGAAAAGTCTCAATAGGATGACAACAGTAGGTAGACGCAATGAGAACCACTGGTGACTGGCGCAAGAAATCATCTCGAAGAGAAAATCAGAGAGCTAAATGAAGTATCGACAGGTAGACACAACAAGAAATGTTGGTGACCGATACAAGAGAGATCTCAGAAATACTAGTGAAACATCAGCAGGCAGACACAGTGAGAACCACTAGCGACTGATACACGAGAGATCCTCAAAGAGAGAAATCTCAAAAGTAGCTAGGCATCAGCAGGGAGACGTAGTGAGAACTACTGGTGACTGATGCAAGAAAGCATCTTTGAAAGTGATAGGACAATTCCCCCTAGACCAGGAAGGTGCCCCCAAGTGTGACCAGTTCCAATCCATGAAGAGTCGAGAAAAATCTCGAAGATAACTGAAAGCAAGTGCATGAGCTAGCAAACCAAGGTAGGAAGTGAACCAAAGCAGGAAACAAATAAAGCAGGAAAGCAAGAAAGAAAACTAAAGTAGGAATGCAAGGAAACTAAAGCAGGAAACTAAGAGCCAAGCGACGATGAGATGAGATATGGCTTTGGGAAACAAGAGGTGCCTGTTTACCAGGTTTTTACCATCTTGGTAGAGATTCTATTTTTGCTACCATGACGCCTATTTACCAAGTTTTCACCATCTTGGCAGAGATTCTATTTTTGCTACCATGACGCCTATTTACCAGGTTTTCATCAATGGCACATTTTTCTTCTTTTTCAATTTTTTTGTACTTTTCTCTTTTTTTATATATATTTTTGAATATTTCATTTTTTTTGTATTTTTTGTATTTTTTATTTTTTTGTATTTTGTATTTTTGGTATTTTTTTTGGTATTATCAAAGCACTTGTTTACTAGGTTTTCACCATGGTAATATATACATCAAAGCACCTGTTTACCAGGTTTTCACTAAGATGATCATTTTTTTTAGGACATTTTGCAATTTTTAGGATTTTTTCAAGATCAATAAGTATGTACATGAGCACATAGAGAATGTATCAGTTGTAGAACTTCTTCAGATGAAGAGCATTGATTAGCTCTTTGAGTTTCTCTCCTTCAATGGTGGAGAGTCGGTAAGCACTAGATCCAAATGCTACAATAACAATGTATGGACCAAGCCAGTTTGGTTCAGATTTCCCTTTCTGGATCCGCTGCTGCTGATTCTTAGGGTTTTCTCTTAGGATGAGATCACCCACTTGGAATTCCCTTTGTCTGACTTTCTTATTGTAGGCTTTTGACATTCTCTTTTGGTATGCTTGAAGATGATCAAACACCACCTTTTGATGTTCATCTAGTAACTCTAGCTCTTGTAGTTGGGATATTATATCTTGTTCATCGAGAATAAGGCTCCTCAGAGAGACTCACAATGTAGGAATCTTGACCTCAATAGGCAATACTGCATTTGCTCCATAAACCAAGGAAAAGGATGTGTCCCCCATTGGTGTTTGAAAGCTTGTTCAATAGGCCCATAAAGCTAGATTAATCTGGAGGTGCCAATCTCTACCAGATTTATGAACTATTTTGTGCAAGATTTTGAGAATTATCTTACTAGAAGCTTCTACTTTTCCATTACCCTTGGGATAATAGATAGACAACCAATGCTGAATGATCTTGAATTTGGTGCATAAGTCTATCAAGTCTTTGTTCTTGAACTGTCCCCCATTATCAGTGATAATGGATGAGGGTACACCATATCTACAAATGATATAGTTTAGAATAAACATAGCCACAGATTTTCCATTAGCTATAGTCAAAGGCACTGCCTCAACCCATTTAGTAAAGTAGTCTGTAGTGGTGATGATGAACTTGTGCCCTCTAGAAGAGGATGGATGTATCTAACCTACCAAGCCAAAGGCCCATTGCTGAAATGGCCAAAAACTGATGAAAGGAATAAGCTCTTTAGTAGGAGCATGGATCAGATTTCCATGAAATTGGCACTGTTTACAAGCCTTGGCATATTGAACAGATTCTTTCTCCATATTGAATAGCTTCTTTCCCCACGGTGGGCACCAAAATGTTTATAGCTGAACATGGACCTCTAATCCAGCCATAGACACAACATAGTCATTGCTCACAAATCGAATTATGAATATGAGTATGAATTACTCAATTCACAAATTCATTGTGAATCGACCTGTTGCCTCCTAATTAGTTGGGGTGTTTAATTACTCTCAGATTGGAGAGCCAACAACCATTAGACCAAACTAAGATGGAGGATTTGAAAGCATAAAAGATTAAGCAAAATGAAATTAATCTAATATGAATGTGCAATTAACTCTAAGAATGAAGATGCAATTACACTAAGAACTTGAAAGAAATGTGCAAATTAAACTAGTAACAATAAGAAAATTAAGCTAGTATGAGAATGCAATTAATACTAAAATGAGAATTAAACTAGTTGCAATGAAAGCTTGAAACTATGAAAATTGAGACTAAAATTGGCTATAGTTTTGTTACTCTCACAAATTGCCTTTTTCTGAATGAGGAAGACGGTTCATTAAATAGACAAGTCCGAGGAGAGAACGAAGAGGTTCTTCAATTAAAATGATTGACTCTTCATTCCCAATTGAGACAAATATTGAAAGATTTATTTAATTAAGAGAATGAATTATTGCCACATATGGGTGACCTTTCGAGTAATTTGAATTATTAAATTCAAATAAAGAGGTGTCCATTCAAATAAGTAAATAATATTAATTCCTTTTATGTGTATTAGCTAAAGAGGGTGGATTTTTAATTTAATTTAAAGCACTTAGGACTTTAGAATTAAATTAAATTATCATAGGGATTATTTAGCCAATAAATTTGAAAAGTTAGGAATTAATTATAGTGTGAGATTAATGCAAATTAGGGTTTTTGCAACTGACATCAAGTCAAATAAAGTAAGGTAGGAGAGAGAAAATTTCCTAGTGAAATAGGACTTTGATGATGTGAAATTCGAGAAAATATGCACCAAAATTGATTAAAATTATAAGGTGCCAATTTTGGGGTATTACAACTAGCATAATAACATTATTCATCATAAAAATATGGTCTAGTGAACTTAAGTTTGTATTTAGAGACCCTTGTAGGACATCTAGATGCAAAGTGTCCAATTTTATTACAAGAAAAATATTTTAAAGGTAAATTTCCTTCAAATTTTGCCTTACCTATTTTATCATTTCTTGTGATCAGAGTAACAAGTTCTTCCATCTTCATATTTTCTTCATCAATTTTCATTAGATCATATACATAGTCTCCAAGCTCATGATACTTGTTAACCCTTCTAGTTCTCGTAAGGCATGATGAGGTATTTTTGTCATTATGTACAATTGCCTTGAATGCAGTTTCTATCTTAGGTACTGAACTCTGTAATTTTTTGCACCTCAAAGGTCGTTAACTTAGCTATCAACATCACTCTATTGAATCCATGAGTCAGTGGAATGATCTCCTCAATTTCATGTACTTTGGTCTTGTAAATAGATGTCAAAGATCTCATAATATTTGTGATGACCTCTTCTTCAATATAAGTTCCTCCTGAAATTTTGATCCCTGTAACAACTTCTGAAACCCTCTAGACATGGGCTCTAACATTTTCATCTTCTCACATTTTTAGATTTTCCATCTTTTTCTTCTAGTTTTGTAACTTTTCCTGCTTGGTGTACTTGTCTCCTTTATAAAGTGCTTCTAGTCTTCCCCAAATTTCATGAGCTAAATCAAGATCCTTAACCTGAATAAATTTTGATTTAGATATTTCACTTATCAAAGCTTCCCTTGCAACCATATTGCTGAAAAAAAATCTTCTTTTCATTATCAGTAGCATTAGGAAAATCACTTCTTGCAACAATCTTTTCCTTGTTCTTTGCAATCATCCAATAATCAATTCCTAGGCAAAAAAAATGTGTCATCATCTTATTTTTCTAGCTGTCAAATTTTTCAACATCAAATTTAGGATTTTCCTTCCTGTAATAAGCCATCTTCAGATCTCCTCAAGAGGTCAAGCTTTCTCTCTAAGGACCAATAGCTCTAATACCAATTGTTAGATACAACTAAGAAGGTGGGGGAGTGAATCAATTGTATGTCATTAATATAAAAATTTATCTTTTCATATCAAAATAGTAATTGCAAAATTGAAACCTTAAATGCAATATAGATCAGAACACCAAGAACTATTTTTGAGGAAACCCTGTTAAGGGAAAAACCCTGGTGGGGTTGGAACCCACAAATAATGTACTAGTAATAAAGTATCTCAGATACAAGATCTTGCCCTATTAGGATCAGATAAATATAACTTTTACAAAGTCCTTGTTAAAGGATAAACTCCTTTCTTCAAGTCATCAACCCTGTTAGGAGTTGATAGGATGAGCCTTTCTTTGCTCGAAGAAACTTTACCAATGTGAAGGTTAAATCCATCTTCTGAAGGTTAAACCCACCTTATGGAACCACTATCCAAATGAAAGTATATAAATATACTCATTACAAATAATGAGTTGACTAACAACAACTCCTTTGCTAAAAAAGTTCCAATGAAGTATAATTGTCACACAATCTAATCTACATCAGCAGTCCTCTCAACCACCACATTCACATTCACACCATACTCTTTGCATCACTTAATTCACTCATTTATACAAGATACAAATGATTTATTATGTTGGCACCAATTATGACTTTCCTAATAAAAATGATTTACATAAACTCTTGTCAATGTGCACATGAGATCTTAGATAAGAAAATAACAAACATTAGTCAGCCAACATAGTCCATAATCCATAACTTATCTTTGCACAAGCTAGAACAAGCCACATCTCATAGGTTGGCACCAAAGAAGACTTTTCAAGGTCATATGCTATAGCTGATGTCACCACTATCCCTGTAATCTCATGTCCACATAAGATGAAGTTCCATGTGTCTTCTACCACATCCTAAGCTTGCCATCATAATTGTATCTCTCATACATGCTATACTCAAAATTACAGTAACCATTTCACTATTTTCCTATGCACTCTCATGTGACCAATCTACACTATTTCCATTATAACTTATTGCAACCAACTAATTAGATTCTTTGATCATAGAAAACCATTCTTAACACCATCTAGTACCAAAATAAAAGCTCGCAAACTCAGATGCAACACAGATCATCACATTCCTTCTGCACTCTTTCTTGCACTTAGTGAAACATTATGCTCCACATCTTCACCAATCTTGTGATCCTTCACAATCATATGTTTACATCAATGATAAAACATGAATTTCATCAACATTCCTAACAATTTTATATAACTCAATAGGTAATCCATCTTCCCTTTGAGTCTTATCATTGTTTAGGGTCAAGATAACTCTTTTAACCTCTTTTAGAGTGATTTACTTTCTCAAATTACTTTTATAAAACTAAACAATCTTCTCAAGGATCATCTCTCTAATTCCTTCCTTGGAATTAGCATTACTCTCTATCCTCCCTTAAGATAAATATATATTCTTATAAAATAGATAGAATTGGTTCCTAACTTGCTTTAGTGATGAAGTTGCCTTCATTATTGATTTTTTCGATCTTATTTTTCATCACATGGAAATTTTTTAAGAGTTAAACTCTTGTAGATAGATGCAATTTTCAACATCTCAATTGAACTCCTGATACGGCATGCCCCATGGTGCCTCTCTTAATGAATTATAATACTATCAAACATTGTCAACATTGATAAGAATTTATGTGAGCCTATTTCCAATTAGAATATCCACCATATTAGTCATCATCTTATCTCCTTTCCCTTTTTTATCTCCTTAAACTTTTTTATTTCCTAAAGTTCCTTCTCCAAATTCTTAACCATAATCTTCAAAAGCTCTAATTTTTGCACCATGGATATTTTTACTAAGGATGATCTTTCTCCTACTTTTTGATGTGGTGGAAGTAGTTCAATGACCATGTTGATTATATCTCTTAGCTTCTTATTCTTTTTATTTAGCTTGTATACATTAGCTTCAATATTCTTGGTTGTTTCCCATGTGAACAAGGTTTTATTCACTATTATTTATGTAGCTTGTGAAACACTTGTGTATCAAAATCTTCTAAAAATTAGGTTGCTAGTGAGTTCCCTAGGGTCCTTAAAATTTTTTGGCTTATTTGAGCCTGGATAAACAAACCAAGTACTCAATGTCTCATGCATTTGATCAAATCATGACCAAACATACAATTCTAAGGCTTCCTCATCTAATGTCAAGGGCTCACCCATTTATTACATTCTCATAGTGTTAAATGATATGGTAGAGGAGAGGTCTCATCCTCCCAAAAAAAATATTCCAACACCTCTAACAATTCCCCTCCCCTTTAAGAAGTCATATCATCCATTTCTTGATGAACTCTTTTCCACACTTGTGCTCTTACTTTTGTATTCTCAACAATGACCTCCTTTTTTTCATTTCCCTTAGAAATAATTATCCTCCGAGTCTAATAATAAACTCAAGGAATTTTATTTTGTTGATAAATTTCAAAATCCAATCTCATTAATTATACTAGAGAACAACCAATAGGCCTAACTGAAAACCCTTGTGAGAGCTAGACACAATGAGTTGATTATTCTCTCTTTTTTATTTTGAGTTGATTTGAATGTGACTAGAAATTGATAATGCAAGAACTAGGCAAAAAGGTGCACAATTGAAAATAATCAACATTAATTGACAAATGTAGACCTGAGAAACAACTATACAATATAGAACTAGAAATATTATGCATCAAGGAACCTATAATTGAAATCTCAAGTCAAAATGGTAGGATAAATTTGTTAGCAACCATATTCCTCTAGTTTTACAAGGTTTTGTATGGCATTCAAATTGGTCTTAGGAGCCTCCAAATAGTCTCTAATACAACTTTTAAAGAAATTTGATAAGACTATGGTGATAGGCTCCCTAGTCTCACTGATGAATAGTGACAAATTATTTCTAAAAATGTCTTTTTTATGCTCTTATTCCTTGTAACTAGACCTTCAACCTATATATGGACTTGTACCTAGAAACATAGAGAGAAGATGGATTTTGTGTTGTATAGGGGCTTGCATGTGTCAAGCCCCAGGTTTTGTATCAAACCAAAAATAATGATGATATGAAAAGGAAATATCAAATGTAAAGTAAATGCTTGAATTGAAATAATTATGCCCTTGATTGATGATAAAATTCTCATAGGATAAGTCCTCCAAATGTAGATACAATAACAATGAATCATCAAAAAATCCACTATAAACTCATAATTGAAGATACCTTGTTGTAGATTGTTACTTCTTGGATTTATCTATTTTTGAATATCACTTGCTCTTGAGAGAAAACTTGTAAATTTGATATGAATGTGTGTGAAATGTATTAGAGGAGGTTCTTTATTTAGGGTCCTCAAAGTATTTTTTCATGAAGGTTGACCTACAATGGTCACATCCCAATTATAAGCCTATATTTGGGAATCTAAGGGCCTCTACATTATCCACCCTTAAATTTAGAAAAAAATGGTGGTTGGAATAATTAATTTATAAAATGATCTCACCCTAAATTGGCTCAACTTCTAGGATGAAAGATGATAGGGCCTAGTTATTACATGCAAAATCCATATTGTTGCTGACAAAATAAATCAAATCTGGACTTTTATTGTATTGAACTTAATAGATAGGACCCATATAAGCATAAAGTGACATAAGATAAATGGAACACTTAAAGTAAGGGCCCAAAGAAAAGTGTGTTCAAATTTAAAATAGGACAAGACTCATATTCTTGATTTAAATATTAATTTAAAGACAAAAATAGTCCTAAAAGTGCTTAGACAAATTTAAAACTAAAATAAGTGCTAAAAGAGTGTGAAATTAGAATTATTATGTAAAGGAGTAAAATTTAAGATGCTATATTTAGCCCTCACTTTTGCAACAATGTGAAACTTTTCTCATGCTCATGGTAAATTAGAAATGAAGATATAGAGCATCTGAGAGAAAGACAAGCTATGGGTAAGATGATACTAGGTTTGAGGGATACACAATCCCCCAAGCTAGTCATCAATCCATACAAAAAACCTTTAAATACACACAAAAAAAATAGTACTAAATAAAAGGTTCCAAGTCAACTAGTTAAAGAGACCTCAATGTCAAAATGTCTCAACTACTAATATCATTCTTGACATGTTATTACAAGAGAACAAGTTGAATTTCAGGAAGAGCAAGGATTTACACTAATTAAAGAGAGAAGAAGAGATGAATTCCACTAGCCAATAATATGTGTTATGTTGGTCAATTCATGGGGTGTAATAAAACAATCACCCTAGTGAGCCACACTATACTAGGTAGTCAACATCTATGAAGACATAATAAAAAATAGCAACCAACACCTATATAGGCTTGGACAACAATTATTATACTATAAATCCAAACTATACTAGATGACAAACAATAAATCTTGATAACCATACCTCAGGGGCTCTATGTTATATAACATTTCCATTTTGTGGGCATGTGAATGAACTACAAGTAGATTGGAGGCCTCGTATACCCCCCCCCCCCCCCCCCTTAGGATTTCAATAGGCCTATATCTTGATATCTCAAGGAAGATAGACATACACATCAAGGATAAACACTTTTAACACCAAGGAAATAGCCTTCACAAACACATGCATTCCAAACTAAGAAAAGAGATCATTGTAAAGGGTGTGTTTCTTTAATCAAGGAAGAGAGTTGTAAAAGAGGTATCTTGGAAAATATAAAGGGATCCTTTTCAAGGATACTTGACTATTAAAGGGAGGGGGGGAGATATTTTTCTTAATATATCTACCTCGAAGAGGAGATCTTAGAAAAATATGACAACTTCAACTAAGAAAGGGGAAGGAGATCCAGAATACACACCTTCTTTCTTGGTAGGAAAGAGGATTCTTGGTGAAGGATTACATACTTTATACACCAAGGAAGAGATCATTTATACTATAAATATGCTTTCAATTAAGGAAGAGGTCCTAATCAAGGATGTGAACCCCCCAAAAAAGATAAAATCCTCATGAAGAACAAATAATTTAATGCAAGAAAGGATGTCAAGTTATTAAAGATACACCTCAACAAAGGGAAAGTGGATCTGTTGGTGTTCAAAAATGCTTACGCCACTTAGGGCTGCCAATATGCCTTGAGACTAATGTTAGGAGTGGTTAGTTCCAAGTATGGGAGCTCTGCAAGACAACTGGACCAACTATAGGGTCTTAATATGCCCTCTTCTGCTTCTGGCTCTACAAAACCAAGGTGTGTGCACCTAATCCAGAGAAAATTCCACTCACTACACACCTTATACTTCTGGATTCATAAAGAAGATCATAGTAAAGGATTACTAAATACTAACCAGGTATTCATTGAATCAACTCTACTATGCAGGGTAAAATGGTCTTGTGAACGGTATTACTACCAACAACAATACTTAAAACTTAAAATGGTCTTTGATTAATGAGGATAGGGAAGGTAGACAAGAGCCAATCAGACATTGGACTCAACTAAATGTACTAATCCTTGATCAGTGCCATTATCCATTAGGCAGACCTCACATACAAACAATGAAACATGAACCGACTGTTGTCAAAGACTCATAGCCATAAATATAAACATTCCAGCCCATCCACTACTTATAAGATCCTTCTATAGACAACCAAGACTAAATCTATGTCCCCTCTAAAGTATATTTCACTTGATCCTAGATCAAGAACTAAAGACAAGAACATATGCAAAGGTAACCCTATGCAATGGATCAGAAAATCCAAGATTCACAAGAATGACACCAAGGAGAGACTTGGAAGCATGAAAAACTTATATTAAGTATAATGAGTCATGTACATGATCAAAGTAGGATAGAGATCAAACCACTTCAATAACCTACAAAAGACTTCCATAAATTCTATTCAGCTTACATGCAATGTGATACAACCCTGCTACAAACCCCTGGAACTAATCAAAATCAGAACCCTTGGACCTGATCAAAATTCGAACCCTCTCTAAGTCAAAAAAGCTACAACTTATACCACTAGCTGCCTTGGAAACCCAAAATAGGTTGCAACAAGCTACGGACAGCTAGGGCTAGGGTTTCACCCACCTAACCAACTGGAACACATCAAAATTCAATGCAGGGAAAAGAAAATCCAGGCAATCAGATCCAAGAATGATCCACATTCATGAGAAATCTCTGAGAAAGTATCGAGGACCATCATTTTACCATACCAATCAATCTAATCTATCCCTCTGCAACATGCCTCGAGCAATAAAACCCATCTCTGCACGGCACAAAACTCTTCTACAATTAACCACAGGAACCCTGGACCACATCACAACAACCGTCGCCACCAAACAAGTCAAAAACCACCGCTAAAGCCATAAATTTAGGTACCTTTGGTTGCTATAGATCCTCAGGAAAATCAAATTTGAAATCAAACGGTCACCATTTATTTCACGGGCTTTATGTTCCTTAACTATTTGCCCTTAGTCGCGCAATCGCGCGGTCATCAATTTAACTGCCATAGGAAAACGGGTTTCATCTTATGCTTGGTCGCATGATCGCAAGGCACCAAACTAACCCTTATGATCATGCGACCACAATCTCTTAACCATGGAACAGTTGATCATAGACCTGAACATCTTGGCAACGCCGGTACTGTGGACCCACCTTTAACTCCGTAACAGCGCAATCAGACCATTTTTTAAAAAAAATTCGCAGGCTCCATGCGCTTTATATTTCTTTAAACAAAATCGATGGTCATTGTTACATCATGATGCTAAAAATTGAGCATCTCACCTCAATGGTATAACGACAACCACTCGATCTTCATAGACTTGCAGACACTCTACTTCCTTTGAAAACTGCGGCACCACTGACAACATCCAACTCAGCGTACGTGGACCAATAGGAACGTGCCTATTCACTCCTTTTCTGATACCAGGACCACTTCCAATTTCTACGTAGTCAGCTCTGACATCCCTCCACTATGCACTAACATAACCAATGAAACACCACCATGGAGGCTGAACCTAACAAATGACCGCACCAAGCAATTTACCTTCATTCCGCATCAACGGCTCTCGTTAAAGTGCATGGTTAAAAGGGCCTCATCTTTCCTCAGTGATCTAGTGACAACCACTAATCTTTGTCACCTGTTAAACATCTATTATACCCCAGCCAATAGGCCCACTGGGATAGGTGTCAACCGGTTGCATGGTTGCATGTCAGAAATTCCTGACATGCGATCATGCGACAACCAATGAAAACACACACCTTCGCCTCCCTTCTGACATCGGGACCACCACTGAAGAAATGCTTGAAACAAAAAAAATCAATGGCAGGTGCATGATTGCATGGGGTGAGAATATTCCATGTGATCACACGCCGACCGTCGATCACCTCCCTCTGCCGCTTGAAGAATCTAGCCCCACCAACCATCGCACTTGCGCACTTAGGACCGACGAACAAGGAGTGTCGGCAAAAGGGAAGAAATGTGAGGTCGAAAACACATAGGGTTTTCATGCAGACCAAAAGGTAGTAGGGAAACCGAAAACATCATGGGTTTTCAAAAACATTGTGAGTTTTCGACACTGTGACATATTCTGAGATTATTTCCTGCAGACCTTAAAACTTGAATATCTCCCTAGATTTTATGATTTAGGAGATGAAATCTGAACTAGAGCAAGGTGACACATGGAAGAACATAGGGCTAAGATCTCAAACCATGAAACACTATGGATTTTCATCGCAGGATAAAATTGTGACTGTAGGCATGGCAGGACAGCATTACAAAACATTTGCAGGGAATAGGCCATTTTCAAAGAATTTTGCATGAACCAGAAAATGGACTAACAAGATCCTTAGGGAGGAAGAGAGATTGAGAAATATTATTTCTCCTAGAATAGAGATGAATAAATAATCTATTATGTTGCTAAAATATCACATTTGCACATTCATTTTTATCAAAATGAATGACAATGAACCCCTAAGAGGTGAGCTATAAGTATCACATAGTGAGGCATAACATAGTAGGAACTAAATTTTATTTAAAAGAGTCATGAGAATGGTTCTTCGCATTTTCACTTTTCATTTGAATGATATCATAATCAATGCATTGATGCATTTCACACTTCAAATGAATAAATTCACTAGTTTTATGACCATGAATTTGATGATACACATGGACTGTAAGAATTTTCCTAAGGCAAATAATAAATGCCAAGATCTAGAAGCTCAAGAGATAGCACAAGAGAGACATATATGATATGATCAAATGATCAAATAATCAAATAGAATGAATTGATATATTACATACAATGTAGGAATGCCTGAATATATAGGCAATGTGATAAGACAACATGATAAGGAGATGGTAAGATATCAACCACACTAGGTGGAATCACATGTCCACCAAAGGTGGATCATCCTCTATTTTACATCAAAGTATGTGCAACATGTGCAAAAATGAGAGGATGATAATATGATAAGAGTACTAAATGTGGATGTCACACAAAAAAAGGTATGTGATGACAACTATCACCAACTAAAGTGGAAATTCTCCTAACCATCTGCTAAAATAAAATGCAAACTCCTAGGTTTCTCAAAGGAAACTAATATGTAAATGAATTAGCCTAAGTAAACTTAATTAAAGTGTAATTGGTAAATACTTAATTACACCAACATGGACAAAAGGATTGTCTTGATTTTTTCTATGATGTTTTCTTTGATTTTTTGAAGGAAGAGTAATTAATTTTTCCCTAAGAAGCTCAATCAAAATGATCTATTGGTGTGAGGCTAATTTAGTAGAAGAGAACATAGATCCATTGGACAATGGAGGAGGGGATGTCAACAAATGAGGAGGTTATAAACTTAGACTCCTTTAGAAAGATGTGATGTATATTTCTCATGTTTCTCCATACTTTGTTACACACATCCTAATCCATATCCATTGAATCCATGTTTAGAAAGAATCTTGAAACCAACTCCATAATTATTTTCCAATAGGATCTTGAGTGAGTGTTGAAATATTGGGAGACGGTTAACTCTTATTACTAATTTTATTCATGTATAAAGAGCCACAACAAAAATCAATACATGTGTTGGAAGAATATGTTGGAATGGGTTTAGAATTTTTTTAGACAAGTGACACATTAGGCCCATTTGAGGTTTCACAATAGGATGGTGTAAATCCTAATGACCTCCAATAATCTTCTAAGAGTACCTCTTTAATAGTAGGAGATAGTGTACTAACTTGTATTGATAAAGGAATGGAAGAATATAAATGATATTTGGATCCTATTTAGGTTTACAAATAACTATTTAATTATTTATCTTCTATGGTATACATCTTATTGTTATATATTAATTTCAGGTTCAGATGAAGAATGGAAGTAATCACTTACATAGTGGAAATCCAAGGTCTACCTAGAAGAAGGTTATAGGTGAGAGTATTGAACATGACATGGGTAGGTAGAGGTAAAATTATGGGAGCCACCTTAATAGGTAAAGAAATTGTATCTAAGTATTGTCTACCAACATTGTCCAAGTCATGAATAGACAAACAAATAGGTTGAATGAGTTTAGGATCTACTTTTATTTTATGCAAAAAAAATTATACTACATGCATTTAGGCTTGAATCATTGTGAACTATAAATCATCTTATTCAATTACCATTAAAAATCACTACAATCATAAGAGGTTCATATTGGTTTTTAATCTCTATGGAAGGTAACTGATGTTGGGAAAATACAACATTGGTCTTGGTTGAATACATGCAATCCAATAAGGCTACTACATCATTAGATCTCATTTAAAGAGAAACAAAAATATTTTTAAAAGCCTCTTAAAGCATTCCATGGTATGTAGGTGAATTTTGAATCAAATCCTAAAGGGATATCTTAGCATGAGTAGCATGAGGTTTCTCAACAAGATCATACTTCTCACCAACTTTTTGTGAAAGCTGATGAGATAGAGGAATAAATGATTGAAAAGGGGGGATAAATTTGAATCTTTCTTGTTGTTTCACGTAGTATATGTGTGACCTACTATATGATAATAAAGTTTCTTAGAACCTTTTAAAATAATCACTAGTTTGGTTTGAACAACATGAACATGAACAACATTGACTTTATATCAGTTAGTTTATTTATCCATTAAAGCTTTATTTTTAGGAGAAAGAGTATTAGAAAAACATTTAGTGATATTATCCTCATAAATAGGTTTACTTTTGGGAGATGGATAAACATGATTTGTCAATACTTCATCTATAGATGGGAGATCATTAAAGCACATGGTACATAATTTATTATGAAGGGAGATCTTAATGGTTTCATTCTCTTTCTCTAAGGTACCTTATGAGTAATAAAAACTTTAGGAGAGGGAAAAACATAACTCATTAATGCTTCATCTCTAGAGGGAAGGTCATTTAAATTGATACAAGGTAAAGTGTCATTACAAAAATAATCAACCATATCAATCTCTTGTATCACAATATCATCCTCTTGCACCAAGGAAATATCATAGGGGAGGTACATTTAAGGAGAATAATCATCATTATTCATCAATTATTCACCCTAGAGAGATAGATCATTGAGAGAAGTGTTAAAAATATCTTCTTGCACCAAAATATCCTCAATGGGGAGATAAAATTTGGGAGATGTGAAAGATGATACAAGAGAACCTGAAGCAATATGACATGTATAAAATTTATCCTTTTAGTGCTAATAGGAAAGACACAATGAAAAAACAATTTGACTGAATGTCGACATTTTATCTCAAAATTCACATGGAATAGAGTTTAGCACAAGGCTCCCCCCAAAAAAATTTGCAACTTGAAAATATTTTAAAATGTCCTTTTATTATCTATGATGTCTAATGAAATGAAACAAATATTCTTGCAATAGAAGGACAAAATCTAAGAAATGATGTGATTAACTAAGAAATACAAGTACATAAAATAAACAATATAAGTACATAAGTAATGAGTTTGAGAAATGCATCTAAATGTAAAAATTATATTTGAAGCTAAAAACTAGAAGGTATGCAAGTGTAGGTAGTGCCAGGTTCACCAAAATGTAATGTAGGTAAATGGGATCTAAACCTAGAATCAAAACTAGGAATCAAAAGCTAATGCAATCAATTACATTAATTACAACCAATAGTCCCAAATAAAAACCATTAGGATACTTGGACACAATGGGTTTATTGTTCTCTCTTTTGTATTCTAATTTGATTTTTATGTAATTCTAAATTGACAATGCGAGAACAAGGAAAAAAGTGCTTAATTGAAAATAATCAACATAAATTGACAAATGCAGATCTAAGAGCCAACTATGCTATATAGAACTTGAAAGTGTATGTAGGGTTGAACCTATCACTAAAACTTGAACCTAAAATGGAAGAACTATTTTTCTAGGCACCGTAGTCATTTAGGTGTCTCAAGTTCATAAAATTAATCAAACTAGACACACAAGCCTCCAAATATCCTCTAATCCAACTTTAAAGAAAAAATCCTATGACTATGGTGCTAGGAACCCTAATCCTACTAATTAACATTTCCAAATTTATTTTACCTCCAATGTTTTTTTGCTCAAATTCCTTAGATCTAGATCTATAACCTGTCTCTTTCCCTATACCTACACACACACAAAGAGAGAGAGAGAGAGAGAGAGAGAGAGAGAGAGAGAGAGAGAGAGAGAGAGAGAGAGAGAGAGAGAGGTTGTATAAGGGATTTCCTTAGTAAACACCTGGTTCAAAATCAACCCAACACCAATGATTACATGAAAAAGAAACCAAAGATATGAAGTAAACACTTGAATTGAAAGGATTATACCCTTGATTTTTGACACAATGCTCTTAGGATAAGTCTTCCAAATTTTGATGCAATAACATGATGAATCATCACAAAATTCACCATAAACTCATAATTGAATATGCCTTGTTGTAGCTTATTTCTCCCTAGATTAGATATGCTCTTAGTAATATCACTTTCTTGAAATGAAACTTTTGAATGTATTATGAACATGTGTAAAATGAATTGGGAGAGGTTCTTTATATAGATTCCTCAAGATAATTTTTTATTAAAGCCAACCTACAATGGTCACATCCCAATTCCAAGGCTACATTTGGGAATATGAAGGCCTCTAAGTTATCCACCCTTAAACTTACCTGAGATAAAGATGATCAAACTAATTTGGTTAGTGAACAAGTCTTTCCTAAATTAGCTCAAATCTTGGGGATGAAAAAATAATAGGTCCTAGTTATTAAATCTAAAATCCATATTGGTGGTGGCAAAATTGAAGTGGGGCATTTATTTCATTGAGATCATTAATTAATGGAGTAAAATTTAGAAAAAAAAACTACATTTATCCCCCACTTTGCAAGGAGTGTGAACTGTGTTCATGCTCACAATAAAGTAGAAATGAAGAGATAGAGCATCTAAGAGAAAGAAAAGCTAGGGATAGGACGAAACTAGGTTTGAGGGATTCACAAGCCCCCAAGCATTAGAAACCATGAATCCATGCTAAATATCTTTGAATTCATAAAGATAAACAATGTTAGTAGTAAAAAAAGGGTTCCAAGACAACCGGTTGAAGATACCTTGACATCGAAATGTCTGAACAACTAAGATCATTCTCAACATGTTAATGAAAGAACACATGTGGATTAGTGGAAAGTAAAAGGGAATATACCAATTAAGGAGAGAAGAAGACATGAATTACACTAGCCAATGAGATGTGTTAGGTGATTTGTGTGGTGAAACAAAATAATAACCCTAGCAAGACATGATATACTAGGTATTCAATTTCTGCAAATATACAATCAACAAAAACAATAATTGCCACATGAGTAAGCATGGTCAACAATGATTACACTAGAAAGCCATGCTATAATAGATTTCCAACAACAAATATTGATAACCATACCTTAGGACACAATATGTAATACAACATCGCCACTTTGGGGGGCAAATTAATGAATGGCTCAAGTAGAAAGGAAGCCTCATATGCTCCCCCCTTAAGATTTCAACATACATGGAAAAAAAAATTTATGAAAAAATATCATCCATGATCTCAAATGGTTTTCCATTAAATTTCAAGTAAGTCAAATTTTCCATGAGTTTGAGAGTCGTGAACATTTTGAGAAACTTGAAAACCACATGCCCTCTTTGTTCTTTTATCTAACGACCCTTTTACATATTTATTTTTTTCTTCACCCATATTCATTACATGTCTTTTCCTATCTTCTTCTTATAAAATTTTTGCACCCACTTATCTATTTGTTAGCCTAAATCTTCATGTGATTTTTCACTTGTTTGTCCTTCATAAGAAGGATACACGTTTTTCATATTAAATTTTAGTAAAATGTATATAGTCATTTTGGGTGATATAGCTTATTAAACACTACTATATACTTCCTAAAGGCCCTAAATGATTCTATTACCCTTTATTTTAATCTATCATGAATCCCCTCTAAGGAATTCTCCTTTCATACATGGAAAAATACCAACTCCCCAACTTAATTTTTGTAATCTTTACTCTTGAAATGAACACATTGTTTGTTACTATTGGTAGACTCTTTAAAGAATTATTTCAACAATTTGTAGTTTTTTTTGCATGTGTGGAACTATTTCCTTCTATATTATTTTAACTTGTCAATTTACACACTTTCTATTGATTATTCCCAACTTCTTTTGATATATGTGTGTGTGTTTAATTTATGCACTTTCTATTGATTATACCCAACTTCTTTTGATATATATATATATATATATATATATATATATATGTGTGTGTGTGTGTGTGTGTGTGTGTGTGTGTGTGTGTGTGTGTGTGTGTGTGTGTGTGTGTGTGTGTGTGTGTGTGTGTGTGTGTGTGTGTGTGTGTGTGTGTGTGTGTGTGAATATATATGTATGTATATATATACATATATATATACATATATATATATATATATATGTATATATATGTATATATATGTATATATATGTATATATATATA